>CM076854.1:145640497-146227496 GCA_039519185.1 Astragalus membranaceus
ACGTCTTAACAACTTTCTATAATGCATGGGAAGTCAAGCTGTGACCATCCCCATTCCCATCATTTGAATTTGAGCTCCTTGTGGTCACTCTTTGAGATCTCGATTTGTATTTGGTAAGAAGAGTTCATGCATTTGTTATTTTAGATTTTTATTAGAGAGAAAAACATGAGAAAGAAAAATAACATAAGATGTGAAATAAAATATTCATATTAGATAAAAGAGATAGATATAAAGACAACATGTCTTTCTTACCCTAAAGTAATTGATTCCATGAAATTAGTGTATTATAGATAAAATCAAATTTGAACTTTGAGTTACCTAAAGATAAATTCAAATTTAAATTCAAAATAGAATATGCTCGCACTAAAGTTATTGCCCATGTGGGTACAAATATGTTTAGGCACACTTTTTCAAACCAAGTATATGGGAAGAGACACTATAGTAGTACCCTACTTAGAGGGTGCTCATTGTCATCCCTAAATAGGATAACATAGACACTGTCAGTATCTAGTATAGACATTAATATCGGTGTCTACTAAGAGAAGAAGCGTACATAACCGTTTTTTTAAACAAGAACAAATTATATTAAGGAGTAAAAATGGTCGGTCCATCCCATTACATCAGGCTGAGTAGAAGCCATCTTATATATTAAGGCAATATCTACTTTTTGCAAAAGTAGCGCCAAAACCAATACCCCACCCCCCCCACCCCCCCCACCCCCCCACCCCCCACCCCCCCCCCCCCCCCCCCCCCCGCGGGCTAAACACTGTGTCGGGCCAAACCGTCCGTTAGCACTTTTTTTTTTAAAATTCAGTGTAAGTTGACGGGCCAGCCCGCTAGCCCGTTGTTCCGCCTGCCCGGCCTGCTTCGCCCGCCAGCCCGCGGGCTAAACGGGCCTGTGTCGGGCCAAACCGCCCGTTAGCACTTTTTTTTTAAATTCAGTGTAAATTGACGGGCCAGGCCGCTAGCCCGTTGTTCCGCCTGCCCACCACCCACCCCCTCCCCCCACCCCCCACCCCAGCTAGGGATGTCAAAATGGGCTTCGCCCGCCGGGCCAGCCCGTTTGTTTAACCAAAAAAAGGCGGGCAGAGCTAAGGTATTGTTGCCCGCCAGACCGCGTTGCCCGGCCCGCTTCGCCCGGCAACCCGCGGGCTAAACATTATGGTGGGCCAAACGGCCATTTCGGACACACATTTGATTAGCTATTGGTTTATATTTGGGACACACATTTCATTAGCTATTTGGGACACACAGGTCATTAGCTATTGGTTTACATTTAGTCCTCTATAACAAGCCACATTTATTGATGTTTCATTAGAGCAAAATACGTATTATATATTATAACTTAAGACCTGTGCATAGCACAGGCGCAAGGTCTAGTTACAACAAAAGGGAAGATGAGATGCAACCCATTCCTATACCACAAAAAATTGGTCCTCACTAAAATAAAAATAAATTAACTCCTGACAATGCACTCCAGCAGGTCACACTCCACTCATAAAATAGACATATCCTATAGAAGCTCTCTAGCAATAAACCACGTCCACGAGAGTCACTATTGTGATGTTTTTGCATGTAAATTTTAACTTTTATTGGACTAGATTCCTTTTAATAGGTTTGTTAATGTCTCCTTTTAGATGTAACATTTTGTTCATGGGTATTGGTAGAGCTGTCAATTTGGGCCCGGCCCATTGGGCCGGCCCAACGGCCCGATTTTTGGGTTGGGCCTGGGCTCTAAAATTAGTAGCCCAAAATCAACGGTATCTTTTTTGGCCCGGCCCGATGGGCCCGATGATAGTATTGGGCCGGGCCGGGTCAGCCCGATGGGCTTCGGGCCGGCCCGTTACTTTTTTGTTTTAGTTTTAAAATTTTAAAATATGGTCCAATAAAAAATGGAGCAATTTTTTAAAGTAAAAAAAAAATAAAAAGTAAATAAATTTTGTGTAATCTCTAATATTCATCTGTTTGTGTAAATCTCTAATAAAAAAGTAAAGAAAATAGAGCAATTTTTTTAAGAAAATGAAGCAATTTTGTGTAAATCTCTAATATTTCTCTGTTTGTATTGTACCCGTCATGTCCAATGAAATAAAGGAAAAAGGTTAATTAAAGTTAGCAAGCACTAAAGTACTGCGAAATTGTAAACTACACCGTGGAAGTCATAAATTGTATCAGCTCCATATTTTAACGAGACATTAAAACTATTTTTGTCAAAATTCTAAAAAGTCAATGATTTGTGGCCCGTTGGGTTGGCCCATTAGGCTGGCCCGTTGGCCCATGGGCTGGTGGTGAGCGGGCTCGGGCCGTAAATTTTGCAGCCCATCAAAATATCGGGCCGACCCGGCCCGGCCCGGCCCGTATACGCTGTTTGGCCCGATGGGCCGGGACGGGCGGGCCCAAACCCGGCCCATTGACAGCTCTAGGTATTGGCCTAGTCCCCCCATGTCTTTTGTATCTTTTTCGTTTTTTATCAATAAATTGTAGAGCGGGTATTCTTTTTCCTTCTTGGTGTTTTTTCCCTAAGGAGGATTTTGCATCAGAACGTTTTAACGATACTTCATAACCCTTTCTTTTAAAAAAAAAGAAACCACATCCATAAGATGTTTTTAATATAAACCATAACCTCTTCCACACAAGGTTGTTTTTCTTTTCAAAAAATGCATTCATTTTTTAGACCTCGAATATTGAACACCAAATAAAAATTGTCTCTTTCATGCCCTCGTAGAAGGGTAGACAAATCCATATAGTCAAATAGATAAAAGAGGTATGGAGGCATTAGCCAAAACGTGACCCAACCCTTTGATAATAGAAAAGCAAGCCGAAATAGAAAAGACCACTATGTACAAAAAAAGTGGGACTCAGTCTCCTTAGGGGTTACTGCACAAAACACACGAAATATCATCAGAGTCTCCAATCACACCTCTTCAAAATAGGTTTTCCCTAGAGGACGTCATTTTTCCTAACTCCTTTATTGCTTATCCATAGTTGAGATTCTTAAATTCACTTCATCATCCTACAATAGGTTCCTTGTAAACAAGCGGCTAATTATAAGCAGATTTAACTAGGAAACTACCATCATTATTTGCCTCCCAAATCCTCGATCTCTGGATTGAGTCAAATCACTTAGAAGGCATTCCTCCCAAGAAAAAGCAGTCTCCTCCACTTCAAGTCTCATACCCCATTCGCCACCTCTCATGTCAACTACCCTCAATTCCTTTTATATCGAGATGGAAAAACGCCTCGGGAAGGCCGAATTCTAGGGAGATTGAACCATCCAAACATTTGGCAAAAAGTGGATCAACACCTATTTCCCGACTTTCTGGATACAAACTCCATAAACCAGTCTCCTCCACTCACCCCCACATGCCCCAATTGATAAAACATCACGCCATTAAGGTGATAACCAATCTGAAGGCATTGGAATTTGTTATGTACCGTACTTCCGAAGTAGTTGGTAGGTGTCGTCCTTGATCAGCGGTGTTCGATCTTGAGATGGCGATGTTTGATCTTGAGATGGCGGTGTTGTACCTGCAAGAATACTCCGACGCTCAAGTCAGTGTATGAGTGAATCAATGTTTTAGTCTTTTTTAATTGCCCCTTTTATGAGCATTGAAGGTCGTATTTATAGAGTTTGCGTGATGTTTGTTTTGACGATCTTGGGTCGTTAGATCTTGCAGAGGTATCTGAACCGTTGGTTGATTGGGCTAGATTTTCTGGATGTGGGCTGGTTGATCATTGGGCCTTGCAGGGGGTATAAATATTGCTGAGGCCTTTTACTTATTACCATAACAGTGGCCCCCCAAGCCTGGTCGCCTGAGGAGCGATCTTGGCTTGATAAGCTGATGTCACCTTTGTCGATCATAGGACGCACCGAGCTTTCTTTTTTAAGGGACTCAAAAAGGGGTGGCTTATGTTGGTCATGGGTTTTGTCGAGTTTGATTTACTTAATTGATCTCGAGATGTACCGGGCTTTCTTTACCGGGCTTTCTTTTGAGCAGTGGGATCAGTACCTTGGATTCAGTGTCGGGCATTAAATGTTTCTGACATGGCGTGCATTACGATGGCGGCTAATGATGGTGACGTTTTTTTAGTGCCTGACCTTCGGGTTTTGATTGGACGCGTTGATTCGACTTCCAGGCCCAATCCATGATATTCGGCCCACTATAAATAGGGGGTCACTTGCTCTTGTTTTGTTGCTGCACAGCTCCTTCTGCTCTGACTACCGGTCTTGATTAACTCCTTCTGCTCTGACTTCCGGTCTTGAGGTGTCGAGCTTTTCTTCGAGCAAAGCGATCAGGGTGATAGTAGCTTATCTTCAGGTCGACAAAAAGAGTTCTTCCAGATCCGATCTACTCATCTGCTTTATTTCGAGGTTAGTTTTTAATGTTTTTCTTTTGCATTTGCATTTTGGACCCCTCCTAGTTTTTTATTTGTTCGCTCAGAGTGGGGATCGTCAGGTCGGGTTCCGACTTGTTCGCGGACCCATTTGCGATTTTTTTGTCCAGACACTTTGTCCCCAATTTCTGCAGCTTTTTAGATCTGGCGATGACCAAATAAACCCGTAGGGACATAACCGAATATCGAAACGAGTTTGTAAAGATCATGTCCTCCGGTGGTGACGTCCCTAAAAGTCGAGAGAATCAGTCAATGGTTGGTATTCCAGACGAGCAAGATCATCCGCCCTCTGCTCCTACCAGCGAGCAAGCGGAGGAAAATATCGATGTTGAAAGTTTTTCTCCGGTAAACGATGTTAATGAGTCCGTTCCAGATGTTGTGGGAGCTATGGTGGAAGACCGGAGGATCGATATGGTGGCTCTTTCTTCGGATTATGATGAGGAGGTTCGATTGGGGGAAAGACAGGGGAGCTCGGATACTATTGAATCGGAGAGCTCTGATGCTGACTTTGGGACGAGCTCAGTGCTTGAAGACGATTCTGATTAGGACGGTGCCGACGGCATGGACCATCCAGGTACGAGTCGTGCTTCTGATGTTTCAGTCGATGGTTATTCCAGTACCGGTTTTGGGGCTCATGACGTGCCGATGTAGGAGGTTCGCCCTTATGATTGGGTTTCCGCCAAGATTTTGGAGATCGAATCGTTGTATCGTTCGGGCCATAACCTAGAGTCGGTAGGTCAAAAAATTGTTGGGCGTTCTGAGAGGAATATTTGGAGGGTCGAAGGTATGAAGGATGGAGAGCACGTGGCTTCCTGGGCAGGAGATCTTAAATTTACTATGTACCACGTGACGATAAATTGATATGAACATCCGGCCTCCTTTTACATCCAAATGCATGGGCTTTCCTCCGAGCCTTTGAGTTCATGTGCATTCACCTGGAGAGACCGGTGTCGTTCCCACTTTTCTTCTATTTGTTCGAGCTTAATCGGAATAGTGGGGAGGACAAGTCCGGTCGCGAGCATGTCAGTTTTCGCTCGAGACGAGGAGCGAAGATCTTCGAAGCTTATGCGGACTCACTGAGGGGAAGTTGGAAGCAGTTGTTTTATTGGGTCGAACCGGTTAATGATAAGGCCATTGACTGTGTAGGGAGGTTCGGAGCTGGTGGTCGGACCTTGGTGTCTGTAACACCCTAAATATTTAATTAAATTATTTAATTAAGTATTTAGGAATTTGATTTAATTAATTGGATGTAATTTAATTATTGGAAATTATATTAAAAATTGTGTAGGTGGTATTAGGAGGTGGAAGTGCCAAACTAGATGGACTTGGGCTTAAGTGAGAAGCCCAAGCCCATGAATCATGTCATATGCGAAGTGGACAAGGCGCCTAGGGGTTAGGGTTTGCTGCTAGCATTTGCGAAATTGAGAAGAGAGAAAGGAGAAGAGAGAAAGCGCCGTAGAGAGGAAAGGAGAGAAGAGAAGGCCGCGAGCAAGGAGGAGGAAGAGGCGTGATCTTGTTGCCGTGGTTCCGTTCGTGACCGTCTCTAGGGCTTCTAATCTTCAAATTCGAGGTAAGGGGAGTTCTATCAATTTTTATAATAATTCCTATGATAGGTTTTAAGTAGAGGTGGCCTAGATATGATCCGTGAGTATGATTTACGTGTATTTTCATGTTGTTAATTCGATTAGTATGTGTTTGATGAACTTGTTGATCAAAGATCCATGGTTGGTGTTATAGGCGCCTAGGGCGCCATGTGTGTGCTTGTGATGTTGTTGGATTTTTGATTGTTTGGGGGATAATTTGATGATCCTATATGTGTTAATGAATTGTGGTAAATAGGTGTTGTGATGAGTCATGTAAAAATTTGAAGAAAAGAAATATGTGTTGTAATTGTGCTGAAATTTGTGTGCTGGAAGTGTTGCAGGCGCTGGGCGCCCATGGGCGCTGCGCGCCAGTGTTGCGTGTTGCTGTGTGTGCGTGTGGGCGCTGGGTGCCAGCGCTGGGCGCTGGGCGCCCGTGTGCGCGTGTTCTGTGTTGCGCAAAGGCGCTGTGCGCCCGTGTGTGTGCGTGTTTGTGTTGCGCTGGGCGCTGGGCGCTGAGCGCCCGGGTGTGTGTGTGCGTGTGTTGCGTTTTGCTAGGCGCTGGGCGCCAGGTGCCTGGGCGCTGGGCGCCCAGGGCGCCAGTTTTCCAGGATGTTCCCAAAATGTTTTCAAAAACTGTTTTCGCTATATCTTTTGACTCGGACATCCGTTTTGAACGTTTCAAAAAGCGTTGTGAAGCATTTTCAGTTGTCTATCTGTGTGTCCCATTTTTAAAAAAAATAAAAACTTATAATTTCAGAAGGTTGCTGGGCGCCCAAGTGGCTGTCCCCTGTGGTCGTTGCTGTGACATTGAGAACTCGTTTTGGTGTCTTTAAAAATTCTCTTTTGTGTATAACCAGTGGTGTTAACGTTTTAGTGTCAAAAGTGATGATTTTGACGATGATGCCTTTAGTGGCTAGTTAAATGACGTTTTTGCCCTTAGTGGCCAATGTTGTTGAAATTGGTGTGTAAATGACGATGATGCCCTTAGTGGCTAGTTAAATGACCGTTTTGCCCTTAGTGGCTAATGTTGTTGATATTGCTGTGTAAATGACGATGATGCCCTTGGTGGCTAGTAAATGACGTTTTTGCCCTCAGTGGCTATTGTTTGAGTTGATGATGTTTATGAGTAAGTGACGATGAAAACCCAGTGACGTTTTTGAGGCCCAAAAGGCTAAGTGATGTTAAGGCCTAAATGGCTAAGTGATGTTGTTGTGTAAATTGTGAACCGACAGGTGCTGTGCCTCTTATTTGGCAAATTGGTAAGTGACGGGTCACATGGTTGACCGTGAATTGTGTGTCTGTGAGTGGTGCATGTCATAGTGTCTCATGCCCCATATGCATAAACCCAGTGACGTTTTTGAGGCCCAAAAGGCTAAGTGACGATGAGGCCATAATGGCTAAGCGACGTTTGTGAAAAGGTACCTCATGCATATGCCCGCGAGTGGGTTGCATTACATATGCCTACATGACATAATGATGAGTTTATGTAGTGACGTAATTGATGATTGTGATGTGATTATTTTAGAGCTGTGACTTGACTTATTATTTATCATATGATTTATTATATGAATTGAATTGGACTCATCCTTCTGTTTGAATGTTACCCCCATGCGGTAACGTGCAGGTGATTGCGAGTGAAGGACTAGGTGCCTTCACTAATTCGAGTCGAGTCGTCACGCTCTGATACGTAGCACTCAAGGGGGGACGAACTTAATGTTACGAATGATTTTGGTTGTTATGTTTTGTTGACAATTCTGTCTTATTTTGTTATTCCGCTGCGTAGTTGATTTTATTGACGTTAAGTTTTATTGTGATGATAACTGTGGTTTTTGAGATTCTCCTTTTAGTGACGTGTTACGTAATACATGGTTATTATGTTTTTGAGCTGATTTATTGAGAAGTGTGGTTTTATTGAAGTGTGTGTAACATCCTTTGCAACGAAAAGAAATTTTGAAAACTCTGATATTTTTCCAATTAAATGAACGGGTAGAAAAAGGGTGTTACATTAGTGGTATCAGAGCAGTTCGGTCTGTCCGGCCAAGGTTGTCCTGTCATAGTGTCTTATGACAATAGATTAGTACTAAATTCTTGGTTTGTGCTGCAGTGATAGTTTGAAATGGCTGGGAGAAACGACGCTGCTCTTGCTGCTGCATTGCAGGCTATGGCTCAGGCTGTGCAGGGTCAGCAGAATGCTGGAGATAACGCTGGTTTTCGGAGTCTGACTACTTTCCAGAGAGAGAATCCGCCCACCTTTAAGGGCAAATATGATCCAGATGGTGCTATGGCTTGGTTGAAAGAGATCGAGAGGATTTTCAGGGTGATGGACTGCACTATTGAGCAGAAGGTCCGTTTTGGTACCCACATGTTAGCCGAGGAGGCCGACGACTGGTGGTTGGCTACTAGGCAGAGGTTGGAGGCTGTTCAGGAAGAGATTACTTGGGAGGTATTCAGCCGGGAATTTCTGAGAAAATATTTTCCTGAAGACGTCCGAGGGAAGAAAATATTTGCCATGGTCGGCCAGTAATATCCGGCACGGAGAGTTTTTCGAGCCAAAGAGCGAGCTCCGAGGTGTTGACCGCAAATTCCCTCATGTATTTCTTCCAGGACATAAGCTGCTTCTTCTCCCTCGATGCATTTCATTAACAACGGTGAGGAGAGGCTTCTTTTGTACAACGTTCCATCAATGACTGAATAGGAAGAAGCCTTCCTCCTGACAAGTTTAGCGTCGTTTTTGTCCGGGGGTTCCACTCCTGCAATGTTGTATCCTAAGATCGGGTCGATCTAACTGTGAGTTTTTTCTATTATGCAAATGGTCGAGACAAATGTAGGGTCGGGAGACACACTGGGTTTGTGGAGGATTTCCTGGATAAATGTTCTGTGATTTCCAGGAGCTTTCGTGCTTGCGAGTTTGGCGAGGATATCAACCCTTTGGTTCTCCGCCCTGGGCACGTGTTTCGCTTCTGATGTTTCAATTTGAGCTAATAACACTCGTACTCGAAGCAGGTATTTTTGTAAGATCGGCACTTTCGTTTCGTATTGGTTGTTGATTTGGGAGACTACTAACAGGGAATCGGTGAACAGTTTTACCCGAGGGACTCGGAGGTCGACTGCCAAGCGTAGACCAGCGATGCAAGCCTCGTATTCTGCTTGGTTGTTCGAGGTTAAAAAGCCGAAGGTTAAAGAAACTTCGATGATGTTGCCGTTCGGGCTTTCTAACATGATCCCAGCGCTACTTCCTTTTGGGTTGGAAGATCCATCGACGTGCAGGATCCAAGTATCGTTTTCGATGTTCGCTGGCGTCATTTCGGCTACTTGATTCCAAACTCTGATAATTCTACCGCCCACTTGATCATTCTACCCGCGAGATCGGGCCTATGTAGTGATGAGAGCCAAAGCGATTTTTTCGATCTTCTGATAGCGACTTTCCGCTCCGTGTAGAGCTTTGCTTGCAAAGTAAACTGGGCTCTGCCCGATTTTTAACTCCCGCACAAGAACGGCCCCTAAGGCTTCCTCCGAGGTAGCTAGATATAAGTATAAGTTTTTGCCTTTGCTTGGTCTAGTTAAGATCGGAGGTTCGGTGAGGACCTTTTTGAGCTGGTTTAAGGCCTCATCTTGCTCGGTGGTCCATTTGAAATCCTCTTCCTCTTTTTTAAGTAGTTTGAACAGGGGAAGGGATTTGAATGCCGCGTTTGATATGAAACGAGATAAGGCGGCGATCATGCCGTTAAGTTTTTGAACTTCCTTTTTGATTGTCGGAGTTCGCATTTCTGTTACAGACCGACATTTGTCGGGATTTGCTTCGATTCCCCTTTCTGTTAAGTAGAAGCCTAAAAATTTCCCAGTTCGGACTCCAAAGGTGCATTTTTCTGGATTCAGTGTCATATTATTTTGCCGGACTTCAGAGAAGATCTCTCTAAGGTCATTGACGTGCTTGTCATCGGCCTCGCTTTTGGCGATCATGTCGTCGAGGTAGACTTCAACACTTTTGCCGATTTGATTTCGGAAGACTTTGTTCACCATCCTTTGGTATGTGGCTCCGGCGTTTTTCAAACCGAAAGGCATGACGCGGTAGGCGAAGTTACCTTGGTTGGTCATGAACGCAGTTTTTTCTTGGTCAGGAGGGAACATGGCAATCTGGTTATACCCGGAGTATGCATCCATGAATGATAACAAACGAAAACATGAAGCGTTTTCTACGAATCGGTCTATGATGGGGACAGGGAAAGCGTCTTTTGGGCAGGCTTTATTAAGATCGGTGTAGTCGACGCACATGCGCCATTTTCCGTTGTTCTTTTTAACCAGCACAGGATTTGATAACCAGGTTGTGTATTTGACTTCAGAAATGAAGTTTGCTTTTAAGAGATCGTCTACGGCTTTTGCGGCGGCTGTAGCTTTCTCGTTACTCTGCGCTCGCTTTCTTTGGGCGACCCACTTGGCTCCTGGATTAACTGCGAGCTGGTGGCAAGCGACTTCAGAAGGAATTCCGGGCATGTCCTCTGCCGACCAGGCGAAGATGTCTGCATGGTCTTTGAGACATTAGGTTAAATCAGTTTTAACCTCTTCTGATAAATCGGCTCCGATTTTGATGCTTCGGGAGGGATTTTCGCCGAGTTGTACGTCGATGAACTCCCCATTAGGTTGGGGCCTTTTCATTTTTCGTTTGAGCTCTTTGGCCAGCCCGTCATCATCTTCATCATCCGTACTCTCAGGATCGTATCTTGCATCTAAGTCTGTTACGTTCACCTCAGTAGGTTGAGCTTTACTCTTGGGAGTAGTGTTTTCGGGAAGGGGAACCCCTTCATGCTCCAAAGCTTTTTACTCGGTCTTGGTCCATATAAGAAGAAGCATCTGGAAGCAGACTCCAGGCCGGAGTTTAAAGTGATAACTTTATTGCAGAGAGAGTGGAATTTCATTTTTAAGTGCGTGGTGAATGTCACCGCTTCGAGCCTGCCTAAAGTCGGTCTTCCAATGATGACGTTGTAGGTAGATTCGCAAGGTAGGATAAGGAACTTGTTTTTGATGGTTCTCATCATTGGCTCAGCTCCGTAGGAAACCATCAATTCCAAATGGCCTAGTGGTTTTGTCCGGGACCCGTTAAATCCGGATAGGGCCGTTCCTCTGTATGGAGTGAGCTCCTCTCTGTCGATCCCCGTTTTGTCAAGGAAATCGACAAAGATGATGTCAGATGAGCTCCCTTGGTCCACCAAAATTCTTCTCACTTCTTTGTTGGCAATGACTGCTGAGATTGTGAGGGGTACGTGCTTGTTGGGTTTCCCATCCATAAGATCTTCATAACCAAAAGATAGTGGGGGTCGGGTTGTCGTGGTTGGCATAGCTGAGGTTGAGGCCACGCTTAACAATTCTTTCCACTTTCGCTTCATTGTTTTTCCAGACTCCTCATGCTCGAAACCTCCTGCGATCATCATCATCACTGAGTGACCTTTCGATGTTCTAGTATCATGATTTTCTTCGTCGGAATAGACCTTTGACTTACCCCTTCTTCTAGGCTCCTCGTTCCTCTCGTTTTTAACCTCGCCGGTATTTGCTCTTGACTTTTTCACATAACCGGACAATTTTCCCCGTTTGATCAAGTCTTCAATGTCGTCTTTCAAAGCATTGCATGAGGGCGCCTGGCAGGGCGCCAATAAAGAAGCAGGCAGCGCCCATGAGGGCGCCTGGCAGGAGGGCGCCTGGCAGGAGGTGGTCTGGAAGCAAGTCCTTCGCAAGGGGGCAGACATCCCTGTGTAACAAGGCGCACAAGGCACCCGTGGGGGCACCAAACCTTGTCTCGCAAAATCTGCTCCACGAGAAGACACCCAGCGTATAGGCGCCCAAGGCACCCATGAGGACACCAAAACCCTGTCTCGCAAAATCTGCTCCACGAGGAGACACCCGACGTATAGGCACCCATGAGGGCACCAAATCTTGTCTCGCAAAATCTGCTCCACGAGGAGACACCCAGCGTATAGGCACCAAGGCGCCCTAGAGGGCGCCAAAACATGTTCTGCAGGATGGCACCAAGCGCATCCAGGCCAACACCCAGGCGCCCTAGAGGGCCCCAAAACATATTTCGCAGGATGGCACCAAACACATCCAGGAAGGCACCAAGCGCCCTAGAGGGCGCCAAAACATGTTTCGCAGGATGGCGCCAAGCACATCCAGGCTGGCACCAAGGTGCCGTAGAGGGCGCCAAAACATGTTCTGTAGGATGGCACCAAGCGCATCCAGGCCGGCACCCAGGTGCCCTAGAGGGCCCCAAAACATGTTTCGCAGGGTGGCACCAAGCACATCCAGGAAGGCACCAAGGTGCCCTAGAGAGCGCCAAAACATGTGTTCACAGGAGGGCGCCAACATCAAGAGTCTTGGCACAAGGCGCCCATGAGGGAGCCAGATCCTGCACCAAACGCAACAAGGCGCCCATGGCCCCCATGAGGGCGCCAGATCCTGCTCCAGACGCAACAAAGCGCCCATGAGGCTGCCAAATCCTACTCCAAGAGGCGGCAGCCAAATCATCGCAACAAGGCGCCCATGGCTCCCAAGAGGGCTCCCGATCCTGCTCCAGACGCAACAAGGCTCCCATGGCGCCCATGAGGGCGCCAGATCCTGCTCCAAGAGGCAGTAGCCAAGACAACATGACAAGGCACCCATGGCGCCCATGAGGGGGCTAGATCCTGCTCCAAGAGGCAGAAGCCAAGACAACATGACAAGGAGCCCATGGCGCCCATGAGGGCGCCAGATCCTGCTCCAAGAGGCGGCAGCCAAGACAACATGACAAGGCGCCCATGGCGCCCATGAGGGCGCCATATCCTGCTCCAAGAGGCGGCAGCCAAGACAACATGACAAGGCGCCCACGAGGGCACCATCCACAACACGCACGCAGGGAACAACACCTGGGGCGCCTACCCTCAGGAACGAACGAGTGGCTAGCAAGGCACCCACGAGGGCGCCAACATCAGGATGTCTCAACACAATGACACAAGGCGCCCAGGAGGGCGCCAACGTCAGGATATCTCAACACCATGGCACTAGGCGCCCAGGAGGGCGCCAATATCAGGATATGTCACCCTAGCTTGGTGACTGGCACAAGGATTACACCAAGAGAGGTGTGAGTCACAGTCGCAACGAAGTGATCTTGTACGACTCGACGAGACAAACAGAGTAACGCATTACGGCAAAGAAATTGTTTTTCTCTTTTTTACTCTAGAGAGTGAAAATGATAAAACACGGTCGTGACAAAAACAGTGTCCCGCGTGACTTCACACACCCGGTAGACCAACGAAAATCCTTCAAGCCAAGACCCTCCTCCGGAATAATCTCGGCTTGGGGGCAACTGTTCTGGACTGGACCAAGAGGTCCATTAGCAAAACCAGGGGGTGCGTTTAGCAATTGGATATGGATCAGCCCAACCAATTCGACCCATATCCACAACATACAAGCCCAATATGCTTGGAGGGTTCAGATCGTCTCCACTGATCTGACGATCCACAACGAGCATCGATTTCCTATAAATACCGACTCGCATAGCCATTTATACGGTACACACTCTTCCCTTGCAAATTCACTAGCTTATTCTCATACTGACTTGAGCGTCGGAGTGGCTTTGCAGGTACCCCTCGGGCGCTCACTGACCTCCTGCCAGGGCAGCAAGAGACCTACCAACAGCAGCCTACCAAAATACTGCTAGGTACAAAACAGGTGGCAACGCAGGAGATATGGGGACGGAGACAAGAGAAGGGGCTTCCGGAGTAATGCTAGACATGTGGCGAGATTTGAGGATAGGGTTTTTCCTCGGGAAGATCCAGGAGGATGGCAAGTTGTCCGTAGAAGAAGGGAGAGGGTTGCATTCTTTAAGACTGACATTGCTTCTAGACCTAATAGGGAGGGGATGATTTATGATAACGTTTCATCTTTCTACTTCACTAACTTCCCTGTTAGGTTTAGGGGACAAGACCTATTTGATGTATTCTCGAATCATGGGAGGGTGTTGGAGGTGGTGATTCCGGCGAGAAGGAATGGTAGTGGGAATCGTTTTGGCTTTGTGCGATTTCTAGACGTGAAGGAACCGGAGAGATTGGCCACTTATCTTGACAACATATTCATTGATGATGTGAAGCTTTTCGTGAATATGCCTAGATTTGAACGTGATGATCGCAAAGGTGCAAAACTTCCGGAAGTCCCTCCGAAACCGGTATTGAATCATGTTCAGGGTGAGTCATCAAAAAAAGTATGGGTACCAAAGAGTTTAACTAGTCACATTCAAGGCGAGGTTTATAAGGTGGGGAACGATAAGGTGGAGGTTAGTTGTGATCTTTCGGTTGAGATGACGTCGGAGCACAGTCTTGTTCTTTCCAAAGCCATGGTGGGTGAAGTGATTCATCCGGGGTAAATCATATTTCATCCACGATGAATTTGTAAGACAAGGGGTGTTCTCGATCAAGGCAACACCAATGGGGGATAATTTGGTGCTCCTTGATAGTAGCAAGGATGAGGAGGATTTTAAGGGGTTCGTGGAAGAAGCAAGGGAGTGGTTGTATCAATGGTTCAAATGGATACGATCGTGGAAGGCATCAGATGTGGACAATGAACGCGTTGTATGGATTCGATGTTTTGGAATACCCACGCATGCGTGGAATGTTGAATTCTTCTCTGAACTTACTTCGTCGGTGGGTACTTATCTTTTTGCGGATGATGACACTGAGAAAAGGAGGAAGATGGATGTTGCTCGAGTTATGGTTCGAACTCAGTCCTTTGAAAATATCAATCATGTGTTGCAAGTCTCCATAAACAAAGTTATGTTTACAATCAGATTGGTTGAGGATTGGAGCGGTCTGCTTAGATGGAGTGGCGGTGTTTCGCAACCTACGGCTGTTAGCGTAACTTATGAGAGTGATTCTCAGAATTCTGACGAGGAATGGCGGGACAATTTTGGGTTCATCGGAGAGGAGGCCGGCGCCGGTGACGTGGCCAGAGTTTTGGTAGTTAATGATGCATTAAATCGGGCTATTAATAATCCTCGTGATTGTAGGAGAGAAGTTAGGGAAGTTGTTGAGGAGAAAAACAAAACTGTTAATACTTCCCATGATTGTAGGAGCGAAGTTAGGGAAGCTGTTGAGGAGAAAAACAAAATCGTTAATACTTCCCATGATTGTAGGAGACAAGTTAGGAAAGTTGTTGAGGAGAAAAACAAAACCGTTAATCACGTAAATTTGAATAGGAAGGAGATGATTCCTTGTCAGGCTGGATATTCATCAAATGTGGGCCCAGTCATTAACTCCTCTTCTAATGATGGTCCGGTTCCTGATTCGTTGTTGGGCCTATCTCATCAAAATAATTCTTTGCTGGATGTTAATGGGTTGGGCCGTGATTCTCTGATGGGTCGTGATGCTCTTTCATTGTTGGACTTATCTCATCAAACCAATTCGAAACCTCTTGTGGAAACCCTTGGAGCGAATTCTCCAACTACTATTCTTTCAAGGCCTACGTCGTTTTTCCCTGGCCCGACTCGTCAAAAGAAACAACGCAAGCTTCGCAAGGTGGGAGTTAGGAGACCCCCCATTCCGGTAAATTACATCGTGTTTTTCATGAGTTGAAGGAAGTCACAGAGGGTATGGTTGGTGGTGGTGACGGTGAGTCTGACAACCGTATGAATAGTTCTTCGATTTTCTCTGCAGGGGAAATCCTTTGTGATGATTCCATCAATAGCTCAGATATTGTTCGGGTGAATAATAGGTTTTGGGCTCTTCAAAACAAAGCGGTGGCTAGGAAGGTTTGGGAGGAGGCCAAGAAGTTGGGGGTGGAGGGTAATCTAGCTGACGAGCATTATATTGATTTGATTGAAGCTGGTGAGCTACGTGATAAAGAAGTTAGAAATAAGGGGGTGGCTAAAAATGGTGTCTCATGAATATTCTTTCACTAAACTTAAGAGGGTGGGGCGATAGTGAAAAACGTCGTCAGTTGGCTTCCTTGATCCGTACGGGTAAGTTTGATTTCATTTGCTTACAAGAAACTAAGAGGGAGTCTTTAGATAATAATCAAATTGGACAACTATGGGGTAATTATCAGTTTGATTGGTCGTTTATGCCGTCTCGGGGACTATCAGGTGGAATTTTGTCTTCATGGTTGGTAGATTCTTGGTCAGTTAATTTCTCTTTTAAGGGTGTTGGTTTTGTTGGGGTGTGCGCTGTGTCTCGTGGCATTCTAATCTATGTGGTGAATGTGTATGCTCCTTTTTCTTTGATTGAGAAAAGGAAGGGTTGTGAGGAGTTGAAGGGGTTAAAAATGAGTTTTGCTAGGGGTGAGTGGTGTGTGGTTGGGGATTTTAATTCCGTGACTAGTGTTGAAGAAAGAAGAGGTAGGAGTGGGGATGGGAGCAACTTCCAAGATATTGTTGAATTTAATAATTTTGTTGACGACATGGACCTTATTGATGTATCTGTTTCGGGGAAAAAGTTCTCTTGATTTTGCTCTGATGGTATCTCTATGAGTCGATTGGATCGTTTTCTTATAACGAAAGGTCTTGTATCTATATGGAATGTTTCGGGACAGTGGATTGGTGATAGAGACATATCGGATCACTGCCCGATATGGCTTATTCGTTCTCTAAAGGATTGGGGTCCCAAGAACATGGTGAATTTTGCCCTTTTGTGAACTCTTGTTGGGCTGGTTGCGGCATTCATGGCAACAAAGCTTTCGTTTTGAAGGAAAAATTCAAATTTCTCAAAGCTAAATTGAGGGATTGGAACAAGGAGGTGTATGGTGTTATTGATTTGAACATTGGGAAGGAGGTTCAGGACATCAATATGTTAGATGATATGTTGATTGACTCTTTTGATACTGAAGTGCTCCTACGGAGGAAAGAAGCCACTGCTAAGTTTTGGAAAGATATTAGAATGAAGGAAAGCTTATTATATCAAAAATCTAGATCTCGGTGGATTAGAGAGGGCGATGCCAATTCAAAGTATTTTCATTCTCTCATGAATAGTCGAAGGAGGAGAAGTACATTTCTCCTTATGGATGCGAATGGCACTTTAATTGATGATGTGGAGGAGGTAAAAGACGTGGTTAGAAGACACTTTGAGAAGTTCTTTGAAGAGACTCAACAGGCTCGGCCCAATCTTGATGGGGTCGTTTTTAAACAAATTTCTAGTGGTTATAATTACCTTTTGGTGAAGCCTTTCTCGGAGGAGGAGATTAAGGAGGAGGTTTGGAACTATGACGGTGATAAGAGTCCGGGACTGGATGGGTTTAACTTGAAGTTTATTAAGGAGTGTTAGGATTTGGTTCGGGAGGATATAGTAGCTTTTTTCCTTGAATTTAATATGAACGCGTCTTTTCCAAAAGCTATCACGCCTTCCTTTATTGCTCTTATTCCCAAAAATGATCATCCTCAAAGTTTGGGGGAATATAGGCCTATTTTTTTGATCGGTTGTATTTATAAAATTCTTGCCAAGGTGCTTGCTAGTAGGTTGAAGAGAGTTCTTCCCAATGTTATTTCTAGTTGCCAATCGGCGTTTTTTGGGGGGTCGTCACATTCTAGATGGTGTTTTGGTGGTGAATGAGGTTGTTGATCTAGCTAAGAGAAGGAAGGAAGGAAGATTGTTTGTTATTTAAAGTTGATTTTGAGAAGGCCTATGACTCTATTTCTTGGAATTTCCTAATCTACATGATGGAGAGGATGGGATTTGGCTCGGCGTGGATAAGGTGGGTGAAGGCTTGTGTGTGTCATTAGCAGTAGAATTTTTCTTTTTTCGCAGATGCTGGATCCGCATTCGGTGATGAAGTTGATGAGCTGTTGACGATTCTGCGTGATGTTCATATGGCCCGTGGAGTTGCTGACCGATGGTGTTGGTTTATTGATCCGCTAAAATCCTTCACGGTTCGGTCCTGTTACCAATTTCTTTTGCAAGCCAATCAACTTTCAGCCGTTTCAGCCGTGGACAGCAGCAAGTCAGTTTCGACTCTGCAGAAATCTGACTTGATAGCGTTATGGAGGACTCGTATTCCAGCCAAGATCTTGTTGTTTGGTTGGCGTATATTCAACAATTCTATACCTGTTCGGTCCCTGTTACTTGGACTACATGTTATTCACTTGGTGGAGGATGCGGTCTGCGTTTTGTGTAGGTCTCACATTGAGGATTCTCATCACTTGTTTTTGGCTTGCGATTTTTCTTTGAGGGTGTGGGGCGAGATTGGTTGTTGGCTGAATGTTCAAGTGCCTTGCCCATCTACTTTAATTGATCATTTTCTACGCTATGGCGACCTTTGTACTGGTAAGAAAACGAAGAGGATCAAACATCTTATTTGGTTGACAACTTGTTGGTGTCTTTGGCTATCTCGTAACGGTGTTTTTTTAGAGGGGTAGAGCCAAATGTAGACTCGATAGTGGCCCAGGTGAAGTTCTTATCTTGGGGCTAGTTCATTTACGGGGTGGGAAGGAATTCTTGTTGTATTCCATCACTATGGTGGAATAATGCACTTTCATGTATAAACAACCTGTGATCTCATCTTTGTATTTGTGGTTTTGAGCACCTCTAGTGCTCCTATTAATGCAACATTGCTTATAAAAAAAAAGTGGACAATTGCAATTAAATAAATAGTTTCTTTTTGGACACATAATCTACTATAGATTTATACAAATTCACCACATATGATTTTACCAATACCCTCTTTCTATCTAAAAGACACCTCAAATTTTTGAGGGTAAAAATGTCATTACACTCTATTTCTTTTTTTTTCTCTCTTTATTCTTACACTCTCTTTCTTACTTTTCACTTTTCTCTTACACTCTCTTTCTTCCTTTTTTCTCTTTCTTCTTACACACTCTTTCCTCATTTTCACTTTTCTTTTACACTCTCTTTCTTCCTTTTTTTTTCTTTTTACTTTACTTTTCCCATAAAAATTATTCTCTTTCTCTTATCACTTCACTTTAATTCTTTTAACTAAACTAAATTTCTAAATTTATACAAACACTACTTTAATTAAAATTTTTGAAGACTACCACTATAAACCTACTATCTAAAAAACAAGAAGACTTAATGATTATTTAAATTAGTAATTAATATTTAAAACAAATATCTCTTATTGATAATCTAATATCTAACTGTTATTATCTACAATAATCTACTAATCAACTAAAATAATCAATTGAAACTACGAGATAACTGCACTGATAAATAAAAAACACGGGATAACTGCAGTGATATATAAAAAAACACGAGATTAATATTTACCATTGATATTTATAATTTTTTTTGACAATTTATAATTAATATTTACCATTGATAATTATAATTTTGGAAAACTACTATAAAACTACTATCTAAAAAAACACGTGATAACTGCAATAATCTACTATAATCTACTAATCAACTCAAATAATCTAATATAAAAATACGGGATAACTGCAATAATATACTAATCAACTCAAATAATCAATTGAAACTATGAGATAACTGCAATGATATATAAAAACACACGGGATAACTAAAAAAATATATAAAAAGACAAAGGATTAATATTTGTCATTGATAATTAAATTTTTGGAAGACTACTATAAACCTACTATCTAAAAAACAATAATATTTAATGATTATTTAAACTACTGATTAATATTTAAAATAAATATTTCTTATTGATAATCTACTATCTCTCTTTTACTATTTATTATAATCTATTAATCAACTAAAATAATTAATTGAAACTACGAGATAACTGCACTGATATATAAAAAAACACGAGATTAATATTTGTCATTGATAATTAAATTTTTTGAAACCTACTGCTACAAATTAACCTACTATCTAAAAAATAAGCAGACTTAATGACTATTTAAATTACTAATTAATATTTAAAACAATTATTTCTTATTGATAATCTACTATCTAACAAATTTACTATCTACTATAATCTACTATCAACTAAAATAATCAATTGAAACTACCAGATAACTGTACGGATATATAAAAAACACGGGGATAACTGCAGTGATATATAAAAAAACACGAGATTAATATTTGCCATTGAGAATTATAGTTTTTGAAAACTACTATCTAAAAAAACAAGAAGGCTTAATGACTATTTAAACTGATTAATATTTAAAACACACGCGACAAATATTTGTCACTAATACCTAAAAAAGGACAAATAATTGTTACTGATATATAAAAAAAACACGGGATAAATATTTGTTATTGATAATCTACTATCTATCTTTCACTATCTACAATAATCTACTAATCAACTCAAATAATCAATTGAAACTATGAGATAATTGCACTGATACATAAAAAAAACACTGGACAACTGCACTCATATATAAAAAATTACGGGGATAATTGCAATGATATATATAAAAACACGGGATAGTTGCACTGATATATAAAAAAACATGGGATAACAACACTAATATATAAAAAAACACTGCACTGATATATAAAAACACACGGGATAAATGCACATATTGTTTTTAAATGATACTTTTACATTTTTAGTTTTAATATTTATCAATTTTTTATTTGAAACTCATTTTTTATCTACTTTAGATTTTTCTTTATTTTCACGGGATAATGTTTAGACTATTTAAATACTGTCTAAATTCATTTCTAAAAAGAACACGACAGCACCTGTCTGTATGCAAGTCATCATCTATATTTTACAATTGATTTTAGATTAATGAAATTTCAAACTAACGTTTCTATTTGAGGTAATCGTATGACGTAACGCGATCGGCCCGTGCGGATGCACGGGTACTGTACTAGTTAAATAGTTTAAAATTAAATATTTAAAATGACAATACAAACCTCTTGCTACTCTTGCATTGGAGCTTTATCCGCGCTGTTTGGGGCCGATATTCTTTTCCCTTCTTATATGGGTTCTTTTTCTTTTTCCTTTTTTTTCTCTCTCTCATTCTTAAGTTATCACAGTACACACCTTTTGGATAAGCCTAGTGGATACAAATTAATAATAACAATATTTTATTTTTCGATTTCATTATTTTTGTCTCCTTGCTTAATAGTCCGAGACCAACCAAAATTGAACACTATTACTCTCTTCCCATTTCTCAGTATCCAACTCCATGCCTTCTTTCTTCTTTTCCATAATTATCCACTAAGTACTGTGATTTTGTCTTGTTGTCTAAAGAGGGTATGTCGGTTATAGGAACATATTCACATTTTCTCTACAAAGAGATTTACCAGAGAGATGAAAAGTATCCAAAGTGCTTTGTAAGTGGCTGCAAGGAAAGCTATCTATTTTGGCGCAAGAGTGGTTGTGAGAACATATGGATTGAAAACAGAAACAAAGAACGTAAGATTAGACGGAAGAATTTTCGTGTGGAAGCTATGTGGCCTAATGTGTCAAAACCATCCAAGATAGAATTGGAAGTCATTAATGATTCTGAACAGCTTGATCAAATTTTAGTTCTTGCTCAACAAAATTCTCAGCCCATCCTTATTGACTGGTATTTCTCTCTTTCCATCTTCTAGCATACAATTTTTCTTATGGTTGTTGATTGTATATTTAGAATGTCACTTCATGTTGCACTTTTCTTTCATCTTATCCTTGGATTGGATCTAAGCTCATGGTAGAATAAAAGTATGAGGTGTATAGTGCGGTGCAGTGTTTGCGTCTAGATATTTTGAGATATTTTATTTTATGGTGTTGGGCTATTTGGGAGCTCGGGTGCCATTTAGAGGTTGGCTACTATTCACACCACCTTTTTTATAATACGCCCTTATCATTTCAGTTTTTTGTTTTTTGGAAATGGAAATATATCCCAACAACATATAATTATTAAGAAATAAACATCTCAATGGATAATTACTTTTCAATGATAAATAAACACATATTCGAGTTTATCTGGATAACTGCTTTTGAATTTGTACATCGAGTAATTTTGATATAAAAAATATTATTGTCCTAAGGATATTTTTTTGTTACCTGACGCGTAATATCTACCGGTTTTGTCGATCACAAATCTACACCGGGAAATCTAGCTGGCCACGAGTACCCGGCTTTGCCGACCCGTGTGATTATCTTCTCCTAATAGAGTTTTTGCTACACCGAAGATTCGAACTCGAGACTTTGGAGTGGGATGCTTAAACCAACCGTCTCGTTGGTAGGATATGCTCATATTTTATCTGCTTGGTCTATGAAATAATTGTTAATTTTGTGAATGTAGGATGGCTGCTTGGTGCCGGAAATGCATCTATTTAAAGCCCAGCTTGGAAAAATTAGCCGCTGAATTTGACACCAGGTAAACTAGTCACTAGTATTTTCTTTTCTCTTCAGTCAGATAATCTCTTGAGATTTTACTTAATTTGATCAAATAGTCTTTTTAAAAGTTAAAACTAGAAAAAAAAAATTATAGTCAATTCAACGAAGCTACTTACAGGAAAATGTTGTTTTTCCAGCCTTAAATTCAACCATAAGATAAAGATTGAACTCTACTGGAAATTCAAGTATGGAATGCAATTCTTTGTAAACAACTCTAATTAATTTATTTGTTTTGTTATTTTGCACCGTTTCAGAGTCAAATTTTATTATGTGGATGTCAATAAAGTACCTCAATCTCTAGTCAAGCGTGGAAACATCTCTGTAAGTATGTCTTTTGCATTCTTTCTAGTAACAATGTCTTACATTCTTTATGCTCCTTTTAATTTTCTTTTTTTGTTATGCATTCCAGAAAATGCCAACAATTCAGGTGCGTCCTCCATTAAATTGCTTTTTCTATATGATACCACAAGTTTTTTTAAAAATAATTAATCGAAGTATGGGAAAATAATTGGGAATAATTGAATTGTTTGCAGCTTTGGAAAGATGGAGAGTTGAAAGAGGAAGTGATTGGAGGCCATAAGGCATGGCTAGTCATTGAAGAAGTCAGGGAAATGATCCAAAAGTATATATGATATGATATCTTCTGAAGTATTTTTCTTAATCCCTCTAGCCTCAAAATACCAAAAATCCATATTTAAAAGAAGTAATCTTCAAACTCACTTCATGTTAATGTTAATCATTAGAGTATAAGAAGTCTAAATTTTCATACAAGAGAATATATATCATGAATTTTCTCTCTATTATTACACAAGGAATTCGGTGCTTCTTCATTTCCAAAAAAAGTGAAAGTTTCGAAGAGACTCAACAATGATTTTTAATCACAACGTTGGAGATAAATCTAATTTTGTAGGTAAAAGTATTTAAACACAAACAAAACGTTTAAGTCTTGAATGCTTTATTATTAATAATATATTTTTACTATTCAACACTACAAGTCGCTTTGGCCGAGTGGTTAAGGCGTGTGCCTGCTAAGTACATGGGGTTTCCCCGCGAGAGTTCGAATCTCTCAGGCGACGTTTTCTTTTTATTTTTTCCTAATAATTCCTCTAAATTAACTTCAAAAAATTTGGTTCGCCTGCTGAATGATTAAAATTAAGGATTGGATGACAGATCCATTCACCTCTTTACTTACAGAGACATTAAGATCATTTCTACTATGCAGAAGCCATTTTCTCCACACACTTCAAATTTACAAACACAAGTATCTATCAGTATGTGTATGTGTATAACCAACAGCACAACCAATCCAAAATATGGAAAAGATTGAATATGAGCAAGAATAATACTGAAATAAACACAACTTTGCACCAAAACGAGTTGAGGGTGTGTACGGCATTCACCGGCATTGATGATGCCTCAGCCCAAACCCAAGTTCACATTAGTGTCTTTTTTTTTATCAGCTACATTACAGTGTCTACTACCTCTAATTCAGCATCATAAGCTACGGTGTCTACGAGACTACTACCTCTAATTTGGCCCAATTCGACTACGAACTGGACTCATATTAGGTCTGAACTCATCAACCTAGAATCAAGCGGACACTTGATCGTCTTACAGGATCAAACATGTTGCTGGTTTATGATGTTATTAACCTAGTGGAAACTAACGGACAACTCGATTGAGTGGTCGTACTTTTACACGAGTGAATTTTGCTTCCCAAGGCATGGTCACCATCTCTCTCCTTGAGGCTCATGACTCACGCGGGCTAAGGCTTTGAGCATTGCTTATCTTTCTCTCTTATGTTATTACTATTAGTCGTGCGCGAGGGGTTTTCGTTAATGTTCACACACACAAACCAACAGGAAACATGTGAAAGTACTCATGTGGAAACTTTTCAAAAATATATCACCAAAACATGCATAAGGCTGCAAGTGTTTCATACAACTTGCTCTTGCCACTAAGCCAGATAGTCGTGTTGGTATATTAATATTAATTATTAAATAATAAATGTGCATACTTTTATTATAAAATTATAAGTATAAGTTACATACATCTATCCATACAGTTCAACAAGTCTAATAAAAAAAAAAAAGGCTAAATTGCTGTTTTGGCCCTTTATCTTTGGGGTTGGTGTCACTTTGGCCCTTTATTTTTTTTCTCGTTTTAGACCCTCATGTTTTTTTTGTGTCATTTTGGCCTCTGCCGTTAGTTTTTTCTAACGGACGCCACGCTGGCAGTTAACTGCTGACGTGGCATCTTATATGTCAGGGTTGACTTAGACCTGATTTGGTGATGTGGCACATAAGCGACCAAATTGAAATTTAAAAAGCACATGGGGGGCCAAATTGACACAAACACAAAACATTCATCTTCTTCCTCCAAACACCACCTCCATCTTCATCTTCTCCGGCGACCCACCACCACCTCCGCCACCACCACCAGAAACAGTGACATTGTCTCTCTCTCTCCCCCTCCCCCCTCTCTCTCTCCCTTCGTCATTGAAAAACCCAAAAAATCGTAAAACGTGAATCTACATTTCCATTTCGTTCTCAATTCTTTATCATTTTTGTTGAAATCTTTTGCTAACAGTCAGTTACTGCACTAATTTCGAGTCTTTTGCAAGTGGTTTGGTGAATTTTGGTTGAGTTTTGAAGGTTTCCCCAATTTGCAAAACCCAAAACGCGTTTTCCTCTGAAAATCACGTTTTTGATTAAGTTCTTCCACTTTTTTGTGAGAATTGGTGATGGATTCTAGTTCCTTGTGAAATTTCGCATGAAATGCACTATTTATTTGCTTGATTTGGTGAAGAATTGAGAATTTTGGTGTTCTTGAGGAGAGAGAGGGAGAGAGAGAGAGAGAGAGAGAGAGAGAGAGAAGTGATGTCACTGTTTGTGGTGGTGGTGGCGGAGGCTCATCGGAGGAGGTGGTGGCTCGCCGGAGAAGATGAAGATGGAGGTGGTGTTTGGAGGAGGAAGATGAATGTTTTGTATTTGTGTCAATTTGGCCCCCCATGTTCTTTTTGAATTTCAATTTGGTCCCTTATGTGCCACATCACCAAATCAGGTCCAAGTCAACCCTGACATTTAAGACGCCACGTTAGCAGTTAACTGCCAGCGTGGCGTCCGTTAGAAAAAACTAACGGCAGGGGCCAAAATGACACCAAAAAAAACATGAGGGTCTAAAACGAGAAAAAAAAAAGATAAAGGGCCAAAGTGACACCAATCCCAAAGATAAAGGGCCAAAACAACAATTTAGCCTAAAAAAAATACAGTTCAACAAGTAACTCGTCAGTTTGACCATTGACTAACTAATTGATTAAGTTGATCAAGTCGATCACTGATCTGAGTTTTAAAACATTGGTATAAAGTAAGATGTCCTTAGAGTATCACCGGTTTTAGGTGTATGGGCCATGGGGAGTGAGGACAAGATTTTCCTCATCACTAAGAGTGATTAATTGATCCCATTTGAGAATGAGTCACAAATTGTCTCCAAACCCAACCAAGTAAAGTTTGACACCTCTTCGTGCCACAAACTCTATTAGGGTTTCTTCCCCATGCACCACATGGGTTTTCCTTCTCCCTTTGTGGAGGTTTGCTCCTCATTAGGACCCAACCCCCTGTTGCCCCTCTGCCCTGTGCCTTTGACATCAACAACGATGGTCTTTCTTCCATCTGTCATCCTCCACAGGCAACACCAATGTTAAACCAACAATAATGAATTCAATATAAATATCATGTGCAACAACCCCTAGTTTTAGATCTTTGTCTCTTATTAGAGGTTAACTCGCTCACCGCCTTTGACCGACAATGTTTCCGTCTCATTCTATTGACTGATAATTTACCCTCACCTAAGCTACCACCACAAGAGAAATTGTTAACTCTATTGGAAACCAATCTATGCAAGTAGGGGCTGCTCTCCCTTTTTCTGAACAAATCAGCCTGCACCAAAACCACCATATATAGGTACAATTTTTCATTTTGGATGCATTGTTACTTAGGTCTATCTTGGTTTCCCATTGGATTTGGGGAAAGAACGCTCTAGCAATGTTTGAGAAAGAAAAAAACTCTAATTAAGCTAAATTCTGGAAAAGCATGGAGCGTGTACATTCTTTTGTGGCTGATTTTAATTTGGCTAAACTATATATTTTCACAAATTCGGATATTTGGTCATCCTATTTTAAAATTCGGACATTTAGTCATTCTGTTTTAAAAAATTCAGAGTTTTAGTCCAAAAAGGGTTTTTCAATTTTTTGTTGATGATGTGGATGCCTTTTTTAAAAAAATACCTACATGGCACTCATTAAATGACATGGGCTTGCACACATGGCCGCCACGTCATTTAATGAGACACATAAGGACGCCACGTCATTTTTTAATTAATAAAATATTAAAATTAAAATTGAATTACAAAATTAAAATATTAAAAATTATAAAAAACAATTACAAAAACCCAAATACTAAATCCGACGTTTCCAGAATAATTATCTTAACAATTCTCTCTCAACAGTTCCAGAAACAGATACCTTTAACCTTCTTTTAATTTCATTTCCAAAAAAAATTATCTCTCAACAATTCTCTTCAAACCCAAAAACAATTGAAATCATGCTCACTCCACTCCTCTCAGTTCTGTTTCGTTCTTCTTCTTATCATTTCCATCCCGTTCACCAAAAAAAAATCATTTCCATCCCCAAAACAAACCCTAAATCCAGAAAAGCTAATATGAGATCCAGAAATTAAACAAATCCAGAAATTAAACGAATCCAGAAGAAGAGAAGCGATGAAACTATGCTACTTTCATTGTTCTTCTTCTTCGTGCATTAGGCTTCAATGAAAGACACCGAGAAAGAAGAGAGAAGCATTCCCAGCCAATCATGATGAAGATTCACAGAACAACTACCGCCGTCAGGAACAAAAACTTGGAAATCAAAAACCGCTTAAATCAGAAACCCTAATTTTGAGTAAATTTGGATTCGCAGGAAATTTGGGAACGAGAAAAAATGATAGAATAAATCAGAAATCCTACTTGCGAGATTGATCCAAAAATTCATTCAACAATTTGAAGGGCTCACGCATCATAGAGTGTGCTTGCCCAGTAAGCTATGTTGTGCGTGAATTCGAAAGGATTTGAGAAACCCCATGAGAAGAAGAAAGAAGAAAGGATTGGTGGGAATGTGTAAGCTATGCTTTGTGTTTCTGTTTATATGAATGATTTGAGAAGAATAAGAAATGATCTGAGAAGAAGAGAAACGATTTGAGAAAAGAAGATCTGATAACGTGTTCTCATCGGATCTAGATATTTGAGTTTTTTCAAATTTTTAATACTAGGACAAAAACCCGTGCGTTGCACGGGCTAGTGTGATTCTTACATCTGTTGGAATAAGTTATACAGATTAAATAGATGTCGAATGTGGTATGTAAAATGGTAACCTGAATCGGTTGGAAAAAAAATTAATTTATTAATTAGTTTTCTTAATGGATGCGGCTATATTTGTGGAAATTGTTTACATGAATAGTAGGGTGACAATATTATATATGTATTTAAAAGGAAGTTTTTTTGAAAATAGAATTAGCAAAATTAATTATAATAGAAAAACAGATTAAGGAGTAGTAAAAGGAATAAGGAAAAATAATTAGAAAAACATATTAGGTCGCAAAATGGTAATAAAGGGTGTGATTAGCAGTGGAGCTCGTATTATTAATACTGGGGTGCAGTAAACGTAGTCCAATTCCGTTTGTTGGGAACAGGCATGGGTTACAAAAATGGGCCTCTATAGGGGGTGTAAGAAATAAAAACGAAGGTTCTGTTAGTAATCTAATTTTTATTTTATTTTAAATAAATGAATGAAAACGGTCTAAAAGAAAAAGCGGTATTTTGAAACCCTAATTTCTGGTTCTTATCTTCCTATGCGCCGCAACATACACTTCGATGAGAGAGAAAATGAGTTTTGCAGAGAGAGAAAATGAGAGAGGGAGAGGGCTCGTGAAAGTTACGGCCAGCAGAGAGAGGGAGAAGAGGATGTCGGTGAGAGAAAGAGTGAGAGTTCGCCGGAAAGAGAGAAAGAGAAGGGAACGACGAAAGAGGGATAGCGACTGAAAAGGAAATCACGCCGTAGAGGTGGTGGAATCGCCAGTCATAGAGACAACTACGGTGGTGATGTCACTTGGTAGCGACGTGGTGCTACTACACCAAAGAAGACGATGGTTGATGGCGATAAGAACGCCGGAGAAAACGACGGCGATGGGGGTTTCGCGTCGACTAATGGTAGTGAAGGATCTGTCCGACGTTCGCGACGGAGATGATGGTGGTGCGTGATTAGGACGAATAGAGAGGGAGGGCTTGCGGTTGTTTCGCGGCCAACGACCACCGTCAACTCTGGTCGGTGCGAACAGAGGTTACCTCTACCCACGTTTCTTGTTTTTTTCCGTTCTTTTCTGAACCATACTTCCACTTCTGTTGTTATTTTTGGGTGGTTCTGATTTTCGCTTACTTTAGGTAAATCAGAAAACCTATTTGCTGTTTGGTGATTTTACAGGTTTCTAAATGTGTTGAGCCAAATGATTTGCAGGTTTCTAAATATGAACACAAAAGGATTCAGAAAAAAAAAACTGAACAGTATACCCAAAAGGCACAGTATTGCTTCTACGGTTTCAATAGTTCTTTGATTTCTCAGTGATTGAAGCTTGAAATTGCTTCAATCACACTTCAATGAAGGTTGTGGAAGGTCGTATCTCAAAACCCCTTTGATTTCTTCTCTGTATTGTCTTGATTCTGAAAACCCTAACCTGCGAACACTTATACTATTTCTGGTATTGCAATCTGCAAGTTCTGATGCTTGAATACTTCAAGCTAGACACAAACGAAGGTTCGTGAAGATATTTCTTCATTAACCTTGTCTTTATTTTTTTGTTTGAGTTAGTTTCACAAAACCCTAACTTGTGTTTTGCTATTTCCAGGTACAAGATCAGAACACGAAGATGATACGAACCTTATCGAAGGTAACACAGCAACAACACTTGTGTTTTAACTTCATTTTTGTTGATATTATGCAAACCCTAACTTGTATTTTGATTTGCATGTACTGAATGTGTTCTTGATGAACACACAACGTACCAGGATCTGTGGATCTTATTTTAAGACAACGGAGGTGATTTTCTTACACCCTCTTTCTATTTTCCTTACTTATCTTTCGGTTTCAGTCACTGAAACACAACTAACAGTTGATTCTCTCTCTTTGCGAGGTCACTCAACCACTTGTTGAAGACACACAACACTCAGAATGCAAGAATGCAAAAGTATGAATACTGAGAAGAAGATAGCACCTAGGGTAAAAGAAAATCGCTTGTAAATTTTATTCACACGTAAAAGAATTTGATATATAACCTTTCGGTATGTTATATAACCTTTTGGTATATAACCTTTCACGGGACTCAGAATTTGATTGTTTCCCCAATTAGATATATAACCTTTCACGGGACTCGGAATCTGATTGTTTGCAATTTTTGCCCTTTGGTATGTTATTTTGTATATTATTAGTAAATCAGTTTATAAAATATTGGGGAATGGTAACATATTGGTCTATGAATTGTAATCTTTATGCCTAAACCACTTTTGAGGGAAAAGTGGTTCAAAATATGGAATTATTGGTTACTCCCTTTGCATTTCTTTCTTATGTCTTCACAAAGTTCTATAACCAATCACAACGAAATCGTTTTCTCCTGAGAACATGCAACTCATCTTGACAGTTATAATGGAAGGTTAATCAATCTATGTGCTTTTGCATTTTTCTCTTTCAAAATGTATTATTTTATTTCTAATTCTATTCATACATGCATTATTTCATCAACACCATTATCTCTAATTCTATTGAGTTGCAAAATAATTCTATTTCCTCCTAATTTGGTTTAGGGTAGGGTGTTCCCCTCCTTCTTTTTTTGTATTCCTATTTTTTAGAGAAAATTTGCATTTTCTTCTATTTCCTCCTAATTTGGTTTAGGGTAGGGTGTTCTTTCTAATTAATACATATTTCGTCATAAATCATCTCCTTTATTGAGAACATTTATGTATTGTTGGCAGGGTATTATCAAGGTCCCCCTGTGATGGCACCACCACAATATGTTGCTCCACCACCCAGAAAACAAACTGGATTCCTTGAAGGATGGTGAGTTCCGAACTTTCCATTATTTATTTTATTTTCTCAAAAATGAAATCTTTAATTATTTATTGAGTTTATTTTGTTGTCAACTTAAATGAATTTCTAGTGTAATTGACACACCTTTTTTTTGTTCATCCATATCAGTATTGCAGCTCTATGTTGTTGTTGTCTCCTGGATGAGTGCTGCTGTGACCCCTCAATCATATTTATCAGCTGAGAGAGTATGATATTATATATATATATATATATATATATATGCACCTACCTAGAAAAGTAAAATAAATTAAGCAGCTACAAAGATAATATATATGCAGTGTGAAGTGATGCTTCAAGAAGATTTCAGCTAGCAGATCATGTGTAATAGTTTTACTTTATCTAGAGTTCTTGTTTGTGCGTTGATGATGAATATGAATATGGTTTTTCATTTTTCCAAACTTGGTTGTTTGTCTTCTTCTAGAGATTCTCTCTCGTGACTAATGTGGAAAACAAACAAGTATTGTGAGTTAATTTGGGTCCCTATGTTTCCTCAATTAGATATATAACCTTTCGGTATGTTATATAACCTTTTGGTATATAACCTTTCACGGGACTCAGAATTTGATTGTTTCCCCAATTAGATATATAACCTTTCACGGGACTCAGAATCTGATTGTTTGCAATTTTTGCCTTTTGGTATGTTATTTTGTATATTATTAGTAAATCAGTTTATAATATATTGGGGAATGGTAACATATTGGTCTATGAATTGTAATCTTTATGCCTAAACCACTTTTGAGGGAAAAGTGGTTCAAAAAATGGAATTATTGGTTACTCCCTTTGCATTTCTTTCTTATGTCTCCACAAAGTTCTGTGTACCAATCACAATGAAATCGTTTTTTCCTGAGAACGTGCAACTCATCTTGACAGTTACAATGGAAGGTTAATCAATCTATGTGCTTTTTAATTTTTCTCTTTGAAAATGTATTATTTTATTTCTAATTCTATTCATACATGCATTATTTCATCAACACCATTATCTCTTCTATTGAGTTGCTAAATAATTCTATTGAGTTGCAAAATAATAGTTAATTATCACCATTATATTCCTTTAAAGACAAGGAAATGTGACTGCTTGTTTATCCTTCCATAATTCTAGCATATGTTGAAACTCATCAAACTTGTGACTGCTTGTTTATCCTTCTACATGATCCTTATTTTGTTGAGTGATGTAGATGGTCTTTATAGTGGCCCTCCAAGTGACCCTCAAGAGTCTGTATTTTTTTTTCTGGGTGGTCACTTTTAGTGATAATTAACTATTGTATTGATTTTTCTGAACAGGATGTGCTCAATGCTCCTGTTGTCTTCATAGTTGGAGCATTTATCCCAGGAACTATGATTGCAGTTCTTTATTATTTTGACCACAGTGTACTCAACTTATGTTCTGTTTCAATTGTTAATATATTGTTTGAATTGAGAAGTTTTTCATATCCGCTACTGAATTTGGCTGTAAACTGTGTTCACACTTGCAGTGGATCAAAGATATTTCGAGCTTTTGTGAGCTTTTTGAAGAGTAAGGATCCAAGTGATGGCACGGAGCAAGCATTGCTTGTTGAATTGAATGCTTTGGAGGAACATCTTAAGGACCATGTATATACCTAATTTTATAATCAAAAACCTTCTTTCTTGTTAAGCTTTACCTTTTCATAATAGCTAATTAGCCACACTAACTTGTTGGACATATGGTCAGGGTCCGTATGTTGCTGGCGAGGTGACTGCTGTTGATTTGAGTTTGGCACCAAAACTGTACCATCTAGTGGTAGCACTTGGTCACTTCAAGAATTGGACTATTCCTGACAATTTAGCAAAGGTCCACAACTACGTCAAGGTACACAGTTGTTTTCTGAAATGCGTTATGCGTGTGATCTTTTGGGACTATTTAGTAATGTCTTTTTCTTTGAGATTGAATATTTGTGCAAAGCAAACATTTATATTGATTGGTATCTGGTAGTGAAAATTTTCTGTTGTCAAACTTCTTATGCCAACTGTTTTTTGTTGGATTGTTTACAGTTTGCTTAAAATGTCTTTAAAAGGACATCAATTGTTTATTTATCTACTGATTTTATATATTTTGTAGTTGGGGTGAAGATTGTGAAGGAAAAGAAGATTATGAATGAGGAACTAAATATAATTGAAAAGACTGGTCTTTGTTTTAAAGAAAATCTCGGTCGCATATTATGTTGGTAAATCCTCCTTTACTTTCTGATTTCTACCTTGTTTGAATCTTTCTTGTTTGTTCAACACAAACCCTAACTGTTTGTGTTGGTTATTTGCTGCAAGAACCTTTCAAGCACTAACCGTATATAGTTCTTCACCCACCTGTGAAGATTGCAGAGTTTCACGAGTACCAGAAGGTATAATCTCACCTTATTTTACTCTCTATTTCACTGTTTCAGTTGTAACACTTCTCCTTTGCATACAAACTTTAACCCTTTGCTTGATTTCTGTTTACATGTACTCTAAATTGCTGTTTGTTGATTACTGTGAGATTCAACACTTTGAAAACACAGAATCTTACACAGGTATATTTCTTACTTTTCTTCTTTTGTTACTTTTTTATCTATAAATATGCATATTTTGTACAGTAGTTAGACATATGACTAATACATCTGAGGCATTTTCTAACCATCCTGAGTCAAAGCAAAATATATTTTGTACAGTTGTTAGAGTAAGTTCTATGTGCAAATTGAATTGAAAAATGAATGTTAAACATACTTTGAATTGAAAATTGAATTTCTGTTAATCCTGAGGCATCTTTTAAGCATCCTGAGGCATCTTCCTATTAATCCTGAGGCATATTTTAAGCATCCTGAGTCAAAGCAAGATATATTTTGTACAGTTATTAGAATAAGTTCTATGTGCAAATTGAATTGAAAATTGAATGTTAAACATACTTTGTATTGAAAATTGAATTTCTGTTAATCCTGAGGCATCTTTTAAGCATCCTGAGGCATCTTCCTATTAATCCTGAGGCATCTTTTAAGCATCCTGAGTCAAAGCAAGATTTATATTTTTTTGAGCATGTTAAACATGCTTTGAATTGAAAATTGAATTTCTGTTCAGCATAAAATTAGGAATCACAATTGACGAATAACTTTTTTTTGGTATATTTTGTATATGAACATGTAACATGATAAATAATAGATGACAATTTGTTATCATGTACAGATATGCTTGTAATCGGATGCATAATGCAGAACTTGATATGCTTTTATCTGGGCTAACTTCTTCAATAATTCGATTATTGCGGCTTCAAATAGGTTCAGCAACTAAGGTAAATCCTCCTTTACTTTCTGATTTCTACCTTGTTTGAATCTTTCTTGTTTGTTCAACACAAACCCTAACTGTTTGTGTTGGTTATTTGCTGCAAGAACCTTTCAAGAACTGACCGTATACAGTTCTTCACCCACTTGTGAAGATTGCAGAGTTTCACGAGCACCACAAGGTATAATCTCACCTTATTTTACTCTCTATTTCACTGTTTCAGTTGTAACACTTCTCCTTGGCATACAAACTTTAACCCTTTGCTTGATTTCTGTTTACATGTACTCTGAATTGCTGTTTGTTGATTACTGTGAGCTTCAACAATTTGAAAACACAGAATCTTACACAGGTATATTTCTTACTTTTATTCTTTTGTTACTTTTCTATCTATAAATATGCATATTTTGTACAGTTGTTAGCACATAAATCGATTATTTGAATACCGTATCAATCAATGTTCTTTATCATTATTCTCACTGAAAATGGATTATTTTATTTAAGATACAGAATCAGTTTTAAAAACAGTTTTAATTTGGTATGCGTCTGTTAAGTTAAGATTATAGCATACATACATAGGAAAATTGTAAGATACAGAATCAGTTTTAAAAACAGTTTTAACTTATTGTTAAAAATAGAAGCAGTTTTAAAAACTGTTTTAAAATGTTGTTACCAGCAAGTTGTTACTTGATAGCCAACGAAGTAGCTCCTGGAAACATAATGAGATAGTATAAGAATCTTTATAATGAGATTGAAGTAGCATTCCATAACTATAGCTTCAAATCTTACAGCCAGGTATTGCATAAAATCACAAAAGGATTTATAATAATCACGAAGTAGCTCCTGGAAACATAATGAGATAGTATAAGAATCTTTATAATGAGATTGAAGTAGCATTCCATAACTATAGCTTCAAATCTTACAGCCAGGTATTGCATAAAATCACAAAAGGATTTATAATAATGTTAGTAAATATTATTTCACTGATTTTAAACAATAACATAGATAGGAAAAGAACAACATATATAGATAGGAAATTGTAGGATAGGAAATTTTTTAATTCATAGTCAAGAAATAAGAATAAACTTGTTACCTTCGAAGAAGATGGAGGTTGAAGAAGATGAATTTAGAGTTTAAGGTTTGAGCTGAAACCTTTATCCCTTACCAAGTAGCATTCCATAACTATAGCTTCAAATCTTACAGCCAGGTATTGCATAAAATCACAAAAGGATTTATAATAATCACGAAGTAGCTCCTGGAAACATAATGAGATAGTATAAGAATCTTTATAATGAGATTGAAGTAGCATTCCATAACTATAGCTTCAAATCTTACAGCCAGGTATTGCATAAAATCACAAAAGGATTTATAATAATCACGAAGTAGCTCCTGGAAACATAATGAGATAGTATAAGAATCTTTATAATGAGATTGAAGTAGCATTCCATAACTATAGCTTCAAATCTTACAGCCAGGTATTGCATAAAATCACAAAAGGATTTATAATAATCACGAAGTAGCTCCTGGAAACATAATGAGATAGTATAAGAATCTTTATAATGAGATTGAAGTAGCATTCCATAACTATAGCTTCAAATCTTACAGCCAGGTATTGCATAAAATCACAAAAGGATTTATAATAATGTTAGTAAATATTATTTCACTGATTTTAAACAATAACATAGATAGGAAAAGAACAACATATATAGATAGGAAATTGTAGGATAGGAAATTTTTTAATTCATAGTCAAGAAATAAGAATAAACTTGTTACCTTCGAAGAAGATGGAGGTTGAAGAAGATGAATTTAGAGTTTAAGGTTTGAGCTGAAACCTTTATCCCTTACCAAGTAGCATTCCATAACTATAGCTTCAAATCTTACAGCCAGGTATTGCATAAAATCACAAAAGGATTTATAATAATCACGAAGTAGCTCCTGGAAACATAATGAGATAGTATAAGAATCTTTATAATGAGATTGAAGTAGCATTCCATAACTATAGCTTCAAATCTTACAGCCAGGTATTGCATAAAATCACAAAAGGATTTATAATAATGTTAGTAAATATTATTTCACTGATTTTAAACAATAACATAGATAGGAAAAGAACAACATATATAGATAGGAAATTGTAGGATAGGAAATTTTTTAATTCATAGTCAAGAAATAAGAATAAACTTGTTACCTTCGAAGAAGATGGAGGTTGAAGAAGATGAATTTAGAGTTTAAGGTTTGAGCTGAAACCTTTATCCCTTACCAAGTGGTCTGAATCTGAATACATCAAACCTTTAAGATATTGTAAAACAGAAATGCAAAAGTAAAACAATGTTATTGAAGTAGCTATGAGAAACAATATTTATAACCAAGTACAACTAACATTAAATATGAAGATAGAATGATCTCTAACCAGGTTGTAGCAATTTTGTTTCAGGTACCTGTTATAAGAAAGAAAAGCATGTAAATCATGTTAGAAGTTGGAAGAACATGGAGAAGAACATAATTGTTTGACATGAGGAGAGAGGGAGAAATGCATATTTGATGGTGCTTTGTGCCTTTTCAGAATGGTTTCAGGTACTCACTGTCACTTCATTTTCTTAAGTTGTGTGCCTTTTCTTTCTTCTTATGGTGCTTTGTTTCTTTTGTCTACTATGGTATAGGATTGTGGGGGAAACACCATTATTTTTGAATTTCAAAATACAACAGATTGGAGGGAATACAAGGAGTTTGGATTTGTGCGGGAACATGAGAGAAAGGGTAGTCTACAGTCAAGATGGTTCCAATTGTCAAAAGGAAGGCTGCCTCATTTAAGTAGCCGGTCCCCCTCATCAAAAGTAGTTGGTTGAGATATGTGTAATTGAATGTGTTCACATTGTTGTAGATATTTGTTGTAGACTTTTTTTTCTGTTCACATTGGTTTCATGTTCACACATTGTGTTTAGATTCATGAATCCTTTTGCTGTATTCACATTGTGTGTAATGTGAATACAGTTGTCATTGTTGTAGACTTTTGCGTTTTCCAATTAGATGCTTAGCATGTAACCTTGGGTGGAATTAATATATATATATAGTATAAGCTCCAATTGTTTGCATTCACACATCTTTTATGCATTGTTGGTTTTTTTCTAGGTTTTTTATGCAAAAGTTACGTGTTTTGGTGCATGGAAATTTCAAAACCCGCCGAAATGGTTGCTAGTTTCACGTAAAAGATTGCATGGTAGCCAAAACTGTTGCATTACACTGTGCATTTGGATCTAGGATTAATATAAAGAGATTTTAATTTTGTTATTCAATTTTAATTTTAATATTTTATAATTAAAAAATGATGTGGCGTGCTTATACATCTCATTAAATGACGTGGCAGCCACTTGTGCAAGCCCATGTCATTTAATGAGTGCCATGTAGCCGTTTTTTTAAAAAGACATCCACATCATCAACAAAAAATTGAAAAACCCATTTTGGACTAAAACTCTGATTTTTTAAAAATAGAGGGACTAAATGTCTGGATTTTAAAATAGGGAGATCAAATGTCTGAATTTGTGAAAATAAGGAGATCAAAACTATAATTTAGCCACAAATATTCCATTCAACCGTACATCATTTCCAACAAAGTTCAGACAATTGTACTTCATTTCCTTGCTCAAGCTCATAGTAGGTAACATTCAAGTTCGCTAATAGATTAACCTATTTGCGACAAATAATAATGATTCACGAATCTTTGTAAGATTTTAGGAGCAGCTTATGATAAAAATTAAAATGCATAATCAAATGATCCTCACTAATTTTGTACAGGGCGATGTGCAGTCTAACACTGTGTTTGGAACAAGGAATTGATAGTGGAAAGAAAGTAGAGAGGAGAGAAATACACATTTCAAAAATGTTTCCACCCGTTGGATCAACAAAAAAGTGAAGGAGGAAAGAAAGAAATGTGGTGGGCACCATTACGATTGATTTACATTCTTATCCTTTTTATATAATATTAGATAATGTCTTTTAAAATATATACATACCAAAAAAAAATATACATACCACATAAATAAATAATTACAATATTATATATATATATATATATATATATATATATATATATATAACATAAATATTTTCATAATATACAAATATATATATATACACATAATTAAATAAGCAAATATATTAAAAATATATACATATAAATATATATATATATATATATATTACATCTATTTAGTGAAAAAATATATATTACATTTATATATAAGGATATTTTTCTCATTTACCAAAAATATCTCTTTCTTTTCCACCCACTTTCTACTCATTTTCACTCCAACCAAACAACCAAAAAATCACTTCACTTTCCACTCACTTTCATTCCTTCAAGATTCTTTCCTCTTACTTTCCTTCCTTCCATTATCCAAACACACCCTAAAGCAACTAGCAATGTCACTTTTTAATTAATTCGTAGTACAAAAACAGGAACAAGTAACTACACGAAGGACAATTCATATTCAAACAAGACGCAGAGTAAGAAATGTGTATATTGCACAGACGAAGATGCATAAATTATCGAAGAAAATGTAGCAGCAAGCATTGCAGTTATCAATATCCAATGTCAATCGATTAATCTTTCCATATCAATATCAAAATCCGCAAATTCTACAACGCACAAAAGACTGAGAGTGAAAGACTACATAAATAATCTTAAATTCCAAAGCCAAAAACAGCACGTATCCTTTGGAAAATATGATCACGCCACCCCCTTTCAGTATTTTCCGCCACAGTAGCATTACCATACCTGCATCAACAACCAACCATCTCAGCAAATAAAAGAAAAAAACTCCAACCATCCACAAAACTAATGAATAAATATCCGATTTAGTCCATGAATTTGTCTGTATATATCAATTTAGTATCCCACATTATCAATATTCTAATATGATTCTTGTAATTGCAATTAGTATTTCAAGGACTACAATGACATTAAGTTGATAATGTCTGCTATCAACGGATACATAAAACAAACTTACTAACATTTTGCAATTCTAGGGATCAATTTGCAATTTGTAATCTACTATCTATCTATGCCATTAACCTACTACCAAAATATCAATCTTATCATTTTTCCAACTAAACAATTTTAGGATATTTATATATTTTCACTTTTTCAATTTTTCAAACTTTTTCGCACTCTCTCACATACTTTTTCAAACTTTTTCACTTTCTTTCATATACTTTTTCAAACTTTTTCACTTATTCTCACACATTTTTTCACTCTCCCCTCCTCTTTCTTCTTCTAACTCTATCTTATTTTTCTATTTTTAACAATATATCTACTTTAATTTCATCTACATGTCTCATTCATTTTTAATATTTCATTTTTCTCTATCAATAAATTTTATTTAGTCTATATGGAAAATATTACAATTTGAAAAATTTGAAACTTTAATACAATTTTGTTTTCTAATCTCTACAGGAAATATTACATACATATTGCTGGTAAATGTTCACGGGTTAATGTTCGGACTAACTCAGTTACAATTTGAAACTTTTTGTTTATCTACTTTAAATTAGTCTTGATTTTCACGGGGTAATGTTGGACTAATTAAATCATGTCTAAGTCTATTAATAAAAATAACACGACAATGCACGAGTATATCACTAGTATTAATAATACGAAGGACTAAAATGTACAATCCTACAATTTCAAATATCAAAATTGAGTATTTATTTACTACTAATCGCAGAATTCAACCACTCACCTATCTTCTTCAGGCACATCAGTATGTGTCAGCTTAACAACAGTAACTCCTGGTTCAGGCTCTTCAAAAACAAGCCTCACCTACACAAATCAACCATCACTAATCACCGCCTTGATTACGATTTCTAAACCATTCAATTCAAAATTCAACACTAAACCAAAACAAATTGATTATGATTTCTAAACAATTCAAAATTCAAAACTAAACCCTAAACAAAAATAACATACCTGAGAGTGAACACCATCATTCCAATTCCCAAATCTCCATCTCTGCACAATCAACTTAGCTTCCTGCAACTCCAAATTAGTTCCAGTAACTGACCCATCAAAAATGCTAAACTCACCACCAACCTCTCTACTAATCTTCGCATTACTCTGTGTAAAACCCTTCCACCTATTCTCATCCATCAATATCTCATACAAATCCCTCGCCCTACAATTAAATTTCTCGGTCATCACAATACGTTTCCTCCCTTTCTTGCCCTCCTTCTCCTTCTTCTCCGCCGAACCTTCCTTTTTAACGGCCGTTACTGTACCAGCCGCCGATGCTTTCGTTGCTGCCGGAGCCTGATTCGGCTTCTGCGGTTGCAGCGCTGCCGCCGGTTTCTTGGTGTCCAGTTCCTCCTTAACGGGACCTCCTTTGGCCATGCTCTGAACCCAAACCCTAACCTTATCTAAAATCAACGGTTTCCCCTTGGAAAACATCGCATCCTTGATTCTCTTCCCGACCGGTCCTTCGTCATTGACGGTGACTCTAAGGTCAGGATCCTCGTCAGCGTTCTCATCAGCGATGTAAGGAATTTCAACGGTGCCGGTAACCTTATGCAAGGAATTGCCTTCAGAGTTTTTGGCTTCCCCTTCCCAATCGAGAGTTAGGTTGATCTCGTAACCGGGGATGATTTTCCCCTTACGGATGTTGACGTAGGCTTCGCCGTCGAGGTTGCGGAGAGCGGTGGTTTTGATGAATAGGTTACCTTCGCCGTCGAGGATAACGAGGTTGGAAAGAAGGTTGGTTAAGAAGGTTCTAGACCATTCTAAACAGTTGGTTTCAGACCAGTGCCAGTTGTGGACGTTGGTTCCGTCTGGTCTCTCTTCTACGATCCAACGTTTATCTCCTTCACCCAATTTCGCCATTTCAACCAACAACAATAACAACGACTACCTCGCTTTTCTTGGAATGAGAAAGAATGAGAGATTTAGGAGATGAAAGAATAAGAAGGTTTTATTTAAGAGGAGAATGTGAGAGTGAGAGTGCGGGGAAAGGTCTAGAACGAAAGAATGGTGAGAATTGAGTAGAAGGATCTAGAACGTGAAGACAGACCAAATCACGTGGATTAGGGATCGCAGCCTCTGTGAAGCGCGAGGGCAAAGGTTAGAGAGGTTGATAGTTGACAGTTGCAGCGCCGCTTTTTGATTGGTTAGTTAAGATAATGGCCTAAAGCTTAACCCAAGCCCAAACAGTAATAGGTACAATATTATCGGCCCAAAGTGCTTTATCCCTATTTGAGTCAAAGCCTCTTCTTAGTAAACACCCCCTCCTACTTACAAACATCCCATAACTTTTTAAAATCCCAAAAATATCCTCACGCATAAGCGATCACAAACCCGCCCCACGCTGCGTTTTGGACTAGTTTGGTACAAAAATACTGAACAAGTACGATACTATAGACACTAGTTGATTATGTACAGAAAATTAGTATATATAGTTGTAACTCCAGTTAATTCATTTTTTAAGAGAATTTGATTAATCATGTACAGAAAATTACTTCCTCCGTCTCAATTTAATTGTCGTTTAAGGTTATGCGCGAGTTTTAAGAAAATGATTAGATATGCTACTTTTTATGCTCAAAAAGTATGGTAGGACTAAAATACTCTTATATTATTATGAGGAGAGAGGAATGAAAACCCTGGAAATACAAATAAAAGTTAGGGTATTGTTGGAAAAAAATAATAAATGTTGCATTGAGATTCTAAAGTGGCAAATAATTTGAGACAAAGAAAAATGAGAAAGAGGACAATTAAATTGAGACAGTGGGAGTAGTATATAAAAGGAGCTTGAAGAATGTTATTAAAGCAAGAAAGTTGTGCAAGAAACAGAAAAGTGCATAAAAGTGGAAGGTAGTTTCAGAAGGAAAATAACTTGGTTTGGTATTATAATATTGTGCCTTGTATTATTTTGCACACCCCTAGTATCGTACTAAGGTATCGAACCTGTTCGAAAAATTTTAGGGTATTTTGGTCTTCTCATAGGATTTGAGGGGTGTTTAGTGAGTAGGAGGGGGTGTTCAATAAGAATGGGCCTTGAGAAAACATTTCACTACCGTAAAGAATATTTCTGATTTTATTTGAGTGAATAAACACTATACAAGTGAAGAACTGTGTTGTTCCCTGTCCAAGCTCTGCTAGGGTTTAGGGTTTTGTTCCCTTAATGGGTTTTGTTTCCTTTTGGATTCACGGTTGATAGAAAATATCACTCAATTACTATTTACAAATATCCATATTCCATTAACATGTGTCAATCCCCCTCAACAATCGGTAGCAAAATCAATCACGCAAACTCTCCACAATCATACACGCAAAAACAAAACTCTAGACTCAACATTTACATCATCACCCATTTTCAGTCACAAATCCCCCACCTGTTACAACATCAAAATCCTACCTAAATATCAAAAAGCTACCAATACATATCTGAGTATACTATAGATCTGGCGTCAAAACATACACAAATTACATCCAAAAACCTTCCAACACATACCCAAAACCTAACCTCACCGACCTAAAAATGGCTTCAAGCACTTCCAATCAAACCAACCAACATGACAACCCAGAAGAACTTCATGATGTCCTCATACCTGCAAACCAAAACTCTGTATCAATAGCTAGAAGAACTTTAATAGGAAAGCTACTCACAAATAGATCTATGAACCGGACAGCAACAAAAGAAGTGATTAGTAAGGCCTGGGCTATATATGAAAATCTCCAGATTACAGATCTGGGAAAAAACAAATTCATGTTTACCTTTGCAGAGGAAAAACATAGTAGAGAAATTATGAAAAAGGCCCCGTGGTACTTCCTAAACCACTTAATGTGTATCCAGTATTGGATCCCTGAAGTCTCACCTCATGAAATATGCTTTGACCTAAATCCATTTTGGATTCAGCTTCATAATCTGCCCATGGAGTTTATGAACAGCCTCAACACTGCAACTATTCTACAGAAAGTAGGGAGAATTGTAGAAATGGAGGAATCTATAGTGGAGGGGCGTGTTCTAAGAACATTTATGAGGCCTAAAGTTGAACTGGATATCACAAAACCTTTCCCTTCAGGATGCTGGGTGCCAATGAAAGATTTACCCAAAACCTGGGTCATTTATAAGTATGAAAGGCTACAGGATCTTTGCTTTAACTGTGGAATCTTAGGTCATGAACAGAGAGCCTATAAAACACCAAGGTTTATGTCTACATACTGCTCATCTTTTCAAAAATATGACCAAAATTTTAGTGCTCAAGTTCCATGATCCATAATATCTATACTCTCTGAACATAAGAAAAGATATGGGGATTCAACTAAGGACTCTGCAAAAAAATTCTTTGGCAAGAATAATGATTCAACTACAAACTTTAGACAAGAAGATACAACCCCTAAAGATGATGTGGAACAGGAAAACAACGCTACAGCTAGGACTAAGCAATCTTGGGAAGAAATGGTAGCCAACTGTGCTGATATGGACACTACAAACTTTAGGGGTAGTTGGAACAATCCCTTGAAGAGTAGAAAGGAACAACAACATAATTCTCAGAATTATGCCTATATGGAAATACATGAAGAAAACTCAGGTGGGGAAGAATGCCCTACTCCTGTGGAAGCCTACATGTCAGATAAAGAATTGGAAGAATATAGGAAAACTCAACAGGAGGATTTGAGTAGGACGTTCACTCCTAATACTGATCATCCAACCCAACAGAACACAATCAAGCAAATTTCAATTGCTGACAAACCAGAATCCTCTAAAACAAGAGAGCGGGGGATTTTAGTGCAATTGTTTGATGCCTACATATGGAGGGAACCAACTAAAACCATCTCAAAGACTACCAATGATTATGTAGTGGATTTCCCCCCAGAAGAAAATAGCCCTCCAAATCAGACCTACTGTCTGAGAAGAGAGGAAGAAGATGCACTAGCTATAACTTTGGTTAATGGAATGAGTCTACTGAAAAAGAGGGGACTTGATGAGATTGGGAGTGAGGAAAATAAGGAAAATGAAAAGAAACTCAAGGTTACAGAAGACAGTGTCTCAGAAGGAACTTTTGAAGGAGAGTTTGGATCCTTTACAATGGGTGACAATACAAAGAAAGAGGCGGCGGGAAAATCCCTGCCCCCTCCATCCCAATGACTTGCATAAGTTGGAATTGTCGTGGTTTGGCGGCAGCCACGACAAATAGGGAGCTCAATGACCTAGTAAGGGGTCATAAGCCGGCCATTATCTTTCTTATGGAGACTAGAGCTCATAAGGATAGGGTAGAAAGAATAAAGAGAACATTTAGATATCAACATGTATTCTGTGTAGAGGCTCAAGGAACCTCAGGAGGCTTGGCATTATTATGGAATGATTACTATCAGTTGTAGATTTTAGAATCATGTCAAAACTTTATCCATGTTGCAGCTAAGGAGAGAAGATCAGGGAATCAGTTTGAATTGACCTTTGTGTATGGTAATCCAATTTTCTCATCAAGAAGATCCCTTTGGCCGAAAATATCCAGACTGAAACCTAGCAACAATGGGGCTTGATGCTGCCTAGGTGACTTTAATGAAACGTTGTACACAACGGATAAAGATGGGCTGAGAAATGTTGAACCTATTAGAATTAACCTCTTCCGAGATTTCCTTGACTCCTCTGGATTTATGGACATGAATCTGCAAGGCAGCAAATACACTTGGATAAGTAATCCAAGGGATGGGTTTGTAACTAGACAAAAAATTGACAGAGTTTTGACTAATTGGGCTTGGAGAATTCTGTTTCCTCATGCAATAGCTACTGCTTTACCAATTGTCAATTCTGATCATGCGCCTGTGACCTTGCAACCTAAACCTACTGACAGATGTGGACAGAATTTCAAGTATGAGGTAATCTGGGAGGAACATGAAGATTGCAGGGAGCAAGTTACCACAGGGTGGAATCTAGTGACTAATGATGATCCCTGGGGTAATTGGAATCAAAAAGCTCATTCTTGTACAAATCATTTGAAGCAATGGCACAAGAATACTTTTAAAAATGCTTCCAAGGAAATTCAAAGGCTCAAAAATGTCATCCAAACAGAACTTAACAAACCTCATGATAGAGCTAATTGGAATAGAGTGCATATGGCTAGAAATGAGATAGATGTTCTATGGAAACAGGAGGAAATTTACTGGGGACAAAGATCAAGAGTAAAGTGGTTGAACTGGGGAGACAAGAATACAAAATTCTTCCATGCCTCAACAATTCAAAGAAGGGATAGGAATAAACTCATGAGAATAAAAGATGCTGATGGGAACTGGTTAGAAGGCCAACAAAATGTGATGAATGGTATTTGGGATTTTTTAATAATCTCTACACTCCTGAAACTCCATCTTGTATTAACCAGTGCTTACAAGTTATTCCTACATGTATTTCTCATGACATGAACATGTCTTTAACAAGACCTATTTCCTTTACAGAAGTAGAAACAGCTATTTTTGATCTTGGTGCCTTTAAAGCTCCAGGACCAGATGGTCTAAATGGCCTTTTCTTTCAAAAAAATTGGTCTACTCTTAAAGATGATGTTTTTAGAGCTGTGAACTCCTTTTTTACTGATGGTGTCTTAGGTGAGAATATCAATCTTACTAATGTGGCTCTCATTCCTAAAATTCCAAATCCAGAGTCTATTTCTCAGTTACGTCCTATAAGTTGTTGTACTTTCATATACAAAGTCATAGCTAAGGTGTTTGTGGGTAGATTGAAACCTATTATATCTAAAGTCATTTCACCTCAACAAAGTGCCTTTGTAGGGGCGGGAAGAATGATTCAAGATAACCTAATAGTAGCCCATGAGGCCTTTCACTACCTTAAAAGTAACCACAGGAACAAAGGGAAAGGAATAGCAATAAAACTAGACATGAATAAAGCTTATGACAGAATCAATTGGGATTTCTTAAAGTCTGTTTTGCTGGCTTATGGCTTTGCTAGTAATTGGGTAAACTCAATCATGTCTCTTGTTACAACAGTTTCCTATTCATATCAGGTCAATGGGTTTACATCAACGAAAGTCATTCCTAAAAGAGGCCTAAGACAAAGAGATCCTCTATCTCCTTATCTTTTTATCCTTGTCTTTGATGTCCTTTCTAGATTAATCTCTAAATCCTGCTCTGAAGGTTTGATTACTGGAATTAAACTGGCAGACTCTGCACCTTCTCTCACTCACCTATTTTTTGCAGATGATGCAATTTTATTCACCAAAGACTCTCCTAAGGATCTGTATCAGCTGATAGCTATTCCGAACACTTTTACAAATGCATCAGGTCAGGAGGTTAACTTAACAAAGTCTGGAATCATATGTGGCAGAAAAATTTCTCAGGCAATGAAAGATACAATTGTCTCCATAACTAGTATTCCTATTTGGGGAAATCTGGGGAAATATCTTGGAGTACCCGCTGAATGGGGAGGCTCAAAAATGCAAGGATTAACCTGGCTGAAAGAGAAAGTCGTAGCTAAACTAGAAAGGGTGGAAAGGGAATCTTCTTAATCAAGCTGGGAAAGAAGTTTTGATAAAGTCTGTTATTTAGTCAATCCCATCCTACATCATGTCTATACTAGCACTGCCCAAAACATTTTGTAACTCCCTAACTTCCACTGTGGCTAAGTTTTGGTGGAAATCTAATGGAAAGTTTAATGGTATCCATTGGAAGAGATTTGAGACTCTTTGTCTGCCAAAGACCTCTGGGGTTTGGGCTTTAAGGAGTTCAACAAAATGAATACTACCTTGCTTGCTAAGCAGGTTTGGAGACTAATGCAGTCCCCCAATTCCTATTGGGCAACTACTCTCAAGGCTATCTACTTCCCTAATACTGAGTCTTGGCAGGCAAAGGCTCAAAGGGGATCATCATGGGTTTGGAAGAGCTTATTACAGGGCAAAAGTTTAATGAAGTCTTATGGTAGATGGCACATTGGTGGAGGCCAAACTATTCATCTAGCTGAGGATGCTTGGCTAAGCTCAGGTGCAGGGGCTGTTTTATCTTCTACTACAACAGCAACCAAGGTAGGGGACCTAATCAACCATTTTAGAGAATGGGATGTAAATAAACTAAGACAGAATTTGACACCACAATCAACAATCGAGGCTATTAAAACTCCTATTCTGTGGTCTACTACTGATAGTTTTTACTGGCCTCACTCAAAGGATGGTGTTTATTCTGTTAAATTAGGTTATAGAGCCTTGAATGGAAATTCAATTACAGCTCCAGATCTGACATCTTCATCTAACTCAATTCCAGCTGACTTATGGGGTTTAATATGGGCTGCCAAGGTTCCTAATAAAATCAAACATTTTGTTTGGAAAGCATGCCACAATATACTTCCATCCAGAGAGAACCTGAATAAAAAGAGGATCCCTATAACAAAACAATGTCCTATTTGTAACACAGACACTAAAACAATTGAACAAATATTTCTATTGTGTCCTTGGACAAAACCTCTGTGGTTTGGGCTACAATTCATCCCTCCTCCATCTGATATAGGCCTTTCATCTCTTCACCAATGGATCCTACATTCTATTGAAACCCATCATCAAAATATCCCTAACTTATCAGCTTGGATTTTCTACTCCTTGTGGCATATTTGGAAAGCAAGAAATGAAACTTCTTTCAACAATATTCTCCCCTCCCCACTGCAAACCCTTCACAAAGTAAAATCCCAATGCCAAGAGTTCCTAATATCCTCTAACCCATCAGATAAAACCATCATACAACCCTCTCAACCCTCCCAAATTTTTAGGAACAAGCCACCAATTGTATGGAGACCTCCTCAAAAAAACTTTACTAAAATAAACTGCGATGCTTCTTTTGATAAAGCATCGGGGAAAGGTTTTGTGGGAATTGTTTGTAGAGATGACAAAGGAAATGTTCTTACTGCAATGTCAAAACCAATTTTTGCTTCCTCTCCATTGACTGCTGAAGCCCTTGGCCTAAGGGAAGCCGTGTCATTGGCCCACAATCTTAATCTTCATTCTCTTATTCTGGAATCTGATAATCTCCTACTAATTGAAGCCTGCAAAGGAAAAGTGCAAACAGGAGAAATTAGAGGAATAGTTGAAGACATTAATTTTATAAGAGAAAGAATTAGGGTTTCGAACTTATCATGGGTTAGTCGAGAAGGTAACCAAGTAGCTCACACCATTGCAATGATGGCTCGTGACAATCTTCTCCATGGATCGTGGTTTAGAAATCCCCCTGACAAGCTTCGAATCTGTATTGTTCGCGACATGCAATTACTATGGAAATGATTGGAAGAGCATCCCCATCTATTCAGACATTAAGGTTGATTAGCTGGTTTGTTTGTGAAGACCTTGGCATTAAAAGAAGAAAGAAGATTGCCCTTGATTAACACTCTTGCTCTCTCTGATCTTGCTGTTACATCTTGTTAATGGCTGAGATTTGCGTCCCCCCCGACTTTAAATTCAGGTGCATCGTTTACAGATCTTCTTCTCACAACCTGGGTGTCACTGGTTTCGTTGATCTAAGGTTGAATGCTATTGGAATGGCAAGGAATCTCCTCTTCCCTGGATCTGTTTTCATGAACTTCGTCAAACTCTCTTCCTTTTGGCTGCTTTTGCGGGTTAGCCAAAATAGTTGTTGTTTGCTGTTTTAGTGCTTGAGCCCACTTCCACTTGTGTGGTGCCTAGCTGCCTTTTGGCTTTGTTCTCTTTGATTGTATGGTTTGGGCCTTGCCCATTTGCAATGAAATCATACTATCTTGACCAAAAAAAAAACACTATACAAGTGATACTTATATATAGTACAAGGAGAATCTAATACATTAATTACAAATGACTGTCTGACTCATAACCTAGTCAGCGTCTACTGATACATAATGAAGACCGTTATTCTAACACTCCCCCTCAAACTGGAGCGTATATGTCATATGATCCCAGCTTGTTACACATGTACTCCACTCAAGAGCCTTTGAGAAATTTGGTGAACATATCGGCCAGTGGGTCACAAGGACCGACAAAATCAGTGATGGTTTCTTATCTCATTTTTCTATTTTTCACAATATATCTACTTTGGGTAAACCAAGGTATTCCCTGCGCGTGCAACTGTAGAGACTAATCCCCCGAGGTACTGAGATCCATTTAAGGGGTTGACCTCTCCCACCAGATATCTTTCCATACGCACCGGCCGGGGATCGAACCCTTGATCAAATGGTTAACATCAAATGTGTAAGCAAACGTTGGCAACACCCAGTACAACTCATTTTTCATATAGTTATTTGATAAGTCACTCAATAACGTGATATTATTTTTACAACGATAATATATGAAATTATTAATTCGTGTAAGTCGCTTAGTTTGACATCTGATGTCAATATGGTCAATATATCCTAACTCATATATATATATATATATATATATATATATATATATATATATATATATATATATATATATATATATAGGCCTAAAGGCCGGCTACCATTAAAATTCTTAATATACATCAAAGTTGGTAGAGTATAAGCAAATGGCAAATTTGGTGTTGGCCGGTGCGAAATTTGTTTCATACACTGAAAATTTGTATTATTTATATAAATTATAAGCAATACTTGTCCAACAATTAGGTGGTGTCACGGTGCTAGAGCATTGCACTCTTTAGTCAAGTGTAGCATGTTCGATTCGGTTCTTGACATTGAACATTTCGTCGGTTTTGAAATAATAAAATATTTCTTTCATTACAACTGAATTGGACTAGACCGGGTCACTGAGTTTTACCGATTTCGATCGGTTCAACCAAAATCTGATGATGGGTTGTATGGAGATTTGATCCGTTCTTGGATGCAGTTTCTAGTTGAACCAATTTGATCAGTCCGGTCGGTCCGATTTGAATAATACTAGTCTAAATTAAGAATGTCACACAAATTAGTAAATATTCATAAAAAATGTACTAATAGAATTTGAAACTATTTAGTCTAAAAAAGTTGAAATTTATTTTCATTCGATTAAATAAAGAGTAGAAATACCTACATAAAAATATTTGTTTTAAAATTATGTAGACACTTCCTCTGAGGTTCCTTTTACAACATAAAAAAATATAATTTCTCGTCAATATCTTTTGAGAACATTGATTTCACATGGAAGAAGAAGCTATTTGTTCTTGCAAGCTTCAAAGCATGAACCCACGTTGGCATCAATACTACGAGCATCTGACAAAGAGTCACTTATCAAAATCATTAAAACAATACAAGCAATCAACTCAAACATAGTAATTGATAAGATTATTGCTTGATACCAATATATAATAAAGAAGGAAAAATAAAAGTATGAGTATATACCGGTTTTGACATCAATGGACTTGGACAATGCACAACTAGTAATACAATCATATGCAGCTTTCGATGGTTTTTTATGGCATGTCAAATCACACTTAGAAACACAATCTAGATACAAGTCTTCCAAATCAATGAGATCACTACATTGTACGGCACACATGGTATAACAAAGGAGATCACTAGATGCAGAAGTTGGGAGAGAATCATTTGCTTGTGCAAAGACTAACATAATCAATACCATAAACAATGTAACAATTTTTTTCATCTCTCCCTTTGTCATAATTCCTCTCTCAGTAAATCTCAAGTATCTTAGTATATGTGAAATTTGATTTGATTGACCAAAGTTGAATAACAACCTCAATTTATAAGCATGGAATAATACATGTTAGGTATGTTTTCACTCATTAACAAAAACTAGTCATATTAGCAAGTACCATTCAATTATTGGATATCATTGCTATTAATTCAGATAGAAATTCGCATTAATAGGAATTATAATAGGAACAATACGTTATTCGCATTAATAGGAATAATACGGTTTGACGTGACTATATACGTTATTCGCATTAATAGGAATAATAATATTAAACGGTTTCAACAATTAAATAGGTGCAAAGCTTTTTTTGATAAGGAATAGGTGCAAATCTGGAAATGGTAAGTAAGGCTTGAAACTTTACGGTTCAAATTTTCCCATCACTACCATTTACGTTATTGAATTCTTCATTATTTGAAATAATAACTAATTCAAATTCAATAATCATTGGTAATAAAAAGATATAAAACGTAGGGAACAACAATAGGAAAGATAATCAAAACTATTAAAATCAGATTCAATGCTAATATTTGTAATTTAATTAAGAATAAAATTGGTGCAATCACTCTTTATTAATATTCTTTCTTAATATAACTTTCTGTAATTTGGATTTTGAATATACGTTACATTGATTCTTTACCAACAATCAGTCTTTATTTTTGCCTTTATCTTCCTCTTTTTTTTTTTGTGTTTCTCATCTTTTTTGGTGCATTTGTGTTTCTCATTTTTCTCATTCTCTTATTTCTTATTTTTTCTTTCAGATCTGAAATAAAAGTTTTGTTAGATAAAGTACTTTTTATAATTATCAATACATGTAGGTTTCAACTTAATTTGGAGTATATCCTATTATGTGACATATGGTAAGGAAAATTGCATGCACTCAAATTTTATATTTTCAACTTTTTGTTCAAGTTCCAGTCTTCTTTTGATTTTATATAGAAAGAAGATGTCCTTTAAATATAATTATAAATTATAATGTGACCCGTCACCCGTGGTTTGGTTTCTCCCATTATTTCTTTTTTTAACCAATATTTATTTTGTTTATGTTTGCTTATGGTGATTTTTGTGTGTGCCTTTTTTTATTGTCTTATGTACCTTCCATGCATGAACAAAACGAAAAACAAAATTGTTGTGGTATGGTAGGTGACATATTTTCCTTTCTGAAACAAAATGAAAAACAAACATTTGCCTATAAAAAAACTTGAATGGTACTTGCTAATATGACTAATTACACGTCTATTCAAATTAAGTTAGTATTTTATATTTTCTTCAAAGACACGTCGTGATCTGATTAATTAATATGTCACCTACCATACCACAACAATTTTGTTTTTCATTTTGTTCATGAAATTATGTAACATATTTTTCAATTTCACCTACCGTGAACGAAATATTTTAAGTACCTTCCATGAACAAGATGAAAAACAATATGTCACCTACCCATAAAAATTTGTAACATATATATTTTTTCAATAACATCAAATTGTTGTGGTAGGAGAATAAGAATAAAAACAAAATTGTTATGGTATGAGCAAAAGCCAAATTGTTTTGTAAGGACTTTAACATTTTTTTTTGATTTCGGACCATTGCTGGCTACCCACGGAATGTACCAACGCTTTCAACGAATGACTAATCTCCGCTCGCTACTTGCGGCAAGGATTTCACTGGCCAACACGTCTTTTTAACGTGGGCGGGAATCGAACCCGGGAGCAGACCGGATCGACCCCCACTACGTAGCTCAGGGCAGCCCGACCACTGGGCTAAACGTGTTGGTTAAGGACTTTAACATTTGTTACCCCTCTCAAGCAAGATTATTTAGTCCTTCAAAATTAATCTATTATATGAAACATACCTCATTTTTATAAGAAAGATTTCACTTTAACTTTTGCTTTAGACCTAAGAGCACCTCCAGCCGAGGGTGCGTCAAGCGTAGCGAAACTTAGGAACACAATTTCTCACCTGTTCATTGTTGGAGCAGCATGGATCGTTGACACCGTGTTGATACGGTTTCGCAAATACACACCTGGTTCGTATATTTAATTAATGCAAAAGTTTACTGTTTTTTGTTGAAAAAAAAAGTAAACACCAAGAAAGACACAAACCCTCTTATTCGTTTCCATTGCAAACAATAATACCAATTCGCAATTTTTTTATCGACTCGGGAACAAAACGCTAAACGAATATAATAATGAACAAGGAAGTTCCAGACCCAAATCTGGGAGAATGGGGAAGATGAGAAATCAACAACCATAGATTTGTTGGCCACCGTGGTTTCTTCGACGAACATACATTGAGATCTGTTGACTTGGTAGTGATAGTGGAATGGCTATCCAGATCCGAGAGCCACCACCGCCAGCAAGAGGAGATCGACTGATCATCAACCACCGCCAGACATGCATGAATAGGAAGAGAAGTTGTGATCAAAGTGGGCGATGTTGAGATATGAAAGAAGATTCGATCAGTCCAATGAGAGGGGAAGAAAGATGAGATGCTGAGTATTCAGAGCGGAACGGATTGACTACCTTGAAGGCGCCATGCCTTGGTACCTTTATTTTACTGGTAGCCATTGGATCAATCAAGTGGCTGTAAATGTGCCACATGTTCACTCTATTATAAAGTTTGGCTAAAGCTTCGTTAACATTAGCGAAAACGTTACCGAAAATAGTAGTGTTCCAATCTTTAAACTTTGCCTTCAAGTTTTTTCAATTTCTGAGATAAGACATGCATGTGGCAGCCGATTACAGGACTTTGCCAAGCCTCGGAGAAAACCCTCTTACAATGAGGGTCAAATTTTTATAAATTTAAAAGAATAGTGTTTCTGAGAAGTCTCCTTTTTCATAAGCAAGAGAAGCAGAAAATGATCAGACATACTTCTAGTAAGTATGCAGCAATCAACACCGTCCCAAAAATTGAGCCAAACCTTACTTCAAATAGATCTATCTAGTCTCCTCTCTGTATTTTTATTATTTCCTAGTCTACCGTTAGACCAAATATATTGAGAGCCCCTCGTAAGAATATTGATCAAATTATTCAAATCAGTCCAAGACGAGAAGTCACCACAAGAAATAGCTGATGAAAGCCCCTTACCTCTATGCTCATGAGCACCCATAACTGCATTAAAATCACCATTATAAAATCCCAAAGAGCAGAAAAATCCCGTTGCAGTTAGTCAAATCACTCCATAATTTCCTCCTAGCAATGTAATTAGTAGACGTTGCATAAACAGTGGAGAATAAGAGTTTGGTTTTCCACAACTATAGAGAAAGCCACATGCTCGCTAGTAGAAGAAATAATTGTAGATTATGAAGTCGAGATACGGGATGCGACATGATACGAATACGGGGATACGGAAAAATTTTGAAAATCAAGATATGTCACGGCAAAGATACTTTAATAAAAAAATTAAATTTAAATATATAAAAACATTAAAAAAATGGAATAGAAAAAAATAAAGATGAAAAACAGAAATATTGCATTTTATAGAGATGAAAAAAAGCTGCCCAAATAGATAAAAAAATCACACAAAATATATGAATGAAAGGAAGAGGACAACCACACACCTATGTACGAGTGACTAGTCACAAAAGGTAGGGGTGGACAAGTAACTGAGATCATCCCAAACCGTATAATTCAAATAGTCAGTGGCGGAGCTTGCATTGAATATTGAGGAGAGCGATAATTACTAACTAAAATATTATTGACTTAGAAGCTCACATACATGACTTTATATATATATATATATATATATATATATATATATATATATATATATATATATATACATATAACCCAGGGGGTGTGGTTGAGCGGTTCGGGCTCATCCTCCCTTAACCAAGTGTCGATGGTTCAATCCTCGTCTTGGGTATGGAGCGGTTTTAAATCTCTGGGCCAGTTGTCCCACCCTTCGAGGTGCCTCCAATCCAGCGAGTGATTAGTCACTGCGTTCTGCGGTATATATATATATATATATAATAAAAATATGACTTTTTATAGACTAAGATATTCATATTAGTAGTTGCTCAATAACAGATAAGCATATCATTAATCAATATATGACGATCACATTGTAGAAATAAATACGTGTGATCATATCAAGTAGAGATAATTACGTATATTTATCCCACCCATATCACAATGTATTATTTCTTCTATGATTGTTTTACAAAAAAACATAAAATTTTGTCTTTTAGTTATTGAGGTATTAAAATGTATCATATATGAGTGACAATAATGTGTTTAGTTGGTAAGAAGTATCGGAAATGTATCTGAGAAGTATCCTTAGTTGGTAAGAAGTATCAAAGATGTATCTGAAAAGTATCGGGTGAAATATTTTTTAAAAAGAATTAAAAAATTATTGGATACTCTTTGGGTACATATCAGGTGTGTGTCAGTATCGGATACGTATCCGACATGGGTACGTTTCCATTTTTGAAGTATCCGGACTTCATAGACTGTAGGACTATAAGCATCGACGCAAAAACACCAAAGATTAGAGGACAAAGAACCTTTATTATTCTCTGCAAACAGCTTCAAATTCAACTTAGAGAAAAAATTAGAGGGAATCTGATTTATACCAACCCAAGGCTCATAAATAAACAAAAAATCCGGCTTATGCAACTTACAAAGGTTTTTTTTAACACTACTCTTGTGTCGGAATTACCAATGCCTCTAACATTCCAAAAGAGAGCTTTTAACATTGAGAAGAGTGTAGGATTCTACCCTTAGATCGGGTCATATAACCTGTCTTCTTTTGAATCTGTGATTGCTTGTTTTTCATCTTTTTTTCTCTAAGATTTAAATAAAACCTCTGTGAAATTGTCATTATTATTATCATTAGCCAAATACTTAGAGGACACAACCCAAAAATCTTCTTCCTCTGAAAATTGATCCTCTTCAGAATGACCAACAGAATCACTCCAAAACCGGCTAGCAATTTGCATTAACTACCTTGATATTAAAGTGAACAATTGGAGTTTCAATATTACAACCACTAATAGTATCAGATGTAAGACAAATCTGAACATCGTTGTCTTGAGATGCTGCCTGAGTAGTAGGGATGGAAAAACCGGCCAACTCGCCCAGGCCCGCTGTGAGCCCACCAAAAATTGGGCGGGGTGGGCCAGCCCGCCAAAGGATAGTTGGTTGAGAAATTGAGCCCACCCTGCCATTAACATAAATAAATAATGTATTTAAAGCATACTTTTTTGGGCATAAAAAAGGTGGGTTGGCAGGTTGGTTCGTTTAAGCCTGCAAAAAACAAGGTAAAAATGGCGGGCTTACCCTGCTACAACCCGCCAAAAAAATTTAAAAATAGTTAAAAACAAGGAGAAACATAAAAAAAATAAAAAATAAACCTGGCTCGGGCTGGCCCGCCCCACCCATCTGTGGTCTGCCGAATTGGCGGGCTAGGCAGGGCGAGCAATATATAATGAGTTGGTGGGGGTGAAATCATCAATCCAACCCGCTGTTTTTTGGCGAGTTAGCGGGTCGGTCCTGCGGGTCGAGCTCGTTTTTCCATCCCTACTGAGTACAAGAGGTATTTGCATTAGCCAACTTCTGAATGGAATTTAAAGATGCCTTCTGCATCTGCTTAACCGCAGACGACACTTGCTTACCCTTATGTAATGGGAATGAATCCTGGAAGGATTTGATAGAGTCTAATTCTTCATTAGACTGCATGCCAGCTTTTCTAATCACATTGGATGAAGTTTCCTATAGCTGCTTATTCAAATCTGAATGTTTCTGCACATTCACATGTAAAGCTTATTGGGCATTAGACGACTCAGCAAATCCCAGTAACAGATTATGATCCAAATCATTCCAAGGAGCATTATTGATGCCTTTAAAAGCTTCCTTATTCAATTGAACATTTATAACTTGTGCAATCTGCTCTCTCTCCCAAGTTTTCCTTCCCCCAAACTCTCTTTCTTTCTCTTCTCACACTTTCTCTCTTGGTTCCAATGTTTTCTTCAGCTCAAAATGTGAAGGAGTAGACACACTCCCTCTCTTTTTGTTAAAAGCTGATGGGTTATAAAAGATTTGGGCTAAAATGAACTGGGCTAGTGTTTCAACCCTATAAAAGGAGGTGTAAAGATCATTTATGCTCACACCCTACTTCTACATTCCAATCTACCCTCAATAACTCTTAACTAATTAAGAGATACTTTATTTTTAAATGAGACAACAAGCGGTGCAATTGGAACCCCTCACCTACGTTATGTTAACATACGCTTGATCACTGTCTCCTTCGGCTTTGGCTGTTGAATTGTGTCGCTCACAAAAATCCCAATTTCAATTCATTTTCTGACTACCACATACACAAACCTCTATCATCAATTAACTTGTCGTACTCCAACGTAATATTACCCAGCACCTATAAGATTGCAACACCACTGCCAAGACAAAGCAACAAACATGTAAATCTACAAATCAATTCATTATTATGTGGCGCAGCGTTGCATGAGAGTGCGAGTCTGCAAGTGCGTGGCGTGGAGGCACTTGGTTTTCGTTCTTCAGTGCAGACGAAGTTAAGTTTGTGAGTAAGTCAGTGCACATCAAGTGTTCGGTGTTTTGCTTCTATGAGCGTTGTTCACATTTTTGGTTGCATATTCTTTAATTCCAAAGATAGGGTTTTGCGAATGTTCTCTGCTAGGGTTTCCCTCCTAGGGAGGTCCTAGCCGTCACCTTCTTCTTCTCGGATTAGTAACCTGATTCGCTCACTCCTCTCAGTAATCTGGTCCTGGTAGGAACCCAGCTCTATTGGGGTGTGTGGGCGCCATAGTTACTGGTTCAAGAAAATATCACTGAACATTTGTAGAAAGCTTTAAAGTAACGTTAATGAGGAGACAACGACGCCCTAGTGTGGTGGGGGCGCACCGACGGTATGATGGTGGAGGCTGGCAGACGGTGAGGAGAAAAAGGGATCGCAGGGCTGGTGGACGGCGTACGGTTGATATCGCATCTGGGTGGGGCAAACTAGATGGCGGTCGGTGCACTTCTTTTTACTTCTCCAATTTCCCGGAGACGTGGTGGGCTCGTGATATGCTGTCCATTTTTTCATGCCATGGAAGGATTCAGGAGGTGGTCATTCCGGCAAGAAGGAATGCTAACGGAAGGAGGTTTGGTTTTGTACAGTTCTTTAATGTCCAAGATCCGGAAAGATTGGCCATTAAGCTTGACAACTTGTTTGTGGAGGGTTTGAAGATCCATGTTAACCTTCCTAGGTTTCAAAGGGATTTGAAACAAGGCGAATCACGCCCTCACCATGTGATTCCTCGCCCTTCGAATCTCAAGCAGGTTTGGAAGAAGAAAGAAGAAGTGATACCTCCCCGGAGTGATAAGGGTTACGAGAAAGGGCGCGAAGGGGATTGGTCTTTCGATATCTCTATTGATTCGAATTTGTCCCGAGCTTTGGTGGGCGAGGTTATCTTTCCCGGGAAGTCCTACGCCATCCAAGATGAGTTCATCAGACAGGGCGTCTTTGCAATCAAAGCTACACCGATGGGCTCAAACTTGGTTCTTCTCGAAGGAGATAAGGATGATGAAGATTTTAAGGGCTTCATTGGGGATGCGAAGGCTTGGCTTTTTCAGTGGTTCAAATGGGTTCGTCCATAGGAACCTTCTGATGTTGACCCTGAAAGGGTAACGCGGCTTCGTTGTTATGGGATTCCGGTTCAGGCGTGGAACGCGGATTTCTTCACTAAACTATCTGCCTTTGCCGATGCTTTCATTACGGCTGATGATAATACGCATAGGAAGAGGTCCTTCGACGTGGCTCGGATTATGGTTCACACTCATGAAACAGAATCAATTAATAGGGTGGTTCAGGTGTTTATTAACAATGTTCCATTTACTATAAAAAATTGTTGAAGATTGGTGTGGGCCGCTTCAATGGAGCAGAAGCAACAATAAGGCAGCTGAAGATTCAGATTCTTCGTCTTCTGAGGAAGAATCCTTTGGAGACAAGTTCACCGGCACCGGTGGAATGTCCGGCGATGATGAATTGGAAGAGGGCGAGTTCAATGAGGCAGTAATGGCTTTGCGCAATTCAGGGAGAGCTGTTATAGAGGATTTGGAGGCACGCGTTAATGATAATTATGATGATGGGAGGATTCTCAGGGACTCTTTGTCCTCAGGTAGTATTGATCAACAAGTTATGTTTGGTGGGACCCAATTTCATGATTTGAATTCGGCGCCTAGCCATGTGGAGGAAACACAATTATATGGTACCAAGGAAGTTGTGGATTTGATTGAATCCGTTTCTGGCCCAACTAGAAATGATGCTCAGCTTGCGTGCGCTGTAACAGCCCAGGTCCAACGCATTGGCCACCCCGGCACTATTACATCACGGTCTTCTCTACCCCCCTTGTAGAATTTTTGCCTTCCGTGGGAATCGAACCTTGCACCTGAGGCATAAGTGCAAGTTAAACACACCTCCCACTACCAATTGAGTGCGCGCTCAATTGGTAGTGGGAAGGGGGTTTAACTTGCACTTATGCCTCAGGTGCAAGGTTCGATTCCCACGGAAGGCAAAAATTCTACAAGAGGGGTAGAAAAGACCGTGAGGTAATAGTGCCGGGGCGTTGGACCTGGGCTGTTACAAAAAAAAATGCGCCTTTTTATTGTAACAGCCCAGGTCCACCGCAGCGGCCACCCCGGTCCCACTGTTACCTCACGGTCTTCTCTACCCCTCTTGTAGAGTTTTTGCCTTCCGTGGGAATCGAACCTTGCACCTGAGGCATAAGTGCAAGTTAAACCCCCTTCCCACTACCAATTAACCTGGCTCTGATACCAATTTGTAACATCCCAGACTGCTTTCAGAACTGTCAACTTCCCCCACAAACCAACACGTGTCTTTCCAGCATGCGTTGTCCTCACTTGCATGCTTTCTAGGAAACTTCCCAGAAGGTCACCCATCCCACTACTACTCCAAGTCAAGCACGCTTAACTATGGAGTTCTTATGGGAAGGGCTCCCGAAAAGAAGATGCATCTTGTTGGTATAGGTAGTCCAAATCAACTCTTTTAAGCCTTCCTTCAACTATACAGTCCCATACCTGCACAGCCTCAGGATCCCTCTCATTCCGGTGTGTATTCAGTTCATTCACGTGTCCCTTCGCCTAGAAGCTGCCAGGAGCCGCTCTTTGCCGTGCCAACTTTTTGGGCACCGGCGATCACTCCCCGCCCTCGTCAGCCACGGATGTCACATGCGCCAGCCCAAATGCTATAGATGTAGAACTCCCTTCCACTACCAAAGAGAGGACCAACCTGATTAGGTCTAAGAAGCAACGTAAGCTTCTTCGTGTGGGTATAAGACGCAACCCGAAAGATGGCAAGTTGAAGAAAGCAACAAGGGAACTCGCAGAGGTGCCGGAAGTGCCTGGTGTTAGAGGACAGGCGCTGACTAAGTCGAATAACACAAGGCAGAATTCTTCATCTTTGTTCTCGGCGGGTACTATTTTGTGTGATGGTTCTATTTCTAGTTCGGATATAGCAAATTGTAATAACAAGTATTGGATTCTACAAGGAAAAACTGTAGCTCAACAGGTTTGGGACGAGGCCAAAAAATTGGGAATCCAAGAAAATTTGCCGGACGATACATATGTTGATATGATTGAGGCTGCTGAAAGTAGAGATGAGGCTTCGATTTCTAAGATGGCGCAAACCGCGTGTGCTCAATAAATTTACTATCTCTAAATATTTGCGGGTGGGGCGATCGTGGTAAACGTCGCCAGTTAGCGTCTCTTGTCAACTCGGGTAAGTTTGATTTTATTTGCATTCAAGAAACGAAGAGGGAGGTTCTTTTGGAGATGGGGGTGGGGCTTTTGTGGGGAAATCGTTCGTTTAAATGGATTTCTAAGCCTTCAAGTGGATTATCAGGGGGTATCCTAAGTACGTGGCTGGATGATGTGTAGACTGTCGTATCCTCTTTCACGGGAGAAGGTTTCGTTGGTGTTAGTGTGGCTTTTAGTAATATGAAGATACATATTATTAATGTATATGCTCCTTGCTCCTCTTCAGCTAGGAGACGTCTTTGGTTGGAGTTGGTTAAATGTTGCAATCTGGTGATTCTTAGAGATAATAGGGATTTGATTGAAGATGTTAGTGAGGTGAATGATTTTGTTAGAAAGCATTTTGAGGATGCTTTCGTGGAGCCAAGTCATATTCGCCCCAATCTTGATGGGCTTGATTTTTCTCAAGTGCCCCACGCGGATTGTGATTATTTGGTGGAGCTTTTCACGGAGGAGGAAATAAGGGAGGCTGTGTGGAATTGTGATGGTGATAAGAGCCCGGGTCCCGACGGTTATAATATGAGATTAATCAAAGTTTTTTGGGAATTGTTGAAGCAAAAAATGGTCGATTTTTTCAATGAGTTTCATTCCAAAGCTTTTCTTCCTAAAGCTATCTCCGCATCTTTTATTGCTCTCATTCCAAAGAACGACAACCCTTAAGGTTTAGGTGAGTTCAGGCCTATTTGTTTTATTGTTCTGGCTAGTCGGTTGAAGAGGGTGCTTCCAGGTATTATTTCTAATTGTCAATCAGTTTTTTTGTCCGGTAGACAAATTTTGGATGGTGTGGTGGTTGTTAACGAGGTTGTTGACCATGCAAAGAGAAATAAGGCTGAATGTTTATTTTTTAAGGTGGACTTCGAGAAGGCTTATGATTCAATATCATGGGATTTTTTATTTTATATGAAGTATAGGATGGGATTCCTGAGAAGATAGATCAATTGGTTGGAAGCGTGTGTTACTTCTAGTACTATGTCGGTGCTAGTTAATGGTAGCCCTTCTAGCGATTTCAAGGTAAAGAGGGGGTTGAGACAAGGGGATCCATTGTCACCTTTTCTTTTCCTTATCGTGCCCGAAGGTTTGACGGCTCTTGTGAATCAAGCGGTGGCGATTGGTTTTTTTCACGGTTATGCTGTTAATGATAATTTGAAGTTTTCTATTATGCAATTTGCGGATGACACAATGTTGATGGGGAAGGCTACAAGGGAGAATCTTTGGAGTATCAAGTCTATTTTGAGAGGTTTTGAACTTGTATCCAGTTTGAAGGTAAATTTCAATAAGAGTAAGCTTATCGGTATTAATGTGGCGGATGAGTTTCTTTCAACGGCATCCACTTTTCTTCATTGCAGAACGGAATCCATTCTGTTTAAGTTTTTGGGATCCCGGTTGGTGCTAATCCGCGTAGGGCAGCCACTTGGAAGCCAGTGATTGATATGCTTCGAAAGAGACTTGTATCGTGTAAGGGTCGCTATTTATCAATTGGAGGTCGGGTCACTCTTATCAACCCAAATTTAAATAGCATTCCACTTTATTTCTTTTCTTTCTACAAAGCTTCAAAGTTGGTGTTGAATGCCATGGTCAAGATTCAAATGGATTTCTTATGGGGTATTAATGAAGGTGATAGAGGTATGTATTAGATTGCTTGGGATAAGGTTTGTCGTCCGAAGAAGGAGGGAGGCCTTGGCATTAAAAACTTAGAGTTGTTCAACATGGCTCTATTATCCAAGTGGAAGTGGAGGATGTTACTAGAAGAGGATGCGAGTTGGAGGGAGTTGTTACTGTTTAAATACGGCGACTTTTCTTTAGCTTTCATTCATGGTTCGGTGGAGGTTTTTAATAGGGGGTCGACTGGTTCTATTTGGTGGCGAGATTTGCTTAATTTGGAGAGTTCTCTTCCCAACCGTGGCTAGTTTCGTTTGAGTTTGAGAAGGAAGCTTGGCAATGGTGCATCCACTCGTTTTTGGACAGACCATTGGATTGGAAATTCACCCCTTTGTGCTATTTTTTCTAATCTTTATGCAGGTTGTTCCTTCAAAACAGCCATGGTAGATGACATTGGTTCGTGGGCTGATGACTCTTGGCTTTGGGAGGAACCGTGGATGCTTATTCAGGATCCAGGTTTGTGCTGAAGAAGCTGCTGAATTACACAATATTTTACAAGATGTCTCCCCTTTAAGGGAGGGGGCGCGATGCTTGGGTCTGGTTGCAGGAAGTCTCGAAGGTGTTTTCGGTCAGCTCGTGCTACAGGTTGTTGACCAAAATTGTTGCTGTCCCTGGCAACGAGGCTGTTGTCACTGTATCCGAAGCAGATGGAAGCAATTTGAAGCGCATTCTTGTGAAGCTTTGTAAAACAATCACTCCGTCCAAAGTCACTATCTTTGGTTGGCGTTTACTTCGTGATTCTTTGCCCATCAGAGATCTTCTTTTCCGCCGTCATGTTATACAAACTGAAACAGCAGCTGGTTGTTCGTTTTGCTTGGATCATCGCGAAGACTTTTGTCATTTGTTCTTGAGTTGTAGCTTCGCTCACGACATTTGGTCTTGTGTTTGTGATTGGTTGGGGGTTCAACGTTTAGAAGCAACATCTATCCTTGATCACTTGCGTGGATTTGGAAAATTGTGCAAAGGGAGAAGGTCAAGAAAAATAAAATACTTGATTTGGGTCACAACTTGTTGGTGTATTTGGCTGGATCGCAACGGACTTGTCTTTAGAAATGAGGAGTCTTTTCTATTGAATCCGTAGTGATCCGCATTAAGAGCTTAGCTTGGAGCTGGATTGTATATAGAGGGGTGTCTAGTTCAAGTTTGTCAATTTCCACGTGGTGGATTAATCCTCTAGATTGCCTAAACAATATTATGTAACTTATCTTGTTGTTTGGGTTTGAACACCCCTAGTGCTCCTTGAATGAAATCTTTGCATATCTAAAAAAACAATATCATGCGATTTACAAAATATTTATTTCAATCAAAGTAAAAACAATAAGTTAGCATGATACCAATAAACCATAACAATTGTACCATGTTAGTCAAATTCCTGGATTGTCTATGGCATGTTAGTCAAATTCCTGGATTGTCTATCGCTTGTCAATAATCGATGATAATTACTAATTTTTAGTACAATTACAAATCCATGATTCCATAACTTTGAGCAAGTAAACATAATCCATGAATTCCCATGCGAAATGTACAAAATTCATACAATTCAAATTCTCGAACTTCCATGATATCCTTTATTTCCAATGATCCCACTTTAAGACCTATCTCTAACCTAGAAGGTCACACTTCGGGGTATTATATAGATATTTGAATTAGTTTTTTTTCTTTCAAAAATTTACACTAAATTTAGATAAGAGTAAAGGCCCAAATTGGTCCTTGACAAATTTTTTGTGGGACAAATTCGTCCCTCACAATTTTTTCGGGACACATTGGTCCCTGACAATTCCAAAACGGGACACGTTAGTCCCTCCATCCATTTTGACGTTACCAGCACAGTAAACGTGTCCTACGTGGCACGTTAAGTGCCACGTGTCACGTTAGATTTAAAAAAGGGACGAATCGGTCCCTGACAATTTAAAAAAGAGACGAATCAGTCATCTGTTACTATTCATCGTCTTCTACCTCCAAATCCCCACCACCCCTCCCCCCTCACTGATCCTCCTCTCTCACAGCTCTCTCTCTCACAGCCCCCCTCTCTGGTTCGTTCTCCCCTCACCGATCCTCCTCCCTCTCTCTCTTCGCATCTCGTCGTTCCCTCTCTCGCCGTTCTCTCTCTCGTCGCTCTCCCTCCTCTCTTATTCTCCTCCTCTCTTCTATCCCTTTCGTTCCTAAGGTGAGGGTTTGGTAAGTGATGGCTTACGGTGGTGAGAGGGGAGAGCGAGATCTACGAGAGGCGGTGAGGAGAGAGAGATGAATTCCAGATCTGGGGGGAGGGGTTCACGGTGGGGGGAGGGGTGAACAGTGGAACGGAGGGGGGAGGGGGGAGGAAGAGGAACAGTTGGTGGAACGGAGGGGGGAGGGGGTGAACAGTGGAACGGAGGGGGGAGGGGGGAGGAAGAGGAACAGTTGGTGGAACGGAGGGGGGAGGGGGTGAACAGTGGAACGGAGGGGAGAGGGGTGATTTGTCCCCTTTTCAAAAAAGTCAGGGACTGATTTGTCCCATTTTCAAATTTGTAAAGTCAAGGACTTATTTGTCCCAAAATAAACGTGGCAGTTAACGTGACACGTGGCACTTAACGTGCCACGTAGGCCACGTTTACTGTGCTGGTAACGTCAAAATGGATGGAGGGACTAACGTGTCCCGTTTTGGAATTGTCAGGGACCAATGTGTCTCGAAAAAATTGTGAGGGACGAATTTGTCTCACAAAAAATTTGTCAAGGACCAATTTGGGCCTTTACTCTTTAGATAAAAAACATAGATTTTTTTCCTTATACTTAAGTATGGAGTATTAAGAATGATAGTTAACCTTATTTAATTTTCTTGATGTAATCAAAATAATAATTACACTTTTCATAAAAAAATAATTGCATTTGGATTGCCTTTCTTTTCATTTGATTTTGTATGAGAACTTGTCTTGTTGAAGAGTATTTTAAAAATAACATCATAAAATAGAGAGTGCTATTAGTTAAATCACTAAGAGATTTAATATACTATTAAATATAAACATTAGTTAAATTTTGGTTATATTTAATATACTTTTTCCTAGCCTAAATTTTTCCTAGCCTAAATTGATTCTTGGAGACCAAAATGAAGAAAATGGGAAATGGATTCGATAACTTGAGGGCGCCATACCTCGCTGCCTTTGCTTTATTCTTAACCGTTGGATAAATCAGATGGCTCAAAATCTCCCATGTGTCTTATCTTTTTAATTTTAATTTTAATTAATATGAGAAATAAGATACGCCAAAGCCGCTCAAAATCTCCCATCACGCAGGACTAACGATAGAACCGACCGTGCTTCACGGTGATACACCAAAGCCGCTCCACCGCTATGTCAATCTCGCCGCCCACCGCTCTGGTTGTCCCCACTGTTCAAAAACACACGCGAAAGCCATAAAAGAACCAAAAATGAAAATGCTGCTGCCTTTTTATGGATTTGACATGACTTGGAGAGGTTTTGTGTCTTCTGCATTCAATTAATACTGCTTATGTGAATGTGTTTGAAAACATAGGGGGAGAACCTCTACGGCCGCCGGAGTACGAAGTGGTGCGGCGACTGCAACAGTGGGCGGTTGAGTAGCGTCGGCAGAACGGCAGCGAAGGACGGAAATGGATCCTCTAACTTTTTGGCGGGAACTTCCCCCTAACTTTAGTCTTTTTTTGATGAGAGAGAAAAGAAAAATGGAGGGAAATGAAGGAAAATAAGATGAGAGAGAATGTATAAAAAGAGAGAGATAGACACAAAGTTAGGGAGAAGTTTCCGCAAAAAAGTCAGAGGATCCTTACCCGCGAAGGACGGTGTTTTCGTTGGTTCAGTCTGAAGTTTGTGAATAGTTTTATTTTAATGATTTTTTTGAAAGAGGAAACATGTGGCAAATTTTGGGCTGTCCAATTTATCCTACGGATGAGAATAAAGAAAAGGCACCAAAGGCACAACTACCTCAAGGTACCCGAATCCGTTTCCAAGAAGATGTCACCGTAAAACGAGTGCGGCATTTTATCTGCAAACATGTCTTTCCCAAAGTCCACCGCCACTACAACCCCATTGGAGCGCGAGTCAACTCCAGAATCCTCCGTATTTGATTCTTTCCGTTACCGCGGCAGCATAATGACGCAAAAACGACGGTTCAAGCAAACCACCAAACCCATATTGCAGGTTTCACGAATTGAACCGGCCAACAAAACGCGCCGTTCCAAATCAACAAAGCTTGTCGGCAATCCCAACTCATCAGAACCGCACATTTCATTAGCAAAAACCAAAATTTTACCACGCAACTTCTTTCAAATCGACGCGCTGGACCTCGCCCCTCGCTTGCTTGGAAAGTTTCTTCGCAGAGACGACGTCGTTCTTCAGATTACAGAGGTACACAAATGCGTGTGTCTAATTGTTTTTCTTTATGAGTTTACATTACATTGATTAGCATTGAACGATGTCGTTTAGTTTGTAGTTTTGATTTAACATTTAATTAATATGGTACAGGTTGAAGCATATAGACCAAATGACTCAGCTTGTCATGGTCGATTTGGTATTACTTCAAGAACTGCTCCTGTTGTAAGATGCTCCATTTTTCTCATCTTTTTTTATTTACATAACCTTGTTTATGATGGGTATTTGAATTCTTTTCCTTCATTTGAAGATGCTATGTGGGGTTATCTAGAGTAATAAAGCTAATTGTTAGTTACTATTATTGCAGTTTGGACCAGGTGGACATGCATATGTTTATCTTTGCTATGGTTTGCACATGATGTTGAATGTTGTTGCTGATAAGGAAGGTGCTGGAGCTGCTGTTTTGATACGTTCTTGTGCCCCAATTAGTGGTAATACTCAATATTATAGTAGCATAGTCAAGGACCCTTTAGATGCTCTTGCTTTTTGTGTTACTGGTTCAGTTTATGGATGAATGAAAAGGGATAAATGATAGCTAAATCTTCTAGGTCATGCCATCGACTTATTAAAATGAATAGGTTATTCATATTTCTGTTAAAAAGGAAAAGAAAAATCTATAAGGAAACTGATTATGTTGAGATTCCAATTCCTCTTTTTTGATAGGCAGATGTTAGTGATTAATTAGTTAGCCGGAGTGAGAATTGTTGGTTTCCAGTATTCGAATCCTGAATCTCCTGCTGATTCTTGAAAAAAGCTTACCCAAACATCCCGCAGTATAATAAAAGTGATTTTTTTCATGATAAATACATAGGTGATTTTGTTAAGAAAGAATACCAAATGATCACAAGCTTGTAAGTTTTAGCTTATTTTTGCTGTGTGCAAACTGGAGTATTTGAAAACTGGTTATGGCTGAGCCAAAGTGGAAAGCTGGCTGACTAATTGGAAACCCAGATTGTATAAGTTCAATATGGTTGTTGCAATAATATATCATTACTAGCATTCATTACAAGGAAACTTTTCATAACAGAGAACAATATCCTTACTAGCATTCATTATAAGTTCAGCATGGTATATTCAGAGTCTCGGATGAATAACATTTTAATCAACTCTGGCAAAAAGACCAAAATGTCTCTGCTAGCATTCATAATAAGGAGAGGAGACCTTGCATAAAATCATTTATAGGTTTATTTTGTGATAATCGACAATGGCACAGGATTGGATATTATTCAACAGCGCCGAGGTCAGAAAACAGACAAACCCGTCCTTCTTACTGGCCCTGGGAAGGTTAGTTTCTTTCCCTCCCTCTTTTTCATTTGTTTGAGATACTTTCCAGAAAAATAATTTGGTTATTACTTACTGTAACCGATATGTTTCTCATCAAGATATATAAATTTGACGTGTCATAGATAAAGTTGTTTGCTAATTTAATTTGGGCTGAATGACAATAGTTGGACAAGAGAAAGGGAGAAAGGAGAGAGGTGGAGGGATTAGAGAAAGTTGTAAGTGCATAAGGATTGAGAATCTTGAGAAATCTCATGAAGTAGGATAAGATTTTTCACTACTGAAAATTCATAAAAGTCCAACAAAATTCACTTTAGAAAACAATCCGTCAAAGATTCTAATTGATTACCACAAGACTTGCTTAGATTACTCGGGAGTCTTCATTGAATACCACATAAATTGCTTTCATCTAAAACAACCTTTTCAAAATCCCAATTCAATACACCATCTTAGTTTTCAAAATTGATTAACCAGGATGTTCTCCCAAATCATAGGTGGGGCAGGCACTTGGTCTTTCAACAGAATGGTCCAATCACCCACTTTATACTCCGGGTAAGCTTATAAAATTCCAACGCACTAAATGCAAAATTGACAAAATGGATATCAATCATTTCTCAAAAGGGAAAATAATGATCAATGCAGGTGGTGTAGAACTATTGGATGGTCCAGAGCCAAAAAATATATTGGTAGGTCCACGTGTCGGTATCCAATACGCTTTGCCAGAGCATGTCAACGCACTGTGGAGATTTGCCATTGCAGGTACCCCTTGGATTAGTGCTCCAAAAAGCACTCTCAGGCCACCCATATAGTGAGTAGAGTGGTAGCTTGAAGGAGACAAGTAGTTTGATGATAATTGACATGTTATGTAAATTTCCAATGTATATAGTATTAGTATATACACCTCAGATTTAGATTGGACTTTCAACTTCGGTTAAATGGAAACTCAAAATTGAGTAACCATTTACACAAATTGAGTAACCTCTTGAAACCTGTCCTGTTTTAAGTGGCACCCTATTTTAAGGTGACTTTTAGGTGAGTGATCAACTAAATCTCCCACCAGTGTACTACTAAAAATGACCATAGGATTTAGTATAAAATCCTATGAGTGGTTGAGATTGAGTCAACCAGTATTAAATCTCAACCATTAATAACATTTTATACTAGTAAGGCTACAAGATGACTTCAAGGAAATGGGCAGAATGCATTTGTGCAGAATTTTATTTTCCCATCTTCAAGCTCACTCTCCTAGCTTCCAAGACCATCAATTTGCTCACTAAAAGCCTAGCTCCAACTTCATTCTTCTCTTTCACAACTTCCTCTACCATGTAATCCAATCTAAGCTCCTCAATCCTCCTCTAACAAGAACATGCAAGTAGCTTTCTCTTTCAAAAATAAAAGATGATTTGAAGGCTTGAAGGGTGGTGTTGTTTCTGTTTTAGGTGTTTTGAAGCTAGTTAGTTTCTGATTTTTGAGAAAGAAGTGAAATAGGAGATGATGGGAGGATTAGAGAGGAAGATATATGTTGGTTTATGGAAATAGCTTGAGTTTTGGGGTTGGGTTTCTCTCCTTCACCTCTTCTTCCCTTCCTCACGGTTTCTCACTCCTTCCTCCCTCTTGTTTTTTTTATAAAATTTTGTTTTCTAGCTCGAGTGAAATGTGGTTCAGCTGAAGGGTTTTTAAAGAAGAGTGTTGAGTGTAGGTGAGGGTATTTTTATGTGGGGTTGGCACATGGTAAGGCACTTTAAATGAGGGGTTGTTTAGCAATTTCATTTAATTGCTAAATAATCCCTTTAAGTGTAAACATAACAAAATCATACTTAATCTTCTAACTTATTTTTGAATCCTCACCCTAATAGTCTCCCTTATAATTTAATAATATAAATAAAGTAAGACCGCACCAATTGATTAATTATCCCCAAAGAAATGCTAATAATCAAACAACATATAATCTTATAAAATACTAAATATCCTAAAATTATTTAAGTTATTAATGATCCGTTCAATATTCTCTTCCAATCGACTTTTCTATCTCTTTTCTAATATTCTTCTAATAAGGGCTAATGTCCTTAATACTCTTTTAGAGTCTAATATACCTCTTTTGAAGTACTTCATCATAGATGATTACTTGTAATCATCTTTAACCTATGAAGCCTGGATATGAGATATGATACGAGATACGATACGACACGATACGCCGATACGGGAAAATTTTGAAAATGAAGATACGATACGGCAAGGATACTTCAATAAAAAATTAAATTAAAATTTAAAAATATAAACTATAACTAAAGATACTTCACTTTACTAATTGACAACCGCTCATAATATTCAATAGATATGATCACATTTACAAAAAAAATACTTGGTGATCAAAATAAGTAAGCATAGTTAAATCTATTTTTCCCACCCATTTTAAAATATATTCTTCCTCCTACGAACATGTCACAAGAGATATACAGTTTACTACCCAAGTTAGAATATAGCAAAAAACATCATAAGTCATACCCAAAAGAAGTTTAGGCTCTATAGAATTGCCTACTATTCACTACTTAACACTAACTGAGTCATTCTCCTCTCCTCCATTTCCATCATCAAAAAATAACATAGCTTCCAACTCTGGTTCATGAAGAGACATCCCTGCTAATTCAATTCCAACACCATCAAGTGGATCATGTGCATCTCCATTAATGTCCCACATCTGTGTCTCTCCTTTACCATATCCTTCATCTTTCCTAGACAAAAGACGAAGATTAGTATGCACATAAACCAAATCTTGTCCCCTTTTTGGATCCATTTTATTTCTCTTCAAAGAATGGATAAAAGAGTAAGTACTCCAATTTCTCTCGCAACATGAGGAAGAAGAAGGATGCACAAGAAGTTTTAGTGCAAACTTTTGGAATAAAGGGGTAGAAGATCCATGCATCACCCACCATGTTTTTGAATCCAATTTGCATCTATCTTCAATTGAGTTGGAAGAAGCAAAATCACCACTACAAGATGCGAAATCAGAGAATTCTAGACAAACTTTTGTTCTCTCCTCAGAATCTTCAAAATATCTTCTTAGACACTTATTCCTCTCTAGAGATGTTACCATCTTGATGAGGAGGAACTCTAGTTGAAGTTTGACTAAGCCACACACTACTATAATACCTAAAATTAAATAAAATAAAAAACATTGCATTAGAATTCAAAGTAGGACTATTCTAATTCAATGACAAATAGTAATACAAAAATAAAAATTATCTTGGATTCAATGAATGTGCCAAGCAGTGAAGTGGTGTACAACTTTTGCCCCATCTAGAATTGAGAATAGCATGAACAACATCATAGAAAGTAGACTCTTCAATTGCTTCCTTTCCCTCTTGCCTATATATGGTTGTTTTTACCTTTTCAATCATGGAATCCCACATTTCATAAACCAAATGAAGAGTGGAAGAATCTGTGTCACATGCTCTAAGCATAGTATATATGGGATCCGTGAAAGAAAGAATGTAATCTATTTTGTCCCACCATAGATCACTTAAAACAAGTTCTTTCACACGTGCAGCTCTTTGTTGATTGTCATCCCTATAAGTATTCCATTGGTCACTGATAACCATTCTTTGCAAAGCACATATCAACAACTTTACCCTTTTTAGCATCACTATCATTGATGCGACACAGTTTTCACCAATAGAGAGCAGTTTAAGTGTTGAAAAGTCTTTGAAGATGGCTAATCTCATCGAGTGAGTCATTATGTAAGTCTTTATAAAGGAATCATCATCAACTATCTCAGTGATCCAATTACATTCATTAAAAACCTTATCATTAGTATCAATATTCTTAGCTGCACATATATCTTTCAAAGCTAAATTCAATGTATGAACTACACAAGGTGTCCAAAAGATATTAGGGAACTCAGCTTCAATCAACATTCCTGCAGCCTTACAAACTGGAGCATTATCTGTTATGATTTGCACAACATTTGATGGCCCTATCTCCAGTATTACATCTTTTATTATGCTAGCCATGTAGTGTTTGTCTTTATATTCCTTGGAACCATCAATTGCCTTCAAAAACATAGGCCCTCCTTCACTAATAGCCATAAAATTTATCAATGGTCTCCTTTGCACATCTGTCCAGCCATCAGAAACCAATGTAACTCCTTTCAATGGCCATAGAGATTGAATAGACTGAAGCATTCTCTCAACATGAGACCTCTCTTGTTTCAAAAGACTAGTTCTCAAAGCATTATAACAAGGTGGAAGAAAATCACTAAGGTTGTGACTAGCAGCAAATGAATAGGAACTAACAAAGGAAGGATTTTGTTGTGTGAAAACGTGAGCAAGTATACACAATCGCAACAAGTAGTCAGTGATAAATCAAGATCGTTCCCACGAGGATTGAAGTCTAATTCGTGCTTAATTTGGCTAGCAAATTAGTGAGGGAAAATAAATTGACACAAGTTTTTGAAAGGATATTTAAATAACAATTTAAGTAAATGGTATGAAAATCAGAGTTGAGAATGTGTTCACTATGTAATCAAAGTGCACTAATGCTGCAGCATTAGATGCTGTCACAACAGTTGCTATTTTTTCAAATAATTTCACTAGGGTTTTGCTACAAGAGGTGTCTTGGGCCTAAATAGATTCACCTTAGGCTACTTACACACCACAGTAATCATCTTATGGATTTTGCCCTCCTATGTCGAGGGTTTAAGCAAGGAGTATTAAAGTGTCATTTAATACTCACTATCCATATTATCTTTTGAGATCTATTTATAAACCTTTTCAGAACTTACAAATGCTACTTGAAATTAGTTGGCCATTCTTAATTTAAGATGGAAATATTAATTTCGCAAAAGATAAAATGCATAAACATCAAACACACTTCATTAAATGCACTAAAACTTCATTACATAGATCCCAACATTTCAACTATGAGTATTTAGCTCATAATGAGCGAACAACACAAGAAAAATAACTTGAACATAAATGCTAAAGTCATAACTAAGAAATACAAGAGAGAAATTATACTAAGATGAAGAAACTGAAGGTAGACTCCAAGATGTGAGGCTTGGAGATACGAATCAACCCCCAAGATAGCAATTCTTCAAGTATGGTTAGCTCCTGTCGTTGCTGCAGCAACAGTTTCAGCAATGATCTTCCAACTTTAGTAAATTGAGGTAGCTTCGGTACAAGAATGGAAGAAAGCTATTTCTAAACTTTCTTCTTTCACACCTAGCATGATCAATGAAGAGGAAGGGTAATCCTTACAAGAATGGGTACATGATCCAAGAAAACCCTAATTGGAGGCGCCCCTTGTCTTTATGCGTGCTCAAAAGTACATGTGCTCACCCAAAAGGTAGAATATTCTCTGCCCAGGTGCTGGCATCCTACGACGTGCGCTTGTCCTTGATTGCCTGCTGGAATGCGCTAAAATCAGCGCTTCCAGCATTCTCTCTCATCTTGCGCAGGAATGCAATGTTTTGGCAACTGTTGCTGCAGCAATAAAACACACACATCAAAGCACAAAATGGGCACCAAAGTGCCAAAGATCACTAACGAGGAATGCAACCTTCACTAATCAAAACATGATATTTACAAACATAAAACAACTAATTAATTGAGAACATACAATGATTTATAAATAACTCTTATAAATAAGAGTTATCAGATTCCTAGCAAGATGGAATGATAAGCCCCCCGAATAAAACATCCTTGCTATAATTGCTCTGAGATGATTCCTGTCATCCAAATTAAAAGCATTTTCTATACCACCTCTTCTTCTCTTTTGTGGTATTGTTGGTGGTATTGGACACAATTTTTCAGTAGGCAATGGAACACTTTTAGGCTTTAATCTATTCTTAGCCACTTCACAAATTCGATTTAAATCAGCTAAGATAACATGACTAACCTTAGGACAAGCAGCAACCCCACAATTGGGTAGTTTGAGTAAGTGTGCTTTCACTTTAGAATATGAACTCTTCACCGTTTTTTGACAAAAAATGCAAGACCAAACCTTGTTGTCACCTCCTTCATCTTTCTTCTCTGACATCTTAACAAATCTCCAAAGTGGAGCATGGTCATCTTGAGGTTCCTTTGAAGCAAATGAACTTGAAATACCTTCTTCCACGTGAGACATTTTTCAAACTACAATAGAAAAAATACACACAAATATAGATTAAAGAATGGAAAAGACCAGATAGGCAAACTGAAAAATAGGCAACATACAGAGCAACAAAAGGAATGCAGAAAAACTAAAAAAATTGGCAAACTGAGTAACAAAAACAGATTAACAAATAGGAAACGGAATAAAAACAGAGTAACAAATAGGACATAGATTAAAAAGCAGAGTAACAAAACGAAAGCAGAAAAACTATTTCAATAGGCAAATTGAGTAACAAGACAAAGTAACAAACAGAGTAACAGAATCAAACATAGAGAAGATTAGCAACAGGGAAGAGCAACAGAGTAACGCCTTCTAGTCCTCATATTTTCTATTTTTAATCTAATAGCGGTATTTTTGGGGTGTTACACTACTTCCTTAACAAAATTATGTTAATACGCCTTCTAGTCCTCATTCTTAACAAAATTATGCACACGGTGATTTTGTTTTGTACTAGACACATAATACGCAAATAAAGACTGCTAGTATAAAGTACAATGTCACGCAAGTTAGTAAATGAAACAATGTTCATTAACAAAAGACTAATAGAATATGAAACTATTTAGTCTGATAAAGTTAAAATCTAACTTTATTACATTAGATAAAGAGTGAAAATAACTACAAGAAGGACTTTTTTATTTTGTAGACACTTCCTTTAAGATTTGTTTGTTGAAACATAAATAAAATAATTTTTCTTGTCAACATCTTCTTAGAACGTTGATTTCACATGAAACGTGCTATTTATTCTTACAAGCTTCCAAGCATGAACCGACGTAGGCATCGATACCACGAGCATCTGACAAAGAGTGAATTAACAAAATCGTTAAAATACAAGTATTTAGCTCAATCATAATTGATAAGATTATAGCTTGATACCAATAACAGGTAATAAAGATGGGAAAAGTAAAATATGAATATATACCGGTGTTGGCATCAATGGACTTGGACAGGGCACAACTAGTAGTACAACCATATGCAGCTTTCGATTGTTTCTTATGACATTTCAATCCACAGACAGCAACACAAGCTGCATACGCTTCTATAATTTCAAATACCGGTCTACATTTTAGGCCACATTCGCCAACACAAAGGATTACACTAGCTGCAAAAGACTCTCACCTGCTTGTGCAAAGACTAACATCGTTAATACCAAAAACACTCTCACAATACTTTTCATCTCACATTTTGCCATAACTCTTCTCTAAGTAAATCTCGAGTATGCCTTAGTATATGTTAAATCTAATCTGATCGACCTACGTTGAATAAACAATCTCAATTTATAAGCATGAAATAATGCATGTTAGGTGTGTTTTCACTCCTTAACAAAACTATACGTCAGACGTGTACACGTTTTCGGGCCACATGATATTTTTTAGGTACTATCAAAAAAAGTAAGCAAATAGGTAATAGTATAACGTGGAGAGAGACTATACAGCAAATAAAATCTAATTTATATAAAAGGAGAATATCTTAAGAGAATTAAAATGTGTTTAATTTAAAAAAGTTAAAAATTTAAGTTAAATTATTTACGATCAAATTGATTTGCTAAATGTCGAATATATAAAAGGGAATATAGTCTAATTTGATCAATTACTTATTTTCACAGAAATTTTTAATTTACTAATTCTACAAGAGATTGATACTAATTAATATTTTGACATTGTAGATACAAATTAACGATGGTGACCAAAAAAGAAAGAATAACAAAATGAAATCAAATAATCCCGTTTACTTATATAGATTTTAGAATTCACATTTTACGTTTGATATATTGTAATTAATGTGTCTTTGACATTTTATCAATAAAATGTGCCTTCCTTGAGTGTTGTAAGAGAAAAAATCCGTCCTCCATGTGTTCAAATATTTTATAATTTTAAAGAGAAATCTTAATATAATATTTTGATTTGTAAGTAAAGTAAATTTATATATATTATATCTACCAGAATTCAATAAAATAGTATTTATTTTTATTATTTACTTAAACTGTTTGTTATAAATTTGAAATTAATTTCATTGATTCCTTTCTTGTAAGTTAAATTAAATTTTATTTTCATACAAATGTAAATTTGATTGTAAAGTTTCTCAGTAGTAGTTTTGTTAAATTGAATGAATAAAATCGTCTCCCAAATTTATTTCATTAGATTAGTGTTCTCAGGATAAAGATCTTTTAATATAAATTTTTGAACATATAATTATATTATCTTTTTAGTGATTGCCTGATAATAATAACGACCACAAAATAGAAGTAAAGATTATAATTGCTCAAAAATGTATAGAATGTATTAATTAATATTGATTTCAACAAAAAAGTGATTAATATATAGAAAAAAAATAATATGTTTATGCTAAAAATAAATTTTGGAGGAAGGAAAAATAATAGTGTCTTGCCGTGTAAAATTATTAATTCCTTATATGATATATTAGCTTGTGTGGGATTGAAAATTGTGTTTGAGTTTTAATTAACTATTAGTAATTCATATGATGTAAATCAGTAAATTAAATTTTTAACTAGCCAATATGAAATATTAAATACTATGATCATAATCACCTAATTGATACATGAGAGTCTTTTAAAAAAAAAATACATGATTGTATAAATCACATAGCATACTATAGAACAAAACATACTTATCATTTCACCATGATAGTATATATCCGAATGTTTTACCCTCTATATTGATATTTTCATGACCTCATGTAAAAAACATTACGAATAAAAATATTTGAGTTAAACTCAACGGCCGATGATAGGTGTAATTGTTTCTTTCAATTAAATTCATCTCTCTATTCAAATTAAATGGAAAATAAAAATAAGAAAAATAAGAGTATGAGAGCTTATTTTTTATTTCGATGACCTTCGGACATGGCTACTCTTGAACGCTCGATAAACTTAGAGAGAGAAAATGAAAATATAAAAAAAGATGTTACGACCGAAATCTTTAGAGATTTTTCTATATCAATTTAATTAGAGAAAAGAAAGTTAAATACCTCCAAAATATTCAATTTATATTTTATCATTATTATTATTTATAAATTAAACAGATATAATTTCAAATAGTGCATTACTACAAAAACAATAAACATAATTAATCTCGTCGTTATGTAACATGATTTATTTGCTCTTACAAGTTACATGCTTACGAGCATCAATCTTCGAAGGCATTCACCTAACTAGATTATTTAATCCAAGTCTAATTACTCATGTTTAGGTTTGAAGTGTCTCCTTACAAAATAGGGATAAAGTGCGGTTTCGATATAAAATACGATATTGGGTTAATGATTTTTTTTCTTCGATATTGGGTTAATGATGACACCTCCATGTTACCTAACTCGTCTTTTGTATTATTTTTAATTTTGATTTTTTTGAAAATATTTTTATACGTAAAGTATTTTTTTGTTACTTACCAAAATCTAAAAGTTTTAATACCATGAATGGACATAGCCTACGTAGAAAGTAAATTATGATGTATATGCTAAAATTTACCAATCACTTGAGCTATTTTTGTTTAGTGCATTAATACATGAACATGGTGCAATTTTATTTTGCTTAAACTTTATTTAAGCCTAATCCCGTTCTAATTGTAGTTGATCATAATTAGACCTTATATTATTAGAGTTCTTTGGTTTTTGGTCAATTTTGGATCCATGAGTATGGTGTATTTAAACTTTAACGGTCTGGTTATGTCCATAAAAATGTAAGAGAGAGAGAGACTAAAGAGAGAAAGATCAAAGAGGTAACTATTCTCGTTTGAATAGATTGCATAAAAACACGAAAGAGAGACAGAAAAGGTGTGGGTCGCACCATGTTTTTCAATCACCTATCTTTTGGAAAGAAATAGAGAGAAACAATGTTATTTTATGATGTTCCAATTATACCCCAGAAAAAATAATTAAGAAAGGAACTCATTGAGCAAAATCATCTAACTGTTACACGTTTCAAACTTAGCGGTGTATTCTTCCACCGTCATGTCACCTTTCCTGAGGATACACCGGTTGGAGATTCCGGTCTTGGTTGAGGATTGCGTCTTGGTCATCCTGCAATATTCCGCTTATGATGCACTAAGTATTAAGTTGATCAGGCTCAATGTCTCTTAGCATCACAAGTACAATTACAACAAGGACTAACAAGGAATCGACTCAACCCTAAACTAAGTCCGACTAGGTCGAACTGCTCTGATACCAACTGTAACACCCCGGTATTTTTATTTAGTAAAAATACCTAAGTGTACTATCCCTAAAACATCAGACATATTATTTCCTGCTCAGACACTGAATACCACTATGAATTTTTCGCTGATTAAAAACAAAACAGTCTTATTTACAAACAAGACCATACGGTACTCAGGCCATAAACCGTCAGCAACTATAGTATTCAGTATCATACAAAAAAGCGGAAGAAAGACATAACACTAAAGTCATGGTGTCGTAGTACATAGACAACAAAAAGGAAACATAAACTTAAGCATAAAGCTAAGTCATCAGCAACCATCCGAGCTCCACCTACTCGTGCCTCTGTGGTCCTTTCTTTCCCTATTTCTCTGTAAAACAACAACATATAAACAATGAGATACAATCTCAGTGAGTTCTACCGAGACCCCTACTAACACTCTCGGTTAAATTATGAAACCTGTTTAACTCAACACGGCACCGGCTGCGCGAACTCTACTCCCGATGAACCGCATTATTTTTCACATAGCATTCCACCGACTGCGCGAACGCTACTCCCGGGGAACCTACTATAACTCAGTACGACACCGACTGCGCAAATGCTACTCCCGGTGAACCGCACAACAAACTTTCTAACATAACACCGACTGCGCGAATGCTACTCCCGGCGAACCCCCTTACCCACAACATTTTTCCTAATGGCACGGAGCCTAGGGTAAAGGATCATGACTGCCCCGCCTAGTATGTTAACCCCATGGGTCGTCACCCAAACTCGATATAGTATACACATATATCCACTATCATATGAACCCATAGTTCATTTGCATTATACTTTACCACGTAGGACTCATAGTCCGCTTTGTTATCAATAAAACATATCCGCACACGTGTACTATTATTCGGTTTATCGAGACAATTTCAACTTCAAAAGTATTTTTTAAAACCCTTTTGAAACATACCCAAAATCATGGCATTATAAGCCTAATATCATTATAGAAGGGTTAGGAAAGGATTAGAAGAGGATTGGAATCGATCGGGATCGTTTCGGGCACTTTTGGAAATTTTGGACAGAACACCGCGCACGGTCCGTGCTCCCACACGCACGGGTCGTGCGCCCTATTATAAATATTTGCGAAATAGAAACAACCATACGCACGGTTCGTGCACCAGGGGCGCACGGATCGTGCGCATTTGACAGAATTCTATTTTCATTCCGCTTTGCGTTTTTCGTCGTTCCGATCAAATCCAATACCTGTTCCACTCCAGTCCCAACATAAAAACAGTTCGAAAACATATTTAAACAACATTGATCACAATCAAATCATCGTTCATCAATCACAAACACCAACGTAAACAATTTTATCATTTATGTCAAAATACGCTATTTTTTTTTCAAATATCGGTTTTTAAGACTCAAATTCGACACTTCGAAATTCTCAATAAAAACCTAAACGTGAGTAGAACTCAACGATTGTGATGAAAATCACAAATAGCCGAGACTTTCTGCGAAATCGCTTTTTCGATATAACCCCACGAACGTTCCCCGCATAAAGTTTACGTTCCGGCGACGCCCAATCCGCTTCCAAAGCTTCCCAATCAATCACGAGACATCTTTGAAGTACTATTCATTATCTTCAACCTCCAATCACCACTATTCACACATAACCCCAATTTTTTATTCTCAAACCCTAATTCTCCTAAGCTTGATTACTTCACCAGAAACTAGTAATTAAACTCCTCCTTAAACTTCTACAACCCCAAGATTTATGAATGGAGGGACAACAGTTCAAACCTCCACTTTTATGCATCAAATTCGAAAATGGCAAGATGGGAGATAGTGAACCATATGATGTAATGTTTGCATCAAATCGAAGAGGAAGAGACGGTGATCGTTTTTCGTGTTGGAGGGAAGACGTTTTAATGAACCCTTGGTCCTCCTTTTTCCTCTTCTTCCTTCTTACCCATTTCCTCTTCTTTTTCCTTTCTCTCTTTTCTCTTCTCTGTATCTCTCTCGTGTCTCTCCTTTCTTTCTTTTTATCCTTTCTTTCACTTACACACACATATATATATTTATTTAATATATAAGTGGTAACGTGGTCAAATTACCATATTGTCCTTAATCTCCTATTTTGATTCTAAATCGTCCTTGCCCCGAATTAACCGGTTAACGATCCTAAGACAACCAATAATTATCTTTAGCACTCAATAATTTTACCAGTTAAGTACTAAATTAATTCGATTGGGTTAACATCCAAATAATTCTATTAATTATTTTGAGGATGTTACAAATATTGTGTGTAAATCTTGATTATCTTCTCCTTTTGAATCAATTTTTTTGATCAAACAATATCTCTAGTATGCTAAAATTTAATTTGACAGTCCGAATTGAACAGGAAACTTCAATTTAATTATGAGAATAGAAAAATGCGAATTAAATATATTTTAACTCCTTAATAAAATTATGCATACGATGATTTGTTTCGTACTAGACACATAATACGCAAATTAAGACTGCTAGTATAAAGTAGAATGTCACGCAAGTTAGTAAATGAAACAATGTTCATTAACAAAAGACTAATAGAATATGAAACTATTTAGTCTGATAAAGTTAAAATCTAACTTTATTACATTAGATAAAGAGTGAAAATAACTACAAGGAGGACTTTTTTATTTTGTAGACACTTCCTTTAAGATATGTTTGTTGCAATATAAATAAAATAATTTTTCTTGTCAACATCTTCTTAGAACGTTGATTTCACATGAAACGTGCTATTTATTCTTACAAGCTTCCAAGCATGAACCCACGTAGGCATCGATACCACGAGCATCTGACAAAGAGTGAATTAACAAAATCGTTAAAATACAAGTATTTAACTCAATCATAATTGATAAGATTATAGCTTGATACCAATAACAGGTAATAATGAAGGGAAAAGTAAAATATGAATATATACCGGTGTTGGCATCAATGGACTTGGACAGGGCACAACTAGTAGTACAATCATATGCAGCTTTCGATTGTTTCTTATGGCATTTCAATCCACAGGCAGCAACACAAGCTGCATACACTTCTATAATTTCAAATACCGGTCTACATTTTAGGCCACATTTGCCAACACAAAGGATTACACTAGCTGCAGAAGGTGGGGGAGAATCACCTGCTTGTGCAAAGACTAACATCATTAATACCAAAAACACTGTCACAGTACTTTTCATCTCACATTTTGCCATAACTCTTCTCTAAGTAAATCTCGAGTATGCCTTAGTATATGTTAAATCTAATCTGATCGACCTACGTTGAATAAACAATCTCAATTTATAAGCATGAAATAATGCATGTTAGGTATGTTTTCACTCCTTAACAAAACTACACGTCAGACGTGTACACGTTTTTGGGCCACATGATATTTTTTAGGTACCATCAAAAAAAGTAAGCAAATAGGTAATAGTATAACGTGGAGAGAGACTATACAGCAAATAAAATCTAATTTATATAAAAGGAGAATGTCTTAATAGAGTTAAAATGTGTTTAATTTAAAAATGTTAAATATTTAAGTTAAATTATTTACGATCAAATTGATTTGCTAAATGTCGAATATATAAAAGGGAATATAGTCTAATTTGATCAATTACTTTTTTTCACATAAATTTTTAATTTACTAATTCTACAAGAGATTGATACTAATTAATATTTTGACATTGTAGATACAAATTAACGATGATGACCAAAAAAGAAAGAACAACAAAATGAAATCAAATAATCCCGTTTACTTATATAGATTTTAGAATTCACATTTTACGTCAGATATATTGTAATTAACGTGTCTTTGATGTTTTCTCAATAAAATGTGCCTTCCTTGAGTGTTGTAAAAGAAAAAATCCGTCTTCCATGTGTTCCAATATTTTATAATTTTAAAGAGAAATGTTAATATAATATTTTGATTTGTAAGTAAAGTAAATTTATATATATTACATCTACCAGAATTCAATAAAATAGTATTTATATTTATTATTTACTTAAATATAAATTTAAAATTAATTTCATTGATTCCTTTCTTGTAAGTTAAAATAAATTTTATTTTCATACAACTATAAATTTGATTGTAAAATTTCTCAGTAGTAGTTTTGTTAAATTGAATGAATAAAAACGTCTCCCAAATTTATTTCATTAGATTAGTGTTCTCAGGATAAAGATCTTTTAATATAAATTTTTGAACATATAATTATATTATCTTTTTAGTGATTGCCTCATAATAATAACGACCACAGAATAGTAGTAAAGATTATAATGGCTCAAAAATGTATAGAATGTATTAATTAAGATTAATTTCAACAAAAAAAGTAATTAATATATAGAAAAATAATATGTTTATGGTAAAAATAAATTTTGGAGGAAGGAAAAATAATAGTGTCTTGCCGTGTAAAATTATTAATTCCTTATATGATATATTAGCTTGTGTGGGATTGAAAATTGTGTTTGAGTTTTAATTAACTATTAGTAATTCATATGATGTAAATCAGTAAATTAAATTTTTAACTAGCCAATATGAAATATTAAATATTACGATCATAATCACCTGATTGATACATGAAAGTCTTTTAAAAAAAAATACATGATTGTATAAATCACATAGCATACTATAGAACAAAACATACCTATCATTTCACCATGATAGTATATATCCGAATGTTTTATCCTATATATTGATATTTTCATGACCTCATGTAAAAAACATTACGAATAAAAATATTTGAGTCAAACTCAACAACCGACGATAGGTGTAAATGTTTGTTTGAATTAAATTCATCCCTTTATTCAAATTATATGGAAAATAAAAATAAGAAAAATAAGAGTATGAGAGCTTATTTCGATGACCTTCGAACATGGCTACTCTTGAACCCTCGATAAACTTAGAGAGAGAAAATGAAAATATAAAAAAAGATGTTACGACCGAAATCTTTAGCGATTTTTCTATATCAATTTAATTAGAGAAAAGAAAGTTAAATACCTCCAAAATATTCAATTTATATTTTATCATTATTATTATTATTATTTGTAAATTAAACAGATATCATTTCAAATAGAATTATTACTACAAAAACAATAAACATAATCAATCTCGTCGTTATGTAACATGATTTATTTACTCTTACAAGTTACATGCTTACGAGCATCAATCTTCGAAGGCATTCACCTTACTAGATTATTTAACCCAACTCTAATTACTCATGTTTAGGTTTGAAGTGTCTCCTTTCAAAATAGGGATAAAGTGCGGTTTCGATATAAAATACGATATTGGGTTAATGATTTTTTTTCGATATTGGGTTAATGATGACGTAACCTCCATGTTTAGGGGTGTTCACGGGTTGGTTTGGATGGATTTTGACTAAATCCATTGCCCGAACCAATCATATTTAATTGGTTTGGGTTGGTTTGGATTTCGTGCTTTTTCCTATAAAATCCAATCCAAACCAACCCAATGTTGGATAGATTGGTTTGGATTGGGCTCGCGGGTCATGTGCTATTATTAAATTTTAAAACATATTGCACTATGGTAGTTTAGTCTAATTCATAAAAGGAAAATGAAGAAAGTAAGGTATGACTAGAATTTAATCATGCTTCCTACATGGAGTAATTAATTAATGTTTTTTTAGGTTCAGTAATGGAGGTGGACAAATAATGATAGGCACCCAACATATATAGAACTATAACAAGCGTGTTCCTCATGATGCCCTTCGGTTTGACTAATGCTCCAACGGTATTCATGGATTACATGAACCGAGTCTTCCACACGTACCTGGATCTGTTTGTAGTCGTTTTCATCGATGATATCTTGGTGTACTCGAAGACCATTGAGGAGCATGTTCAACATCTCCGCATTGTTCTGAATGTACTCCGAGAAAAGAAGTTGTATGCGAAACCTTCGAAGTGTGATTTCTGGATGCTTGAGGTAAAATTTTTGGGACATGTGATTTCCCAATCGGGAGTTGCTGTAGATCCCAGTAAAGTGGAAGCTATGTTAAACTGGGAACGACCAACGTCAGTCACAGAGATTAGAAGTTTCTTGGGTCTAGCTTGTTCAAGGGTTCTCACAGTTAGTTCTTCCACTTACTCGGTTAACTCGTAAGGGTCAGCCGTTTACGTGGGGTGCTCATTGTGAAGAATGTTTTCAAGAATTGAAAACTCGGTTGACTTCTGCTCCGATCCTGATTCTTCCGGATCCGTCATTGGAATTCCAAATTTACAGCGATGCTTCTGGGAAGGGTTTAGGATGTGTTCTCATGCAGAATCAACAAGTGGTAGCTTATGCATCCAGGCAGTTAAAGTCTCACGAGGAGAATTATTCGCCTCACGATTTGGAGTTGGCAGCTATTGTGTATTCACTAAAGATTTGGAGACATTACATGTATGGGTTTCGTTTCGAAGTCTTTAGTGATCACAAAAGTTTAAGTATTTTGTCCCACCATAGATCACTTAAAACAAGTTCTTTCACACGTGCAGCTCTTTATTGATTGTCATCCCTATAAGTATTCCATTGGTCACTAATAACCATTCTTTGCAAAGCACACTTCAACAACTTTACCCTTTTTAGCATCACTATCATCGATGCGAAACAGGTTTCACCAATAGAGAGCAGTTTAAGTGTTGAAAAGTCATTGAAGATGGCTAATCTCATCGAGTGAGTCATTATGTAAGTCTTTATAAAAGAATCATCATCAACTATCTCAGTGATCCAATTACATTCATTAAAAACCTTATCATTAGTATCAATATTCTTAGCTGCACATATATCTTTCAAAGCTAAATTCAATGTATGAACTACACAAGGTGTCCAAAAGATATTAGGGAACTCAGCTTCAATCAACAGTCCTGCAGCCTTACAAACTGGAGCATTATCTGTTATGATTTGCACAACATTTGATGGCCCTATCTCCAATATTACATCTTTTATTATGCTAGCCATGTAGTGTTTGTCTTTATATTCCTTGGAACCATCAATTGCCTTCAAAAACATAGGCCCTCCTTCACTAATAGCCATAAATTTATCAATGGTCTCCTTTGCACATCTGTCCAGCCATCAGAAACCAATGTAACTCCTTTCAATGGCCATAGAGATTGAATAGGCTGAAGCATTCTCTCAACATGAGACCTCTCTTGTTTCAAAAGACTAGTTCTCAAAGCATTATAACAGGGTGGAAGAAAACCACTAAGGTTGTGACTAGCAGCAAATGAATAGGAACTAACAAAGTAAGGATTTTGTTGTGTGAAAACGTGTGCAAGTATACACAATCGAAACAAATAGTAAGTGATAAATCAAGATCGTTCCCACGAGGATTGAAGTCTAATTCGTGCTTAATTTGGCTGGCAAATTAGTGAGGGAAAATAAATTGACACAAGTTTTTGAAAGGATATTTAAATAACAATTTAAGTAAATGGTATGAAAATCAGAGTTGAGAATGTGTTCACTATGTAAATTCATCAAAGTGCACTAATGCTGCAGCATTAGATGCTGTTGCAACAATTGCTATTTTTTTTAAATAATTTCACTAGGGTTTTTCTACAAGAGCTGTCTAGGGCCTAAATAGATTCACCCTAGGCTACTTACACACCACAGTAATCTTCTTATGGATTTTACCCTCTTATGTCTAAGGTTTAAGCAAGGAGTATTAAAGTGTCATTCAATACTCACTATCCATATTATCTTTTGAGATCTATTTATAAACCTTTTCAGAACTTACAAATGCTACTTGAAATTAGTTGGTCATTCCTAATTTAAGATGGAAATATTAATTTCGCAAAAGATAAAATGCTTAAACATCAAACACACTTCATTAAATGCACTAAAACTTCAGTACATAGATCCCAACATTTCAACTATGAGTATTTAGCTCATAATGAGCAAACAACACAAGAAAATAACTTGAACATAAATGCTAAAGTCATAACTAAGAAATACAAGAGAGAAATTATACTAAGATGAAGAAACCGAAGGTAGACTCCAAGATGCGAGACTTGGAGATACGACTCAGCTCCCAAGATAGCAATTCTTCAAGTATGGTTAGCTCCTGTCGTTTCTGTAGCAACAGTTTCAGTAATGATCTTCCAACTTTAGTAAATTGAGGTAGCTTCGGTACAAGAATGGAAGAAAGCTATTTCTAAACTTTCTTCTTTCACACCTAGCATGATCAATGAAGAGGAAGGGTAATCCTTATATAGTGCTTGGGTACATGATCCAAGAAAACCCTAATTGGAGGCGCCCCTTGTCTTTATGCGTGCTCAAAAGTACATGTGCCCACCCAAAAGGTAGAATATTCCCAGGTGCTGGCATCCTATGACGTGCACTTGTCCTTGATTGCCTGCTGGAATGCGCTAAAATCAGCGCTTCCAGCATTCTCTCTCATCTTGCGCAGGAATGCAATGTTGTGGCAACTGTTGCTGCAGCAATAAAACACACACATCAAAGCACAAAATGGGCACCAAAGTGCCAAAGATCACTAACGAGGAATGCAACCTTCACTAATCAAAACATGATATTTACAAACATAAAACAACTAATTAATTGAGAACATACAATGATTTATAAATAACTCTTATAAATAAGAGTTATCAGATTCCTAGCAAGATGGAATGATAAGCCCCCCGAATAAAACATCCTTGCTATAATTGCTCTGAGATGATTCCTGTCATCCAAATTAAAAGCATTTTCTATACCACCTCTTCTTCTCTTTTGTGGTATTGTTGGTGGTATTGGACACAATTTTTCAGTAGGCAATGGAACACTTTTAGGCTTTAATCTATTCTTAGCCACTTCACAAATTCGATTTAAATCAGCTAAGATAACATGACTAACCTTAGGACAAGCAGCAACCCCACAATTGGGTAGTTTGAGTAAGTGTGCTGTCACTCTAGAATATGAACTCTTCACCATTTTTTGACAAAAGTTGCAAGATCAAACCTTGTTGTCACCTCCTTCATCTTTCTTCTCTGACATCTTAACAAATCTCCAAAGTGGAGCATGGTCATCTTGAGGTTCTTTTGAAGAAAATGAACTTGAAATACTTTCTTCCACGGGAGACATTTTTCAAACTACAATAGAAAAAATACACACAAATATAGATTAAAGAATGGAAAAGACCAGATAGGCAAACTGAAAAATAGGCAACGTACAGAGCAACAAAAGGAATGCAGAAAAACTAAAAAAATTGGCAAACTGAGTAACAAAAACAGATTAACAAATAGGAAACGGAATAAAAACAGAGTAACAAATAGGTCATAGAATAAAAAGCAGAGAACAAAACAAAAGCAGAAAAAGTTGTTCAATAGGCAAATTGAGTAACAAAACAAAGTAACAAACAGAGTAACAGAATCAAACATAGAGAAGATTAGCAACAGGGAAGAGCAACAGAGAAGAAAAGCAAAGAGAGGAAAAAAAAGAACAAAAAACGAACCTGTGCTCGAGGTGGCTATGGAGGGTGCATCGCAGCAATCTCACCGTGGCGTCGCAACAAGCTCCCGGTGGCTATGGACGGTGTGTCGCAGCAGTTTTGCACCTGTGCTTTGCTTTGACGGACTTCGATTCTCAGCAGCTATGGAGGGATGGTGTTTCGTTCGCTGGACTGCCTTTTGGGTTTCTTGATTCTTCACGTTTTCAGCGCTTCTGTTTTTTAAATTAGGGTTTTGTTTGTATTCCTATTATTTTATTGATTTATATTAATTTATTATTAAATATAATATAATTAAAAATGTTAAAAAATGGTAAGAGTACTTCAACGCGTATCTACTGCATATCCCGCGATTACGCCGTATCCCGCGTCCATATCCTACAAATGGCGCTGTATCCCCAACGTGTCCCTCACGTATCCGGTAAGTATCTGATATTTTTTTAATTTAAAAATAAATATAGATTCCAGGATACTCCCTGGATACGTATCCAGACGTATCTGACACGTATCGGTATCATATACGTACGGGTACTTGGTCATTTTTGGAGTATCGGGGCTTCATAGTCTTTAACTTACGCCCTATGTTAATACGCCTTCTAGTCCTCATAGTTTCTATTCTTATTCTAATAGCAGTATTTTTGGGGTGTTAAACTACTTCCTTAACAAAATTATGTTAATACGCCTTCTAGTCCTCATTCTTAACAGAATTATGCACACGGTGATTTGTTTTGTACTAGACACATAATACGCAAATAAAGACTGCTAGTATAAAGTAGAATGTCACACAAGTTAGTAAATGAAACAATGTTCATTAACAAAAGACTAACAGAATATGAAACTATTTAGTCTGATAAAGTCAAAATCTAACTTTATTACATTAGATAAAGAGTGAAAATAACTACAAGAAGGACTTTTTTATTTTGTAGACACTTCCTTTAAGATTTGTTTGTTGGAACATAAATAAAATAATTTTTCTTGTCAACATCTTCTTAGAACGTTGATTTCACATGAAACGTGCTATTTATTCTTACAAGCTTCCAAGCACGAACCCACGTAGGCATCGATACCACGAGCATCTGACAAAGAGTGAATTAACAAAATCGTTAAAATACAAGTATTTAACTCAATCATAATTGATAAGATTATAGTTTGATACCAATAACAGGTAATAAAGAAGGGAAAAGTAAAATATGAATATATACCGGTGTTGGCATCAATGGACTTGGACAGGGCACAACTAGTAGTACAATCATATGCAGCTTTCGATTGTTTCTTATGGCATTTCAATCCACAGGCAGCAACACAAGCTGCATACACTTCTATAATTTCAAATACCGGTCTACATTTTAGGCCACATTTGCCAACACAAAGGATTACACTAGCTGCAGAAGGTGGGGGAGAATCACCTGCTTGTGCAAAGACTAACATCATTAATACCAAAAACACTGTCACAATACTTTTCATCTCACATTTTGCCATAACTCTTCTCTAAGTAAATCTCGAGTATGCCTTAGTATATGTTAAATCTAATCTGATCGACCTACGTTGAATAAACAATCTCAATTTATAAGCACGAAATAATGCATGTTAGGTATGCTGAAACCTTGAGAGAAAGGAGAGGAAGGGGCACGAATAGGAGGAGGAAGGAGGAGCAGGGAGAATTCTTGGATCCTGAGTGCATGTAAGCCTTCTTTCCACTTTTCCATTCAATTTTCGTTTTCCTTTCCATTGGTACCATTTTTTCAGAAACTGATTCACCTTCCTTCCCTCTTTTCCATTCTTTCGAACCATGAAGCCCAAGTGAGGAAGATGCTGAAATCTTGAGCTGTGTTGGTTGCATGTTCAGTGGGAGCTATTGAGGAGTATATTCTAAGTCTGCATTTCGAATTTGGGAGGAGTTTAGTTTTGCTAAGTTGCTGCCTCAGTTTGCTCAGAAGTGGAAGTTGTTGTCATAAAACGGGTCGAACTCTAGCGGGGATTGTTCGTGTTTACGGTTCGGTATATTTGTACCTCGGCTCGACTTCTCGCGATTTCTTCAATTCGGTGAGTTCTATACTCACTAGGGAATCGTTGTTGTCACTGATTTTCATGTCTCGAGTCAATGGATTAATTTGGTGCTTGCTTGGTGTTAGTTGTTTTGCTGATTTCACTGTTTCTAAATGTTCTGGAATAGGTTCAGTAATTCAGTGAATGGGAACGAATTACTGACTAGAAAATCACGTGGCCTGTCATTTTAGAAACTAGACTTAATTTAGGTCATTTTGACACTGATTTGGGTCAAATTGGAGTTTTATAACTCAAATTATAAGTTTCACAAGATAGGGTAATATTCTGGAAGCATTCTAGACATAGGTACTGTATTTTTGAAAATGGGGATGTTTTATGAATCCAAAAATTATGTGGTAAATGTTTTTAGACACTAGACTGAAATGCTAGTTAATTTGGCTCTGATTTGGTTGAATTTGGAATTGTGTAGCTCAAGTTATAGGCTCCACAAGTTAGGGTAAAATTCTGGGAACAATCTGGACACTGGGTCAGTGTTTTCGGCATGGTGGTTTCAATTGAACTCCTTTTCGAATGATTTCTAATTCTTTGAAAACTAGACTTACTTTTCTACTGTTAGGCTCAGGTTCCAGGTTAATTGAGTGGGTTTTGGTCATTTTAGAAGGATCGCAATTTAGGTCACAGTCGCAGTCCCGTTTTCTGAACATACTGTGTTATTTACTAAAACTGTATTTATTGACCCATCATTCTACAACTCTAAAAACATAGTCAGAAACTAGACGTCCTTAGCTTTCCGTAGAGGGGTCGTTTGCTAAATTCCGTGGCCGTTTGATAGGTTAAATAAATTCTCAAAGTTTAGGTACAGTTGCTGAATTAGAATGTTTGAATTGTTGCTTCTTTAGTGGATTATGTTTTCAATGAACTGTTTGATGTTTATGATTACGTTGACTATGATTGAAGTAAAACTCCATGTCATGTTCATGTCACTGTTTATTAACGGCCCTTGCGGTCCACTGTTTATTGATTGCCCAATGCGGGTACATGGTTTGTGTGTGGAATGTTATTGTGTGGATTGGTTTACAAGTGTCTAATAAGTTAAGTTAACGAACTTAGAAATTACGTGTGAGATCACCTAATGAAAGGATAAAGACAAGACCAAGTTGGGTTATGCTATGTTTGCACCATTGTTATGTTCATGCCAAGGTATATATTAATATACATCACTGTTAGGGTGACGACCCTTGTTCATGGAATGGCGTACTAGTGGGAGGGGAAGTCATGAGCCCCAAAACCTAGGCCCCATCATCGTTTGTCCCTGGTAGAGAATGGTTAGGGAACGGGTTTGCCGGTAGCTTTCAAATAAAGTTGCCGGTGATATGCTAAGAATCATTGTTATGTGTGTGTATCTCGTATGTTGCTTAGGAGGACTACGAGTTACACGTTACAGGTTTCCACGTAGTCATCTATAGGGACTACGAATTATGAATCAAGCATAATGAACCGAGAGAGTTAGTAAGGGGTCTCAATAGAACTCACTGAGACAAGTTGTCTCACCCAATCATTGTTGTTGTTTTTTTTCAGAGAAGCAGGAAAGGTTGAAGGTGATGAGGCATGGTTATGGAGCTACTTAGCGGAGACGCCGTTGTTTATTTCGTTATGTCTTGTATTTTGGTTCTTTCATTGTCGTAGTATGCTCAATTGTATGACTTACTCGTTAAAGTTGTAAATCGCTTCCGCGACATTCTATTTTGGTATTGAACACTAAGTCTGAGATGTTGTAAGGAACGAAGTTCAAGTGTTTAATTATGTCATGCTATGTTACGTAAGCGTGTTTGATGACTATTTCATCGAAGTTTTTAGTCTGTGTTCAATATCTGAAATAGGAAGTTACTCTGATATATGCCAAGTGGTGCATTTCGGTATTTCTGCAAGTTAGAAATTATCGGGGTGTTACAACTAGCTGCAGAAGGTGGGGGAGAATCACCTGCTTGAGCAAAGACTAACATCATTAATACCAAAAACACTGTCACAATACTTTTCATCTCACATTTTGCCATAACTCTTCTCTAAGTAAATCTCGAGTATGCCTTAGTATATGTTAAATCTAATCTGATCGACCTACGTTGAATAAACAATCTCAATTTATAAGCACGAAATAATGCATGTTAGGTATGTTTTCACTCCTTAACAAAACTACACGTCAGACGTGTACACGTTTTTGGGCCACATGATATTTTTTAGGTACCATAAAAAAAAGTAAGCAAATAGGTAATAGTATAACGTGGAGAGAGACTATACAGGAAATAAAATCTAATTTATATAAAAGGAGAATGTCTTAAGAGAATTAAAATGTGTTTAATTTAAAAATGTTAAAAATTTAAGTTAAATTATTTACGATCAAATTGATTTGCTAAATGTCGAATATATAAAAGGGACTATAGTCTAATTTGATCAATTACTTATTTTCACATAAATTTTTAAATTACTAATTCTACAAGAGATTGATACTAATTAATCCCGTTTACTGATATAGATTTTAGAATTCACATTTTACGTTAGATATATTGTAATTAATGTGTCTTTGATGTTTTATCAATAAAATGTGCCTTTCCTTGAGTGTTGTAAGAGAAAAAATCCGTCCTCCATGTGTTCAAATATTTTATAATTTTAAAGAGAAATCTTAATATAATATTTTGATTTGTAAGTAAAGTAAATTTATATATATTACATCTACCAGAAATCAATAAAATAGTATTTATATTTATTATTTACTCAAACTGTTTGATATAAATTTAAAATTAATTTCATTGATTCCTTTCTTGTAAGTTAAATCAAATTTTATTTTCATACAAATGTAATTTGATTGTAAAATTTCTCAGTAGTAGTTTTGTTAAATTGAATGAATAAAATCATCTCCCAAATTTATTTCATTAGATTAGTGTTCTCAGGATAAAGATCTTTTAATATAAATTTTTGAACATATAATTATATTATCTTTTTAGTGATTGCCTGATAATAATAACGACCACAAAATAGAAGTAAAGATTATAATTGCTCAAAAATGTATAGAATGTATTAATTAAGATTAATTTCAACAAAAAAGTAATTAATATATAGAAAAATAATATGTTTATGCTAAAAATAAATTTTGGAGGAAGGAAAAATAATAGTGTCTTGCCGTGTAAAATTATTAATTCCTTATATGATATATTAGCTTGTGTGAGGTTGAAAATTGTGTTTGAGTTTTAATTAACTATTAGTAATTCATATGATGTAAATCAGTAAATTAAATTTTTAACTAGCCAATATGAAATATTAAATATTACGATCATAATCACCTAATTGATACATGAAAGTCTTTTAAAAAAAAATACATGATTGTATTAATCACATAGCCTACTATAGAACAAAACATACCTATCATTTCACCATGATAGTATATATCCGAATGTTTTACCCTCTATATTGATATTTTCATGACCTCATGTAAAAAACATTACGAATAAAAATATTTGAGTTAAACTCAACAGCCGATGATAGGTGTAAATGTTTGTTTCAATTAAATTCATCTCTCTATTCAAATTAAATGGAAAATAAAAAAAAGAAAAATAAGAGTATGAGAGCTTATTTTTTATTTCGATGACCTTCGGACATGGCTACTCTTGAACGCTTGATAAACTTAGAGAGAGAAAATGAAAATATAAAAAAAGATGTTACGACCGAAATCTTTAGAGATTTTTCTATATCAATTTAATTAGAGGAAAGAAAGTTAAATACCTCCAAAATATTCAATTTATATTTTATCATTATTATTATTTGTAAATTAAACAGATATCATTTCAAATAGTGCATAACTACAAAAACATTAAACATAATTAATCTCGTCGTTATGTAACATGATTTATTTGCTCTTACAAGTTACATGTTTACGAGCATCAATCTTCGAAGGCATTCACCTAACTAGATTATTTAACCCAACTCTAATTACTCATTATTAGGTTTGAAGTGTCTCTTACAAAATAGGGATAAAGTGCGGCTTCGGTATGAAATACGATATTGGGTTAATGATTTTTTTTCGATATTGGGTTAATGATGACGTAACCTCCATGTTACCTAACTTGTCTTTTGTATTATTTTTAATTTTTATTTATTTGAAAATATTTTTATACGTAAAGTATTTTTTTGTTACTTACCAAAATTGTAACATCCTCAAAATAATTAGTCGAATTATTTGGATGTTAACCCAACTAAATTATTTTAGTGCTTGACTAGTAAAATTAGTGAGTGCTAAAGTAATTATTTGGTTGGCTCAGGAACGCTAACCCGATAAAACGGAATAAGGGTGATTTGGGGAAGAAATAAGAGATTAAGGGCAATATGGCCACTTGACCATATTACCACTTAATAGAAATAAAAGAAAGAAGAGAGGTCAAAGGAGAAGAGAAAGAAGGAATCGAAGGAAAGAAGAGAAGAGAAGAAAGAAGAAAGGAAGAAGAAAAGAAAGAGGAGAAGAGGAAGAATCTCTCACCACCAAGCCCCCAAGGAAGAAGCCAAGGAAGATTGAACGCGATTTGAAGTTCGAATCGAAGTTGGAAGAGGATTGGAGACTATAGGGTTCCGTTTGGGGATTTTGAAGTCTCGGTGATTTCGGCTCGGTATCGACTCTCGCTTCAAGGGTGAATTTTACTCACGTTTAGGATTGTTCCGTTTTGAAATGAATTTTTCGTGATTTGGTTTCGGAAGATTTTGAGTCGAAAACCGTTATTTCGAAATATATCGTATTTTGATAAAATCCGTTTATGTTGAGTTTTTGATTGATTTGATTGATTGTGTGATGTTGGTTGGATCTGTTTTTATGGTTGTTTGAATTGTTTTCAATCGGAACAAGAATCGGAATTGAGCGGAAAAACAGATTTCGCGAGAAAATGCAAAATCTGCATTTCTCAACAAACCGCCGCATCGCGTCGCGACCCTTCATAAAATTTTGCAACAAAATGTTTTTGATACTTCTCGTGTCGCGACAGAAGCAGTTCGCGTCGCGACGCTTTGCAGTTTTTCAGCAAACTACACTATTTTTTGTTTTCGCGATAACTTTTGATCCGGGAACCCGATTGAGGTGTTCGAAGATACGTTTGAAAGCTTATTCAGAGGTCTAACTGAATATACAATTTAAAAAGGTAAAATGAACGGTTTTTGAAGTCATAAATTGTTTCGAAAAGTGGAAAGTTAGTATGCGAGAGCAAACGTAGACTTTGTTTATGATGCGAACTATGTAAATGAACTATGGGTTCATCTGATAGTAGATATATATATATATATATATATATATATATATATATATATATATATAAGTGCAGAAGTTAATTAAATGAACTAATAAACGTAAATGGTAAAGTTGCATATGATAATTATTCATCTATGTTTATACCTTGCAGTACTTACCAAAGTTCTTAATTCAATTATTTAAAGTACTTTGCTACATATTTTACTAAGATACATTGTACTCCTATGTTATATCTTGTAAGGATTTAAGTGTCTATGATCAAAATACCTTTTTAAAGATCTTCATCAAATATTTTCATTATAACTCTGAAGGATCTAAGAATTTTCTGAAGAATATCTTGACATCTCACTAATGAACGAATGGTAGACGAGCACGTAAGCCCCTGAAGTTGAATAGGGCGGTCACATACCACCCATCAAGGGTGTTTGAACAGTTTTTCATGCCACTGCTGGCACTACGATCACCATGTTCAAGGGTGTTTGAACAGTTTTTCCCACCAAGGGTGGTACAGTTGTCTTGTTCAAAGAAATTTTTTTGAAAAGATTGAAATTTAAAATCTTTGAAGATCTTCAATTAATGAAGATCATCAGGAGAGTAATCGTCACAACAACCTTCTTCATTCTGATAGAATGAATCTAGGGAAGAGGATGAAGAAGATGCTGTTTGAACTTGCTTCTTTCCTCTGTTTTTATCTGTAGAGGAAGAAGGGGTATTTTTGTTAATAGTTTGTTCTTGAAGAAGATTCATAATGTTCTGCAATTTTTCCAGAACATCTTCCTCAGAGGTAGAAGCTGCAAGGGCTGCAGAGATTCTAGCCTTTTGATTGAGGAACTTGCAAGTTTCTGGGTCAGCAACCTGCAAAGACCTAGGATTGCTTTTGAACCAATTGGTCACGCTAAGAGGAGATGCCATTGAAGCATCAAACTTAGGCCACCATTTGACAAAAGATTGCTTATAAAAAGATAAAAGGTTTTTTAGGTGATAATCACCAACTTTGTATTGCCAGGAGAAGATCCATGACAATGAAAATGTGGTGAAAAAGTTTAAGAAGATTGGGTAATTGTTAAGATCCTTATTGAATCTCTTTAAAAAAATTTGAAATCCTTCATGGACTTCAACAGGAAGAATTTCAGGGATTGGCCCAAAGAAATTCCACCATTGAAGGAACCAATTGGGGAAGGAGTACTTGGTTGCTCTTTTGAAGTAGATTAACCAAGAATGTTTGAAAGTTTGGTTCTGTAAGCCAAGGATAGCGTAATCCCAACCTTTGACATAGTCCCAGTAGTTGTATCCTATGGGATCAAAATTCTGGGAAAATTTCTTGGCTTTGTTTGGGTTTTGGCCAAAGTCTGTGGGTGTCAAAACCTTTAGAATTTGGAAGGTTGAGTGGGTGATAAAAGATTGATCTTTTGGGTCCCTTTAGTGTTTGATAGACACAGACTCTATCTATGAGGATAAACTCATAGAATATCTGGGTTTTGTTTGAACTCAAAGGGATAAAATGGGATTGAGATGGGAAGATTTTTGATGAGATTTTGTTTGGACTTTTATCCATGAATTCAGGTTCAAGATGGGTCAGGAGGAAGTAATTTTCTTTAGGTATGTACTGAACCTGGGCTGTTTGAGTTTTGATTGTGGTAATCTGGGATGATCCAGGTTTGTTCTGGGTTACTAGTTTCTTCTGGGCTTGGATAGCCAAGTCCAGGGAAGGAATATCTTGGTCACTGCCGTCCTCGGCAATACTGGCCCAAGTTCTCCTGGGGAGATTGATAGCTCCATGTTCCTGAAGAGCAAGGAGAGTTTGAACAGGAAAAGCATAATCCTGCTTAGTTTGTTTAGACTGGTTTTGGGGTAAGATTGGATGGGTATTCTGGGAGGAAGACCCTGTTTGTTTTTTTGGTGGAGGATCCCGTGGTGATTGGTAAGGGGGATTCTGGTAAAATAGAGGTTCCTGTAGTAACTGGTAAGATATCTGGATTAATCTTACCCTTACCCCTACCTCTTCCTCTGGAGGAGGAGGCCCTGGAAGCCATAGTGATTGTAGCCCTGTAATTAATCATAAAAGAGTTAGACAGGGAAAGCTTTATTTGAATTCTTAATATATTAAAGTCAAATAAACTTAAGACATCAAAAATACTTTGAATATTGTGCCTTTTGATATAAACATAATATGTCACTAGTTTATATTTAAAAGACAATCTGAATTGATTTTCTGATATAGGAAAATTGGTAGTTAAATCTTTTCTTCTAAAAAAGGTTTTAACAGGATTAATAGTATGTGAGCTAGGATAGGTGACAAGGATACTAGTATTACCAATATTGGTCTTGGCATGGTTTATTTTAAAACCAATAATAGGTAAGCACTCTTGGCTATTATCCGTATTAGTCAGATAATTAAGTCTAGTGGGTTGCCCCATACAGTAGATATAGACGCCATTGATAGAAGATTGGAAAGAGAAATGTAAAGCCGGGGATTCCCAGATAATTCTATTTTCAATATTCTTAATAAGAGACAATATACTAATATTGAAACTATTAATGGCAGTTGAAAGATTAATAAGATAAGAATCAGAGCAAGATTTTTTAAAAGACTGACATAACCATTTGTGTGTTTTGCTGCTGGTTCCGGGATCAAGATTAAGGGTTCTGAGATAATTCTGGATATCATCATACCTACTGGGTTTGTTAGCTCTACAGTGGATAATGATATTGCTTGTTATGTTAGGATCTAGTCTAAGGGCTTTAAGCTTCCTTTTGATCCTACAGGTCGTGCTCTTGTGACCGGTTCTGCCACAAGTGAAGCAAATGATAGGCCTTCTGGTGCTATCAGGCTCTGACCTGGGTTTGGGTTTAGGTTTATTTTTACCACAAGTTCACTTACCACAAGTACAGTGAATGCCAAGAGTAGTTTGGGGTGCAACCTGGACATCAGATTTCTTGGCCTGCTTCCTTTTGGTACGTTTGGGTTTGTAGCCAGGCTGGGGTTGGTTAGGGCAACGCCTGCTGATGTGGCCAAGGGTACCACATTTGAAGCAGATGACTCTGGCATCAAAGGCAGCAAGATTGTCATCATCAGAGGAGCTATACTTAACCATTTTGATAGAGTTTTCTTCACCAGGTAAAGGATCAAGAGCCATTGCTTTAAGAAGGTCAAGCTGCTCATTGATTCTGGCTAAGAGTTCTTCATGATTGTCAGTTTTTTGATGGACCTTCTTGGTAGTAGGGTTTCCTATCTGGGTAGGGATACCTAAAGCATGAAGATACCTATTTTGTTCTAAGGTATCTATGGAATCTTTGATAGTAATAGGATAATTGGTAGTGTTAACAGGGATATCCTGTTCTTTACCAACTAATTTAGATTGGAAAGGGTTGTCGATACCTTTCTTGATGGTATACTTGCGAAACCAGTAAAAGAAAGGAACATTACGTTTGGTTTTTCTGAGAAATCTATAGAATTTCTCTTGAATTTTCTTACTTTTGAGACCCTTGATAATGCAGAAAGAACCATTCTCTTTGAGGATACCATTCCTCAGAATATAAGTCTTTCTTAAGGGTTTTCTTATCAATAATGAACTCAGATAACATCATAAGGTTCATTAAGGGAAGAGTAGGTTGGAGATTGGATAGATCTGGGTTCCTCATCATCCTTTTGATAGGAAGTTGTTACAGGGGTTGTGGTTTTGAATCCCTGTAAATGGATAGTGGAACCATCATGGGATGTTCCAACATCAGGTTTGGAAGGTTCTACCGAAAAGGATCTCCTAGACAAAGTTCTCCTAGACATAGCAGTTCTGAAATCTTCTTCAGAATGCAGAGACCTAGGAATGGAAAAGGAGTTTCTTCTATTGAAGACGAGGTCCACTTTTCCCGATTGGTATTGGATGACACATCTTGGAATTTCGGTGTTAACCTAGGAGCTGCAGGAGCAGCTTTCTCTAGGGTCCAGGTTTCTGGTAAGGTGATATCACTCCATTGGATGGTTTTAGGCACAATAATATTGGCCTTGCTATTGTCAGTAAGAAACAGGGTTGTTTCTCCTGATTTGTGACATTTAGTTTTTAAAAAATTGGATCTGATGGAGTTCATCACTTTGTATTGGACCATGTAGATGAGAGTGATAGGAACAGATCCTTCCTTCATGTCATAGCCATGGCATTTGACATTAAGGAAGAGAACATCAAGGATGTTCTTATCATCTAAACTAACAGTTAGGTCAGGAAAACAATTGAAAAAGATAGGCCCATGTATAAGGCTGGTTTCAACAGTTCCTAATAAGGAATCATGAAACTGATTGTGACGAGCATCTCTTAAACATAGTAAAACTGCTACGTTAAGGGATTCCCTACCTGGACACTTCCTATGTGCAAGTAGTTAAAATTGTCCAGTTGGTGACTTTTCATACTTTTCTCAGAGAGAAGATGAAGTTCTTCATCATCTTTCCGAAGTATGATTTTCTGTTCAACTGTTCTGATGATGTAATCAGATTTAGAGAAAAAGGACGTTTTTGGTTTATAAAGATCTTTGTGAGATATTTTTGGAATATCCCAATTATCTAAATCTTGATTAATATTTTCAAAATGAATTTCTTGTTTGAAAATCTTGTTTGAAAAAGATTGTCTTGATTGGTCTTCGTTAAACGAAGGAGTTTGAGATGAAGACGAAGGTCTACTTGAGCTACAAGAGAAACGTGAGGAAAAAGCTTTAAACATATGAAATAATATTTTCCTCACCCATAAGCATCATTGCCTTCATTTGGTTCTGCAGAAATATAAGTATTAAACATGAACTAGAGATTACCTTCTGGAGTATGCTGAGGATTTAACCATGTTTGTTACAGTGATCAGTATAATGCCATGTTGCTGGATATTAAGACTTTGAATAAAAGAATTATTTTCTATTTTATACGCCGGAGTAATTATAACCAAACTTCAGAAAACAATACTTAAAGCAAATATTGGCATATATTAAACCAGATTTAAACATTCGTATTCTAAGCTATTTCTTGTATTTAACTTGTATATGATCAAAAGGTAAAGAATTTTCGCAAAATTTTGCTCTAAAAGGTTAAGAATAATTAAGAATAATAAATCTCAATGGGTGGTATGTGACCGCCCTATTCAACTTCAGGGGCTTACGTGCTCGTCTACCATTCATTCATTAGTGAGATGTCAAGATATTCTTCCGAAAATTCTTAGATCCTTCAGAGTTATAATGAAAATATTTGATGAAGATCTTTAAAAAGGTATTTTGATCATAGACACTTAAATCCTTACAAGATATAACATAGGAGCACAATGTATCTTAGTAAAATATGTAGCAAAGTACTTTAAATAATTGAATTAAGAACTTTGGTAAGTACTGCAAGGTATAAACATAGATGAATAATTATCTTATGCAACTTTACCATTTACGTTTATTAGTTATAAAATAGTAGACTAATTGACTATAGGATTGCTCAGAACCATGGTCATACCCACGTTAGTGGGCCCCCAGTGGTGTAACTGAGTAAATACAGCAGATAAACTGCCCTTGCCTGACGCCTGTATTGACGTACGTATTTGGCTATTTAGCTATAGTCAAAGAGTATACTAATAGTATAACACTTTAGAATTAATTAACATTAGAATTAATATCCATTATATATATATATATACACATACATATATATATATATATATAAATATATATTATATCGAGTTTGGGTGATGACCCATGATGCTAACATACTAGGCGGGGTAGTCATGCACCCTTACCCTAGGCCATGTACCTTTAGGGAAAGTACTATTGGTAAGGGGGTTCGCCGAGCTTAGCGTACGCGCAGTCGGTGTTATGTTAAAAAGTTTGTTGTGCGATACACCGGGCTTAGCGTTCGCGTAATCGGTATCGTACTGTGCGATACACCGGGCTTAGCGTTCGCGCAGTCGGTGTCGTTCTGAGTTATAACAGGTTAGCCAGACTTAGCATTCGCGCAGTCAGCATTATATTAACAGTTAAAGAATGCGGTTCACCGGGCTTAGCGTTCGCGCAGTTGGTGTCGTATTCGACTGGTTTCATAATTGAACTGAGAGTGTTGTTAGGGGTCTCGATAGAACTCACTGAGATTGTATCTAGTTGTTTATATGTTGTTGTTTTACAGAGAAATAGGGACAGCGGAAATTCAAGAGGCACGAGTAGGTTGAGCTCGGGCGATTGATGATGACTTAGCTTTCATGCTTAAGTTTATATTTCGTTTTGTTGTCTGTGTACAACAACTCAATGTCGTTAGTGTTATGACTTTATTCCGCTTTCTTGTATGATATTGAGCACTATAGTTTGCTGAAGGTTATGGTCAGGGAACCTTTTTGGTCTTATTTGTATTTAAGACTGTTTTGTTGTTATTCAGCGAGAACTATATTGCAGTGTTCAGTATCTATGCAGGAATTTTATATCTCTGATGTTTTAGGGATGGTGCACTTGGGTATTTTTACTCGATAAAAATATCGGGGTGTTACATCTAAAAGTTTTAATACCATGAATGGACATAGCCTACGTAGAAAGTAAATTCTGATGTATATGCTAAAATTTACCAATCACTTGAGCTTATTTTGTTTAGTGCATTAATACATGAACATGGTGCAATTTTATTTAGCTTAAACTTTATTTAAGCCAAATCCCGTTCTAATTGTAGTTGATCATAATTAGACCTTATATTATTAGAGTTCTTTGGTTTTTGGTCAATTTTGGATCCATGAGTATGGTGTATTTAAACTTTAACGGTCTGGTTATGTCCAGAAAAATGTAAGAGAGAAAGAGAGACTAAACAGAGAAAGATCAAAGAAGTAACTATTCTCGTTTGAATAGATTGCATAAAAACACGAAAGAGAGACAGAAAAGCCGTGGGTCGCACCACGTTTTTCAATCACCTATCTTTTGGAAAGAAATAGAGAGAAACAATGTTATTTTATGATGTTCCAATTATACCTCAGAAAAAATAATTAAGAAAGGAACTCGTTGAACAAAATCATCTAACTGTTACACGTTTCATCTTTAAGGGGTAATTAACAGGTCAGAGTAAAAAAAATTATTTAATTTAATCACTCAAACAATTAATATATTCAAATAATTGAAAAGTTGAATTAATTAAATTACTGAATTAGTGTAAAGATTATATATTAATTAATAAAAATATTTGTATATTAGCTCCTTTAGTTAAGGGTGTTATTTGCCTTATCATGAATGAGCAACACTAAAATAATCACGATTTTAGTAAAACCTTTTCATCTAAGTCCTTGCCATGAATATTGTGTGTAAATCTTGATTATTTTTTGATCAAACAATATCTCTAGTATGCTAAAATTTAACTTGACAGTCCGAATTGAACAAGCAACTTCAATTTAATTATGAGAATAGAAAAAGGCGAATTAAATATATTTTAACTCCTTAATAAAATTATGCATACGATGATTTATTTTGTACTAGACACATAATACACAAATTAAGACTGCTAGTATAAAGTAGAATGTCACGCAAGTTAGTAAATGAAACAATGTTCATTAACAAAAGACTAATAGAATATGAAACTATTTAGTCTGATAAAGTTAAAATCTAACTTTATTACATTAGATAAAGAGTGAAAATAACTACAAGAAGGACTTTTTTATTTTGTAGACACTTCCTTTAAGATTTGTTTGTTGAAACATAAATAAAATAATTTTTCTTGTCAACATCTTCTTAGAACGTTGATTTCACATGAAACGTGCTATTTATTCTTACAAGTTTCCAAGCATGAACCCACGTAGGCATCGATACCACGAGCATCTGACAAAGAGTGAATTAACAAAATCGTTAAAATACAAGTATTTAACTCAATCATAATTGATAAGATTATAGCTTGATACCAATAACAGGTAATAAAGAAGGGAAAAGTAAAATATGAATATATACCGGTGTTGGCATCAATGGACTTCGACAGGGCACAACTAGTAGTACAATCATATGCAGCTTTCGATTGTTTCTTATGGCATTTCAATCCACAGACAGCAACACAAGCTGCATACACTTCTATAATTTCAAATACCGGTCTACATTTTAGGCCACATTTGCCAACACAAAGGATTACACTAGCTGCAGAAGGTGGGGGAGAATCACCTGCTTGTGCAAGGACTAACATCATTAATACCAAAAACACTGTCACAATACTTTTCATCTCACATTTTGCCATAACTCTTCTCTAAGTAAATCTCGAGTATGCCTTAGTATATGTTAAATCTAATCTGATCGACCTACGTTGAATAAACAATCTCAATTTATAAGCATGAAATAATGCATGTTAGGTATGTTTGCATTCCTTAACAAAACTACACGTCAGATGTGTACACGTTTTTGGGCCACATGATATTTTTTAGGTACCATCAAAAAAAGTAAGCAAATAGGTAATAGTATAACGTGGAGAGAGACTATACAGGAAATAAAATCTAATTTATATAAAAGGAGAATGCATTAAGAGAATTAAAATGTGTTTAATTTAAAAATGTTAAAAATTTAAGTTAAATTATTTACGATCAAATTGATTTGCTAAATGTCGAATATATAAAAGGGAATATAGTCTAATTTGATCAATTACTTATTTTCACATAAATTTTTAATTTACTAATTCTACAAGAGATTGATACTAATTAATATTTTGACATTGTAGATACAAATTAACGATGATGACCAAAAAAGAAAGAACAACAAAATAAAATCAAATTATCCCGTTTACTTATATAGATTTTAGAATTCACATTTTACGTTAGATATATTGTAATTAACGTGTCTTTGATGTTTTCTCAATAAAATGTGCCTTCCATGAGTGTTGTTAAGAAAAAATCCGTCCTCCATGTGTTCAAATATTTTATAATTTTAAAGAGAAATCTTAATATAATATTTTGATTTGTAAGTAAAGTAAATTTATATATATTACATCTACCAGAATTCAATAAAATAGTATTTATATTTATTATTTACTTGAACTGTTTTATATAAATTTAAAATTAATTTCATTGATTCCTTTCTTGTAAGTTAAATTGAAATTTATTTTCATACAACTGTAAATTTGATTGTAAAAGTTCTCAGTAGTAGTTTTGTTAAATTGAATGAATAAAAACGTCTCCCAAATTTATTTCATTAGATTAGTGTTCTCAGGATAAAGATATTTTAATATAAATTTTTGAACATATAATTATATTATCTTTTTAGTGATTGTCTGATAATAATAACGACCACAGAATAGTAGTAAAGATTATAATTGCTCAAAAATGTATAGAATGTATTAATTAAGATTAATTTCAACAAAAAAGTAATTAATATATAGAAAAATAATAATATGTTTATGCTAAAAATAAATTTTGGAGGAAGGAAAAATAATAGTGTCTTGCCGTGTAAAAATATTAATTCCTTATGTGATATATTAGCTTGTGTGCGATTGAAAATTGTGTTTGAGTTTTAATTAACTATTAGTAATTCATATGATGTAAATCAGTAAATTAATTTTTTAACTAGCCAATATGAAATATTAAATATTACGATCATAATCACCTGATTGATACATGAAAGTCTTTTAAAAAAAAACATGATTGTATAAATCACATAGCATACTATAGAACAAAACATACCTATCAGTTCACCATGATAGTATATATCCCAATGTTTTACCCTCTATATTGATATTTTCATGACCTCATGTAAAAAACATTACGAATAAAAATATTTGAGTCAAACTCAACAGCCGACGATAGGTGTAAATGTTTGTTTCAATTAAATTCATCTCTTTATTCAAATTATATGGAAAATAAAAATAAGAAAAATAAGAGTATGAGAGCTTATTTTTTATTTCGACGACCTTCGGACATGGCTACTCTTGAACCCTCGATAAACTTAGAGAGAGAAAATGAAAATATAAAAAAAATGTTACGACCGAAATTGTAACAGCCCGGTATTTTATTTTAGTAAAAATATCCAAGTGTACCATCCCTAGAACATCAGAGATATATTCCCTGCTTAGACACTGAATATCACTATAATTTTTCGCTGAATGTAAATCAAACAGTCTTATATACAAACAAGACGATACGGTTCTCAAACCATAAACCATCAGCAACTATAGTATTCAGTATCATACAAGAAAGCAGAAGAGAGATATAACACTAAAGACATAGTGTTTCACTACATAGACAACAAAGGGAAACATAAACTTAAGCATAAAGCTAAGTCGTCAGCAACCATCCGAGCTCCACCTACTCGTGCCTCTGTGGTCCTTTCTTTTCCAGTTTCTCTGTAAAACAACAACATACAAGTAATGAGATACAATCTCAACGAGTTCTACCGAGACCCCTACTAACACTCTCGGTTCAATTATGAATCTTTTTTAACTCAACACGGCACCGACTGCGCGAACTCCTCCAAATCCGGTGAACCGCATTATTTTATACATAGCATTCCACCGACTGCGCGAACGCTAACTCCCGGGGAACCTACTATAACTCAGTACGACACCGACTGCGCGAGCGCTAACTCCTGGTGAACCGCACAACAAAAAATTTAAACATAGCACTCCACCGACTGCGCGAACGCCAACTCTCGGGGAACCTACTATAACTCAGTACGACACCGACTGCGCGAACGCTAACTCCCGGTGAACCGCACAACTGTAACACCCCTGTATTTCTTTAACAAAGAAATACCTAAATATACAATTTGGTATAAATCAGAGTATAAAAATTCCTGTTTAGATATACATCTTTACAAGAAACAGCGGAAACTATAAAAATACAATTAATACAAGCTCGAGTCATACGACCGAATACAGAGACAACTACAGGAGAACATGGACAACTATCAAAGAATCAATCTTCAGTCTTCTCCTTGAACCCGACAACCAACTGTGCCGCCTGCTGTCCTTATAACCTGTTCTCTGTAAAAACAACAAATATGGATTGGGTGAGACAACTTGTCTCAGTGAGTCCTACCGTGCCCCCTCACTGACACTCGGTTCAATTTATTAAACCGTTACAACAAAAGCTGACATAACAATGTCTTATTCATTAATCGAAATGCCTCGCACTTCGTGAGTTTAGTTAACACGTACCGACTGCAATCCAGTGCTAATCCCGGTAACCGTGTGTTCAACTTATTAAACCGTTATCAAAAATAGATAATTAGCTATCACAAGCTATAATCGAAATGCCACGCACTTCGTGAATTTATTTAACACGTACCGACTGCAATCCAGTGCTAATCCCGGTAATCGTGTGTTCCATTTAGCATAAACCGACTGCAATCCAGTGCTAATCCCGGTAACCCGTGAGTTGACCACGCCAAAACACATTCAGGGCCTAGGTAAGGGGTCATGACTACCCTCCCTAGTATGCTACTTGTCGGGTCGTCACCCAACGCAATACGTATGACAATACGCATCAAGTTCTCGAGAGTTAGATAATTTATATCTTCTTTTTCATTTTGATCACCAAAGGATCAGTCATATAAGCTCATTAGATAATTTATATCTTTTCGATCACCAAAGGATCAATCACATAATAATTGGATAAACAATATCCATATCGATCTATAACCCGTTTTGAGGAATTCGTAATTTAGACCTCCGGCATTATAATCATTTTCATTTGACATATATAAACATATATATTCAGTCAGTCCATCAGACGGTGTACCCACACGTATACTAGGGTTTCGGTTTTTCAATCAAATATGCTTTTGAAACTCTTTTTCAAAATCGTGAGTCGAATAAGTTCAAAATACGGTTGTCAATAAGGCAACATCGTTAAAGTGGGTTGGGGAGAAAATTAGAAGTGATTCGGGATCGAAAGGAGCGACGAAATGAGAAATCGGAGTCCGGTAACAGCAGCTCACGCACGGTCCGTGCCCAGGGGCGCACGACCCGTGCGTGATTTACCAAAATCACACAGCCAACCCGAAGAGGACGCACGGTCCGTGCCCAGTGGCGCACGACCCGTGCGGCCTGTTCTGTTACCGAATTCTAGTTTCTCATTCCGTTTTCCATTTCTCGCCCAAATCGAATTCCGATCGTTCTCCAACCTGAAAACGGTTTTAATAAACAACATTCCAGACCATATTCCAGTGAAAGCACTAAAAATCACAATTTCGTAAATTGTTCAACAATTCAATAAAAACCGTAAAAACGCAACATTTCTCAAAAACGGTTTTCGGTTCCCAAAATCTTTCGAAAAGGATAATGCCTTATGACTCAAAACCGATATATTTTCAAGACACATAAAAATATCCCTATCCGTGAGTAGAACTCACCCGGTTGACGATCTCGCGAGAAATCACGCCGGAACACGGACGGCCGGATTGTAACCACTCGAACAATCCCCGTAGTCACGTACACGCTCCTAGTGCCTCCGCATCTGAACTCGATGGGTCCCACATGCACAACCAGTAACTAAGTCAATCATCCTCGCTACTGGACCCCACTTCAATATATCGAACTGATGGCGTTCGAGACTTCGGCGAATCGAACTCAAATTTGACGAACGACATACTAGCTTCCATTTCCATTTCCTGGAATCAGGACCCAATTTTGCAATAAGAATAACTTGGTCAATCTGTGACCAAATATACTCAAATCAGTGCCCATTGTGAAGATAATTTCGTCTACTTTCATATGGAAGAAGTTTCACGCGCATGCATCCAGTAGATTGAGAGATATCACCGAAACTATGTGACTGGTTCAGTACAGTGGCAGATTCTGAAACCGTAACTTGGGGACAAGATATCTCCTTCATTTCTCCATGAAATCATACGGTTCTTGTGCCCAAAATGAATAGCTTCGAGTCTAGTTTCCAGAGGAACAAGAATCAGGATCATCGGAGTTGTATACAGTGAGATACAAAGAAAACAATGAAGGTGGTTCATACGGGTTTTCTCCTATGCTCCCCAAGAACACCATACATTGCAAGAAAACTGAGTTTTGCCAAGGTGGAGCTCAATATTCGAAAATGGAGGAAGAGGGGGAATGTGGAAACAGCTCACAAAACTCACATCAGTGGAAGGAGGAGGAGAAATGCTGAACAATGGTGTAGAAGATGGCCACATGCATCAACAATGGGAAATCATCCCTCTCCTCCATCTTCCCCCCTCTCTTCTTGGTTCCTTTCTCTTTTCTTATTTCTGGATGCTTCAGTCTGAAAATGGGAAACCAGATGAGTGTTGTTATGTTTAAAAGGGGCTGAGGGTATTAATTGGGTGGAAAAGACCAAATTGCCCTTGGCCCATAAATTCTTGGTTTTGAGGCTAAAACCCCAATAATCTTATGGCTTTCCGCTCGGCATAGGTTTCTTGACTACCTCTCTCTCGAGTTGCGATTAATTATTTCAATCAATTGATAAATCTTCGAAGTGAGGCGTAAATGACGATTTTACCCTTCAGCTGAATTGTTCAATTAATATATGACTAAGCCACCATTAAGTGTAGAGTAGGATTTCTTTGGACTTTTCCTCGACTATTAATCCCCGAGACACTACCAATTATTCCCACAAATAATTACTCGGTCTTAGGCATCATAGTACGAGTCTTTAAAAATTAGGGATGTTACAACAACAAACAATTTAACATAACACCGACTGCGCGAACGCTAACTCCCGGTGAACCCCCTTACCAATACCATTTTTCCTAATGGCACGGAGCCTAGGGTAAGGGATCATGACTGCCCCGCCTAGTATGTTAGTCTCATGGGTCGTCACCCAAACTCGATATAATATACACATATATCCACTATCATATGAACCCATAGTTCATTTGCATTATGTAACATCCTCAAAATAATTAGTAGAATTATTTGGGTGTTAACCCAATTAAATTAATTTAGTACTTGACTGGTAAATTTATTGAGTGCTAAAATTATTTATTGGTTGTCATTGGATCGTTAACCGGATAATACGGGTCAAGGACAATTCGAAACGAAATAAGAGATTAAGGACAATATGGTAATTGGACCACGTTACCACTTATATATTAAATAAATATATGTGTGTGTGTGTGTGTGTGAGAATTAAAGAATAGAAAGAAAGAAAGAAAAGGAAGGTACGCGAGAGAGAGAAGAGAAACAGAGGAAAAAAAAAGGGAAAAGAAAGCAGAGGAAAGAAGAAGAAAGAAGAAGAGAAGCAAGAAGAAGAGTGAGGCTCAACTCACCAAAAATCAAGCATCATCCTCACCTCACCTCCATGGATGCTTCCCATAAGCTTGGTAAGCTTCTCATCCATTTTTCCCCTATTTTGAACAATTCGAATTTTAAGAGAAAAATGTGATGTTTGAGGTTTGTAGCTCAAATGGAAGATTAGGGTATTGATTAGTTCTCCTTAAGGGTTAGATTGTTGATTGGGTAACTCAAATTGCTAAAGTTTTCATTAATTTTAGAGAATCAAGATTTTGGGATTATGGGTGAATAGTGATTCAAGAGGTTAGGGATGATGAATAGTGATTCTTGACGATTGATGATTTATGAATGATTAGGAACGAAGCTAAGGAGGATTGAACGCGAATTGGAACTCGAATCGAAGTTTGAAGCGGATTGGTGATTAGGGTTCGAACGGCGGGATTTCGAGGAATTCGGTATTTTGGTCAAAACGATGTCTCGTGATTGAGTGGAAAGCTTTGGAAGAGGATTTGGGCGCCGTCGGAACGTAAAGTTGATTCGGGGAACGTTCGTGAGGTTACTTGGAGAATTGTGTTTTTTCGGAAAGTCTCGGCAAATTCGGTTCGGTATCGGCTCTCGCTTCAAGGGTGAGTTTTACTCACGTTTAGGATTATTTCGTTTTACAATTAATTATACGTGAATTGGTTTTCGAAAGATTTTGACTTAAAAACCGTTATTTGGAAATATGTCGTATTTTGATAAAATTCGTTTAAAATGAGTTTTTGATTGAATTGATTGATTGTGTGATATTGATTGGGACCGTTTTTCTGGTTGTTTGAACTGTTTTTAATCGGAACAAGAATTGGAATTGAGCGGAATAGCGGATTTCGCGAGAAACAGCAAAATCTGCACTTCCAGCAGCTCCCATCGCGTCGCGAGCTCTCCCATCGCGTCGTGACCATGAACAATTTTTCCAGCAAAATATTTCGGTCACTTTTCGCGTCGCGACGGAAGCAGTTCGCGTCGCGACGCTTTGCAGATTTTCAGCAGTTTTTCACTGATTTTGTTTTCGCGATAACTTTTGATCCGGGAACCCGATTGAAGTGTTCTCAGGGGCGTTTGAAAGCTTTTTCAAAGACCCATCTATTTATATAAATTAAATGGGATAATGGACTGTTTTTGAAGTTATAAACTGTTTCGGAAAACTGAACAATAGTACACGAGTGCGGATATGTTTTATTGATAATAAAACGAATTATAAGTTCTATGTGGGATTGTAACACTGACGCGGAATGATTATTATTCATTCGTCTAAACCGGTCAATAATTCACGATATATAAATTATATCGATTATAGGAGTCGGCCCAATGTGGGTGGTTATATATGATTGTAGATATATGTTTATATATCGAGATGGGTGACGACCCATGTTACTAACATACTAGGAGGGGCAGTCATGATCCCCTACCCTAGGCTCTGAGGCCAATAGCGGAACTGTTATTGGTAAAGGGTTCGCCGGGATTAGCCTTGGGGCAGTCAGTGGTGTGTTAAAAAGTAATGTTACTAACATACTAGGAGGGGCAGTCATGATCCCCTACCCTAGGCTCTGAGGCCAATAGCGGAACTGTTAGTGGTAAATGGTTCGCGGGGATTAGCCTTGGGGCAGTCGGTGGTGTGTTAAAAAGTATTGTGTGACGTTCACCGAGTTCTGCATTAGTGTAGTCGGTGGTACGGTACCATGGTTATGTAGGCTCCGAGGCCAATAGTGGAACTATTATTGGTAAGGGGTTTGCCGGGTTCTGCATTGGTGCAGTCGGTTTCTACTGAGTATAAAAGAATTCATAAATGAATCGAGAGTGTTAGTAGGGGTCTCGGTAGAAATCACTGAGATTGTATCTCATTGTTTATATGTTGTTGTTTTACAGATAAACAGGGAAAGTGGAAATCCAGGAGGCACGAGTAAGTGGCACTCGGATGGTGGCTGAAGACTTAGCTTTATGCTTGAGTTTATGTTTTCCCTTGTTATCTATGTATCACAACATTATGTTTTTAGTGTTATATCTTTCTTCCGCTTTCTTGTATGATACTGAATACTATAGATGCTGATGGTTTATGGTTTGAGAACTGTATTGTCTTGGTTGTAAATGAGACTGCTTGGTTTATATTCAACGAAAAATTATAGTGATATTCAGTGTCTAAGCAGGAAAAATTATGGTACACTTGGGTATTTTTACTATATAAAAATACCGGGGTGTTACACATTAAACCTTCGTTTGTATTATACCGTACCACGTAGGACTCATAGTCCGCTTTATTGTTAATAAAACATACCCGCACACGTGTACTATTATTCGGTTTTTCGAAACAATTTCAACTTCAAAAACAGTTAATTTTACCATTTAAATGGTATATTCAGTTAGGCCTCTGAATAAGCTTTCAAACGCATCTTAGAACACCTCAATCGGGTTCCGGGATCAAAAGTTATCGCGAAAACAAAATCAGTGTACAGTTGCTGAAAAACTGCAAAGCATCGCGACGCGAACAGATTCCGTCGCGACGCGAACAGTGACAGAAACGAAACTGTAACAATTTCTGGAAGGGGTCGCGACGCGATGGATGGGTTCTCGCGACGCGATGGGTGCTGAGAAAGTGCAGATTTTGCGGTTTCTCGCGAAATTCGCTATTCCGCTCAATTTCGATTCTTGTTCCGATTGAAAACAGTCCAAACAACCAGAAAAATAGATTCAATCAATATCACACAATCAGTCAAATCAATCAAAAACTCAATCTAAATGAATTTTATCAAAATACGATATATTTCGAAATAACGGTTTTTGACTCAAAATCTTGCGAAATCAATCAACGTAAAATTCATTATAAAACGAAATAATCCTAAGTGTGAGTAAAACTCACCGACTGTGATGAAAATCACAAATTGCCGAAACTTTCCGCGAAACTACTTTTCCATCATAACCACACGAACGCTCCCTGAATCAACTCCACGTTCCGGCGACATCCGTATCCGCTCCCAAAGCTTTCCACTCGATCACGAGACATCTTTTTGGCCGAAATACCGAATTCCTCGAAATTCCGCCATTCAAACCCTAATCACCAACCGACTTCCAATTCGTGAAACTGAACTTCGTTCCGCACTCAATACGCTTCGGGTTCGTTACTAATCATCCTTGAATCATCAAACAATATTCATCATCTTCAACCTTCAATCACTATTCACACATAAACCCCAAATTTGATTTTCAAACCCTAACTCACCCAATCTTTGATTCCTTCACTCCAAGCTAGGAATCAACCTTATATTTGAACTTCTATGGCTCTAAAACTCATGAATGGAAGCATGACACCTCAAATCTCCTCTTTTATTCATCAAAATCGAAAATGGCAAAGTGAGAGAGAGTGAATTGATGGTGATGATGTTGGTACCAAATTGAAGAGGAAGGAACGCTGATCATTTTTCGTGTTGGAAGGAAGAAGTTTCGGTGAACCTATCTCTCCCTTGCTCCTCTTCTTCCTTCCATACCCATTCTCTATTTTCTTTCTTCTTCTCCTTTCTTTCTCTGTCTCTTTCTCGTTTCCTTTTCTTTCTTACTTTCTTTCATTTCATTTCTTTCTTTCTTTATATATATATTAAGTGGTAATGTGGTCAAATGACCACATTGCCCTTAATCTCAAATTTCGTTTCTAAATCGTCCTTGCCCCGAATTAAACGGTTAACGATCCTAAGACAACCAATTATTAATTTTAGCACTCAATAAATTTACCAGTCAAGTACTAAAATAATTCAATTGGGTTAACATCCAAATAATTCTATTAATTATTTTGGGGATGTTACAGAAATCTTTAGGGATTTTTCTATATCAATTTTATTAGAGAAAAGAAAGTTAAATACCTCCAAAATATTCAATTTATATTTTATCATTATTATTATTTTTAAATTAAACAGATATCATTTCAAATAGATTCATTACTACAAAAACAATAAACATAATTAATCTCGTCGTTATGTAACATGATTTATTTACTCTTACAAGTTACATGCTTACGAGCATTAATCTTCGAAGGCATTCACCTTACTAGATTATTTAACCCAACTCTAATTACTCATGTTTAGGTTTGAAGTGTCTCCTTACAAAATAGGGATAAAGTGCGGTTTCGATATAAAATACGATATTGGGTTAATGATTTTTTTTCGATATTGGGTTAATGATGACGTAACCTCCATGTTTAGGGGTGTTCACGGGTTGGTTTGGATGGATTTTGACTAAATCAATTGCCCGAACCAATCATATTTAATTGGTTTGGGTTGGTTTGGATTTCGTGCTTTTTCCTATAAAATCCAATTCAAACCAACCCAATGTTGGATAGATTGGTTTGGATTGGGCTCGCTGGTCATGTGCTATTATTAAATTTTAAAACATATTGCACTATGGTAGTTTAGTCTAATTCATAAAAGGAAAATGAAGAAAGTAAGGTATGACTAGAATTTAATCATGCTTCCTACATGGAGTAATTAATTAATGTTTTTTAGGTTCAGTAATGGAGTTGGACAAATAATGATAGGCACCCAGCATATATAGAACTATAACAAGCATGTTCGTAGTGATGCCCTTCATTTTGACTAATGCTCTAGCGGTATTTATGGATTACATGAACCGAGTATTCCACACGTACCTGGATCAGTTTGTAGTCGTTTTCATCGATGATATCTTGGTGTACTCGAAGACCATTGAGGAGCATGTTCAACATCTCCGCATTGTTCTGAATGTACTCCGAGAAAAGAAATTGTACGCGAAACCTTCGAAGTGTGATTTTTGGATGCCTGAGGTAAAGTTTTTGGGACACGTGATTTTCCAATCAGGAGTTGCTATAGATCCCAGTAAAGTGGAAGCTTATGCGCCCAGGCAATTAAAGTCTCACGAGGAGAATTATTCGACTCACGATTTGGAGTTGGCAGCTATTGTGTATTCACTGAAGATTTGGAGACATTACCTGTATGGGTCTCGTTTCGAAGTCTTTAGTGATCACAAAAGTTTAAAGTATCTGTTTGATTAGAAAGAACTGAATAACAGGCAAAGAAGATGGGTAGAATTTCTGAAGGATTATGACTTCGAGTTGAAGTTTTAACCCAGGAGAGGCCAATGTTGTAACTGATGCACTGAGTAGGAAATCTCTTCACACGGCAGAGTTAATGATGCATGAAATGGAATTGTTAGAGTCTTTTAACCCTAAGTCGGGGTACATCCATAAGTTTCCACTTTGGTGGTGAGGAATTAGTTTGTTAACCTCTCCTTTGAGAAGGTTAACAATGAGATTATATTATGAGATTCCGTTTGACAAGTCAAACGTGAAGACAGATATGAAAGTGAGGTGACGGCTGACTGTTTTTCATATTGCGAATAACCATCCAAGGATTAATTGATGGATCTGCTTGTAGGTGACTGAAATTTCCGAAGTGAAGCTTGGCGTGCGGTATGGTAGTTTTGAAAAATCATTTTGTGAAAACCAGCATGCTAAAGTTAATTTTGGGAAAGAATCAAGAGGCTAATAAAATCTGATAGAGGAAAATCATTGGAGGCGTACTTAGGTTGAGGGGAAACTCTCAACGCTATTGGCCAATTCGGAAAAGAATTGGGTGCGTCTATGGTAAAAATATCGTGAGGAAAGTTGCAATAGAGGAAAAGGAACTCTGAGTTCAGTTCAATAGTTGTTTTGAAAACAACTTTGAGGTGATTTGATCGTTTTCAAATTTATTTGATGTCCTCACGGCTTAGTTACACGTGTAAGGCCAAAGTTTTTAGTAAAACCCTCCTTCCATCTTTTTGAAAAAGTTTTACCTCGAAAACTTGGAAGCGAGTCAAGGAATTTCAGTGACTTTTCCGTCACATTTTTCAATGTGTACGAGAATTGTTATGGATTTTTTTGAAAAATTATTAAGAACGTGTTTACACCCTTCAAGAAAATCATGTTTGTTCTTACCGCTATCGAGGAGTACCAATATGTGGAACTTATTTTCAACCTGTATTTCTATCAAGTGCATCATATTAAACCCTTTGATTTAGATTAATCCAAGTTGGGGTGCAAACGGGGATAATTGGAATAAAGTTATGAAAGTGTTTTCAAAAACGCGGTACCAAGCTTAGGTAGGCGAATGATGAGTTTCTAGTGTTGATTCGTAACAAGAGAGTTCGGACTATGACCTTAGAGCGTTCTAGGGTAGTAGTGGAACGTACTTAGAGTTTCTACATTCATTTCGTTAATTCAAGATTTTTTTCCAGCGAATTAAGACCTGTCTGAGAATGTCGATTCTCGGTTAGTCAATTATAAGACCTAACGAATTTTTGAGGACAAAAATCTTCTAAGTTGGGGTGTAATGTAACATCCCCAAAATAATTAATCGAATTATTTGGATGTTGACCCAAATTAATTTATTTTAGTACTTGATTTATTAATTGAGTGCTAAATTAACTATCGAACGCTATTCGGTCGTTAAATGAATATTACAGAATAAGGGTGATTTAGGGAAGAAATAAGGAGTTAAGGGTAATATGGTTATTTGACCATATTACCACTTAATATGAAAGAAAAGAAAGAAAAGAGAAGGCAAAATTATAGTTTTGGTCCCCCTATTTTCAAAAATTCAGACATTTGGTCCCCCTATTTTAAAACTCGGATATTTGGTCCCCCAATTTTAAAAAATCAAAGACATTTAGTCCCAAGAGGAGTTTTCAGTTTTTTATGGCTAATAATCAAAAACATTTGGTCCCTCAATTTTAAAAAATCAAAGACATTTGGTCCTCCAATTTTAAAAAATCAAAGACATTTGGTCCCTCTTTGGACTAAATGTATTTGATTTTTAAAATTGGGGGACCAAATATCTGAGTTTTAAAATAGGGGGACCAAATATCTGAATTTTTGAAAATAGGGGGACCAAAACTATAATTTAGCCAAAAGAGAATTAAGAAAGAAAGAAAGGAAGCGTGAAACAGAGAAGAGGAAAAGAAGAAAAGAAGAAAATAGAGGAAATGGAGAAAGAAGAGAAAATAATGGGTTTGATGGATGTAACACCCCGGTATTTTTATCGAGTAAAAATACCCAAGTGCACCATCCCTAAAACATCAGAGATATAAAATTCCTGCATAGATACTGAACACTGCAATATAGTTCTCGCTGAATAACAACAAAACAGTCTTAAATACAAATAAGACCAAAAAGGTTCCCTAACCATAACCTTCAGCAAACTATAGTGCTCAATATCATACAAGAAAGTGGAATAAGGTCATAACACTAACGACATAGAGTTGTAGTACACAGACAACAAAAGGAAATATAAACTTAAGCATGAAAGCTAAGTCATCATCAATCGCCCGAGCTCAACCTACTCGTGCCTCTTGAATTTCCGCTGTCCCCGTTTCTCTGTAAAACAACAACATATAAACAATGAGATACAATCTCAGTGAGTTCTACCGAGACCCCTACTAACACTCTCGGTCCAATTATGAATCCTGGTTTTAACTTAACACGGCACCGACTGCGCGAACGCTACAAACCCGATGAACCGCATTATATAACTTTTATAACAGATTATCGACTGCGCGAACGCTACAAACCCGGCGAACCCTCTTACCAATAGTACTTTCCCTAATGGCACAGGGCCTAGGGTAAGGGTGCATGACTACCCCGCCTAGTATGTTAGTCCCATGGGTCGTCACCCAAACTCGATATAATATATATATCTACTTTCACATGAACATTTAGTTCATTTACATTAGACCGATTGTTGAACATTTAGTTCGTATCATAAACACAATCTATGTTTGCTCTCGCATACTAATTTGCCGCTTTTAAAACCATTTATAACTTCAAAAACAGTTCATTTTACCTTTTAAATTGTATATTTAGATAGGCCTCTGAATAAGCTTTCAAACGCATCTTAGAACACCTCAACCGGGTTCCCGGATCAAAAGTTATCACGAAAACAAAATCAGTGTACAGTTGCTGAAAAACTGCAAAGCGTCGCGACGCGAACTGCTTTCGTCGCGACGCGAAAAGTATCAGAAATATTTTGTTGCAAAATTTTTAAGAAGGGTCGCGACGCGACGCGACGGGTCGCGACGCGACGGGACGGGTCGCGACGCGACGGTAGCTGAGAAATGCAGATTTTGCGTTTTTTCGCGAAATTCGCTATTCCGCTCAATTCCGATTCTTGTTCCGATTGAAAACAGTTCAAACAACCATAAAAACAGGTCCAATCCACATCACACAATCAATCAATTCAATCAAAAACTCAACGTAAACGAATTTTATCAAAATACGATATATTTCGAAATAACGATTTTCGACTCAAAATCTTTCAAAATCAATCAACGTAAAATTCATTGTAAAACGAAATAATCCTAAGCGTGAGTGAAACTCACCGATTGTGATGAAAATCACAAATAGCCGAGACTTTCCGCGAAATTGCTTTTCCGTCATAACCACACGAACGCTCCCCGAATCAACTCCACGTTCCGGCGACATCCGTATCCGCTCCCAAAGCTTTCCACTCGATCACGAGACATCTTTTTGACCGAAATACCGAATTCCTCGAAATCCCGCCATTCGAACCCTAATCACCAACCAACTTCCAATTCGCGAAATTGAACTTCGTTCCGCACTCAATACGCTTCGGGTTCGTTCCTAATCATCCTTGAATCATCAAACACTATTCATCATCTTCAACCTTCAATCATGCATTATTCACACATAAACCCCCAATTTGAACCCTAACCTCTTGATTCTTCAAAAAACCCCAAATCGGACTTCAATATTCGCATAATCCACTTTTAGCTCGCTCCTAAACGCCATCCTAAGTTTTCCTTTGAGCTTGAACGACAAAAACCTCCCTTTTCCTTTTAAAATCGAAAATGGTGAATTGAGGGAGAGTGGATCATATGTTGTGATGTTTGTATCAAATTGAAGAGGGAGAAACGGTGATCATTTTTCGTGTTGGAGGGAAGACGTTTTGAAGAACCTTGGTGGCCCATTTTTCCTCTTCTTCCATCAAACCCATTTTTTCTTCTTTTTTTCTTCTTTCTCTCCTTTCTCCTCTCTGTCTCTCGCTTCCTTTCTTTCTTTCTTTTAATTCTTTTCTTTTCTTATATATTAAGTTGTAATGTGGTCAAAAGACCACATTGCCCTTAATCTCTAATTTTGTTTCCAAATCGTCCTTGCCCCGAATTAACCGGTTAACGATCCTAAGACAACCAATAATTAATTTTAGCACTCAATAAATTTACCAGTCAAGTACTAAAATAATTCAATTGGGTTAACATCCAAATAATTCTATTAATTATTTTGGGGATGTTACAATGGAAGAAGAGGAAAAATGAGGTATCTAGGTTCATCAAAACTTCCTCCTTCCTACACAAGAAATGATCACCATTTTATCCTCTTCCATTTGATACCAACATCATCACAAACAACTCACTCTCCTTCTTGTTGCCATTTTCGACCTTAAGGGAGAAGATGAGGAAGCCTTGTGTTATCTTCTTCCTTCAAGTGTTTTGGAGTGTTGGGAAGTTCATTGGAGAGTTTGCGTTCCATCTTGGAATGAAGAAATCAAGTTGGGTGAGTTACGTTTTGAAAATCAAATTTGGGGTTTTATGTTTGAAGTTCAAATTGGAGGTTAGGGATGATGAATAGTGCTTTTGGGAAGCTTGGAATTCAAGTTGGATTTTTGAGAGGAGCTTGAAGCCCTAGGATCAAATTGTTGGTGCCTAGGTGATTCGATAGTCCAAGACGAGGGTTCTCGCGCGATATGTGTTCAAGCCGGACGACACGCGAGTGCGTCAAAGATGTCTCATGGTTGAACGAAAAGTTTTGGAAGCGGATTTGGGCGTCGTCGGAACGTGTAGTTGATTCGGGGAACGTTCGTGTGGTTATGTTAGAAATGAAATTTTGAGGAAAGTCTCGGTGTTTCGTGATTTTCATCACGATAGGTGAATTTTACTCACGTTTAGGTTTTTGAATTAATAAACTTAAATTGTGAAATGTGTTTCGGTTTTTGATTCGTGTCGAAAAAGTATTTTGTGCGAAAATCACGTTTTATGTCCAATTGGTTTTTGGATTGTTTGATTGATGATTTGATGATGATCATTGTTGTTTGAATATGTTTTTGGACTGTTTTTATGTTGGGACTGGACTGGAACAGGTATTGGAATTGACCGGAACGATGAAAAATGCGAAAAGGGGATAAAAACTCAGTGCTGTCAAAAGCACACGACCCGTGCATCCCGTTCTGTTTCTGTTTTCGAAAATACATTACAGGGCGCACGACCCGTGCATATGGGAGCACGGACCGTGCGCAGTGTTCTGTCAAGATTTTAGAAAAATGCCCGAAATGATCCCGTTCGATTCCAATTCTTTTCTAATTCTTTCCTAACCCTTGTCCAATGATATTAGGCTTATAATGCCATGATTTTGAATATGTTTTCAAAGGTTTTTAATAATGGTTTGCAAAGTTATGTTTAACTCGAAAAATCGTGAAATAGTGTACGTGAGCGAACACGTAAAATATTTACTATAAAGAATTAAATGTTCAAGTAACGGTTTAATTTCAAGGAACTAAATGTTCAAGTGATAGTTACGATATATAAATTATATCGAGTTTAGGAGACGGCCCAATGCGGGTGGATATATATATTATATCGAGTGTGGGGGACGAACCACGAGGTTAACATACTAGGCGGGGAAGTCATGATCCCTTACCCTAGGCCCGTATACCATTAGGGAAAGTACTATTTGTAAGGGGATTCACCGGGGTTTAGTAGTAATGCAGGCGGTGTTATGTTAAAATGTTGTTGTGCGATCTACCGGGGTTTAGCAGTAATGCAGTCGGTGTCGTACTGAATTATAACATGTTAACCGGGGTTAGCAGTAATGCAGTCGGTGTCGTGTTGATTGATAATGCACGTGGTTACGAACTAAGCCACGATTGAAAGAAAGTCCTATAATACGGTTCACCGGGGTTTAGCGTTATCACAATCAGTGTCGTGTTAAGTTAAAAATGTTTCATAATTGAACCGAGAGTGTAGATAGGGGTCTCGGTAGAACTCACTAAGATTGTATCTCATTGTTTATATGTTGTTGTTTTACAGAGAAACAGGGAAAGAGGAGACCCAAGAGGCACGAGTAGGTTGTACTCGGATGGCTGCTGAAGACTTAGCTTTTATAATTAAGCTTATGTTTCCCTTGTTGTCTTGTATCACGACATTATGACTTTAACTGTTGTAAAAGTTATGTATTAGTTTCCGCGCTTTCTTGTGCGATATTGAACACTGTATCTTGCTGATGTTGATGGTCAGGGAACCGTTGTGGTTTTAACTATGTTTAAAACTGTTTTGGTATTATTCAGCGAAAAATTTATAGTGGTGTTCAGTGTCTAGACAGGAAATAACATCTCTGATGTACGTATTAGGGATGGTGCACTTAGGCATTTCTACTCGTTAGAAATACCGGGGGTGTTACATACGGGTTCATGGGTAGGATTGGATTTAATTTTTAAAATCCGTTATCCGAACCAAACTAGTACGGGTCTTTACGGGTTGGTTCGGTTTTGATCCGATCACGAAAATTATCCAAAGCAAACACTTCGGTTTGGATTGGGCAGCGGGTTGGTTTGGATTTACTCAAATCATTGAACACCCCTATCCATGTTACCTAACTCGTCTTTTGTATTATTTTTAATTTTTATTTATTTGAAAATATTTTTATACCTAATGTATTTTTTTTTACTTACCAAAATCTAAAAGTTTTAATACCATGAAGGGACATAGCCTACGTAGAAAGTAAATTCTGATGTATATGCTAAAATTTACCAATCACTTGAGCTATTTTTGTTTAGTGCATTAATACATGAACATGGTGCAATTTTATTTAGCTTAAACTTTAGTTAAGCCTAATCCCGTTCTAATTGTAGTTGATCATAATTAGACCTTATATTATTAGAGTTCTTTGGTTTTTGGTCAATTTTGGATCCATGAGTATGGTGTATTTAAACTTTAACGGTCTGGTTATGTCTAGAAAAATGTAAGAGAGAGAGAGAGAGACTAAACAGAGAAAGATCAAAGTAACTATTCTCGTTTGAATAGTGTTCCGTACCTTGCAGTGCTGGGTGGACTGCAGTTGGTAGGTCACCTGCTGCCTGGCCAGAGGTTAGTGCGAGCCCGGGAGGGGTACCTGCGAAGCCACTCCGACGCTCAAGTCAGTATCGAGAATAGATGAATGATTTAGCTAGGAATGAGAATCTACCTTATTATGGCAATGTGAGCTAGTATTTATAGGAATTCGTGCCCGTTGTGAGCCGTTAGATTGATAGAGTTGATCTGAGCCATCCAAGTATGATAACCATAATTGGGCTTGCATATTGTGGATATGAATCAAAGTGATCGGGTCAATCTATGTCCAAATGCTGAATGGGCCTCTAGGTCCAGTCCAGAACAGTTGCCCCCCAAGCCGAAATTATTCCAGAGGATGGTTTTGGCTTGAAGGATTTTCGTTGATTCGTCCGACGCGATGGCTCGGATGCCTTGTCAGGTCGTGAAAAATGTCTTTGTTTGACGACAAAACTTTTGCTTTTGATCTTTGTGAATCATCATTTATGCTTGAAGTTCGTAAATCGTGACCATACGAGATGCTTCTTAACCGTGACCATGGCTCATCAAACTGTGATCATGATAAATGTGAGAACCGTGACCATAGGAGATGTTTTATAATCCGTGACTATGGCTAATTTTTCATAAACCGTGACCATGGCTTCCCTTAAGCAGACCGTGACCATGATTTTCTTCTTTAAAGGCCACAAACTATGACCATGGTCACATTGGAAAAAATCGTGACCTTGGCGCCCAGGAGCCAACACAAACCGTGAACTTGCATGAACTTGGAGCCCATGGCGCCCAGGAGCCAACACAAACCGTGAACTTGCATGAACTTGGCGCCCAGGAGCCAACACAAACCATGATCTTGCATGAACATGGCGCCCAGGAGCCAACACAAACTGTGATCTTGCATGAACTTGGCGCCAATGGCGCCCAGGAGCCAACACAAACCGTGATCATGCATGAGCTTGGCGCCTATGGCGCCCAAGAGCCAACACAAACCGTGATCTTGCACGAACTTGGCGCCCAAGCATGGCACCCAAGAGCCAACACAAACCGTGATCCTGCATGAACTTGGCGCCCATGGCGCCCAGGAGCCAACATGAACCATGATCTTGCATGAACTTGGCGCCCATGGCGCCCACGAGCCAACACAAACTGTGATCTTGCATGAACCACGCGCCCATGGCGCCCAGGAGCCAACACAAACCGTGATCTTGCATGAACTTGGCGCCCATGGCGCCCAGGAGCCAACACAAACCGTGATCTTGCATGAACTTGGCGCACATGGCGCCCAGGAGCCAACACAAACCGTGATCTTGCATGCACTTGGCGCCCATGGCGCCCACGAGCCAACACAAACCGTGATCTTACATGGACTTGGCGCCCATGGCGCCCAGGAGCCAACACAAACCGTGATCTTGCATGAACTTGGCGCCCATGGCTCCCAGGAGCCAACACAAACCGTGATCTTGCATGAACTTGGCGCACATGGCGCCCAGGAGCCAACACAAACCGTGATCTTGCATGAACTTGGCGCCCACGAGCCAACACAAACCGTGATCTTACATGGACTTGGCGCCCAGGAGCCAACACAAACTGTGATCTTGCATGAACTTGGCGCCCATGGCACCCAGGAGCCAACATAAACCGTGATCTTGCATGAACTTGGCGCCCAGGAGCCAACACAAGCCGTGATCTTGCATGAACTTGGCGCCCATGGCGCCCAAGAGCCAACACATACCGTGATCTTGGAGCTTGAATCACAAACCTTGGCGCCCTTGGCGCCCAGCAGCCACACCCGTGACCTTGCTAGCCCAAACCTTCATCTTGGCGCCCTTGGCGCCCAGCAGGGAGAAATTGTGACGTTGCTCAATGCAAACTGTCACCTTGGTGCCCTTGGCGCCCAGTAGCAAAAACCGTGACCCTAGCATAACCCGTCACCTTGGTGACCTTGGCGCCCAGCACCACAAACCGTGACCATGCATAACCCGTCACCTTGGTGCCCATACCAAACTGTGACCATGTCCCTGCCACACTGTTGACTCTCTGTCATATGATGTAAGTTGTCCAATTTTTGGACCAATTGTGCGGGTTTTTGATGGTATCGTAGTCGTTATCTGGGGATTTAGCTTTGTATTAGAGCATTGTCGTAGGAAGTCCTTTTGTAAGTCATTCCTTCAGTTTTGGAGTCAATTTGTACTTGAAGACTTCCAAATTGTTGTGGCATCATTCGGCGAACCAGACACTTGCCCGAAAGTGCAGCACAATTGGAAGGATTTTGGTTCTGTCTAATTTCGCGTCGCGACCAGGAGGGTTCGCGTCACGAAGGTAGCATGAAAAAGGTGGAATTTGGTTCTGTTCAATATCGCGTCGCGACCAGATCATGTCGCGTCGCGACCAGTCACTAAACAGCACCATCGCGTCGCGAAGGCATCGTGTCGCGAAGGCATCGTGCCGCGTCGCGATGGAGATCAGAAAATTAGGGTTTTAAGGATTTTCAGCGAAAAAGACTGGGAGGTTGGTCTTTTGGAGCGCAGCAGACGTCTTGGAGCAGCAGGGAAGTGCGATTTTGGAGCTTTTCACCACTTGGGAACGAGGGTTGAAGGTTCCTATGTCTATCTTTACTTGTATTCCTTTATTTACTCTAGTTATGTCTCTATTCACCATGTGTAACTAATTTTCTAAGATTAGGGAGAGATGATTCTCCCCGAACCTATGTTATGGATACTTTGTTATGGTTAATACAATTAGTTGTTTGAATTATCATAAGTCTATGCCTCTGATTGTAATGCTTTATAGTTACATATGATAATTATAACGATCTAGGTTATGTGATCGCATAGGGATATGGGTTGCATGCTGGATATGGGGTATTAGATCATGTACTTGTGATCACCATAGGAATATGGGGTTGGATGCATGAATTCTCTATTTCTTAAGTTTATTGCTTTACCGGTTGGCATGATTCACCTAAGGAATTAGGGTAACTCAATTAGGTAAAAGGGGTTCTGAGGCAAGGAATTGTCCTTAACCTACTATAGTGAATTGAATCTGGTAGTTCAAACAATTAATCTGTAATAAGCTGAAGGTTCATAAGGTAGGTGAGGGGAGAGGATTCAACCTCTAATCGCTTTCTCTCATTATTTCAACAACAGTTTTTACTTTCGCGTTACTCAATTACAAATCAAACCAATTTTCACAATCTAGAATTAATAAAATTTGCTATTGTTACAACACGCAATCCCTGTGGAATCGACCGGTACTTACCGTAAATTTATTACTTTCAACGTTTTCAGTACACTTGCTGAATTCTTAACACACACAAACCGAGAACATGCAAACCGTGAACATGGGATCTTGGCGCCCTGGTCTTGCAAACCAAGAACATAGAATCTTGGCGCCCTTCACCTGCAAACCGTGAACATGGGATCTTGGCGCCCTTGACGCCCAGCTCTTGCAAACCGAGAACATAGAATCTTGGCGCCCTTCACTTGAAAACCGTGAACATGGGATCTTGGCGCCCTGCTCTTGCAAACCGAGAACATAGAATCTTGGTGCCCTTGGCCCCCTTCACTTGTAAACCGTGAATATGGGATCTTGGCGCCCTTGGCCCCCTGCTCTTGCAAACCAAGAACATAGAATCTTGGCGCCCTTGGCGCCCTTCACTTGCAAACCGTGAACATGGGATCTTGGCGCCATGCTCTTGCAAACCGAGAACATAGAATCTTGGCGCCCTTGGCGCCCTTCACTTGCAAAATGTGAACATGGGATCTTGGCGCCCTTCACCAGCAAACCTTGATCATGGACCTTGGCGCCCTTGGCGCCCTGCACCAGTAAACCTTGATCATGGAACCGTGACCTCATGGTCTCACGCCCTACTGGTGATTTTGCGCGTGTGCGCCTTCTCGTTGGACTTAGGATTTTTTCCGGTAGACAGTCACTAAATTTGTCTTGCTTTAGGCGGTTAAGTTGTCGACGCCTCTCGGGGCAATTTGTAATGAAGTATACTCTGAACAGAGTTTACCAAGACTCGGCCTGGATAGAACTTGTCATAAGGGGTCGTGACCACCAAGGTCATCTTGAAGTAAACCCTTGGCACAGTTTACCAGGACCCGGCCCGGATAGAACTCGCCCAAGGGGTTGTGACCACCAATGTCACTTAGTGGAAAGAATTATGAGATTCTTGCTTTGGTAAATAGGAAAAATGCAAACGATCATGGCGTCTTCCTTTGACCAGTATTTTTACTGACGGTCTTATTTGTTTCGGCATGCCATGGCACTCTTGATTCCTTTGCTAGGATTGGAGGTGCACGTTAGCGCTTGCCTACTTCGTGTGATCTTGCATCCAAAGATGTATTTGCAAAACCATCCTCTTGGAAAGATGGTCTTGGCTTAGAGTTAATGTCGAGGTTGCCCCTGCGAGGTAGGCAGTCCTTCCTTGCAGGCTATGTCGGGTCTCAAACTTGTCTCGCTCTACCCCTAACTATGGAGTTGGGTCCTTTTTCTTTCTTGTCCTTAAGGAATTTTCTTTGGAACAAGCGTCAATCTAGTGAACTAGAGCAAAAACTGTAATTGCAAAATGAACTTTTAATCATTCATATCGAGTTTTTACATTCTGCATTTGTGCCCAGCCAGTAAAATTCTTAATTAGGCCTAGTTCTAGTTTTCAGTCCTGATGCCCTGCTCTCTATTCAGAGTCACGAGTCTCATCATCTTCCTCATTTACGTACTGAGCAAGCTTCCCTTCGCGGATCATTTCTTCAATGTCGTCCCTGAGGGTGTTGCATTTGTTGGTACTGTGCCCATAACTTTTGTGATAACGGCAGTACTTCTTAGTGGTGTGGTCTTTCCTTTGCACGAGAGGTTCGGGCTGTTTAATGTCCCGAAACTCTGCATCAGCGCATTCGGCAAGGAGTCTTGTCATATTGGACTCGCTTCCGCCATGGTTCTTCAATGGCCTTTCAGGTCGGCTCGTCCTTCTTGCTGCCAACCTTGGCTTCCTCTTGGTATGCCATATTGTCTTCTTCATAATCCATGTACTTTTGTGTCTTTTGAAGGAACTCATCCAAGCTTCGGGGTTTGTTAATCATCCAAAAGAGCCTTCTCTTGTCTTCAAGGTTCCTGACGTTGCCATCCTCCTTGTTGAACATTTCCAGATATTCTCTAAGTGTTTCTTTCTCTCATTTCCTGATCGCCCTGAGTACCTCTTCAGATTTTGGCTTCAAGCGGGAAGCGGCAAAGCGGGTTGTGAACATGGTGGCCAACTGCCCCCAGAATGAAACCGAGTTTGGTTTCAACTCTTTGGAACCAAGCTAGTGCTGAATCCGTGAGAGTGAGGGGAAAGATCTTGCAGTGGACAGGTTCCCTTTCCCCCTGGTATCTCATCATGATAGAGAAGTAGGCCAAATGCCTATCAGGGTCCCCAGTCCCGTCGTACGTTTTGAGGGCTGGGAGCTTCTCTAAGGTCCTCGGAATTGGGCAGTCGTCAACCTTCCTAGTGAACGGTCCTTCATTGGAGGTCCATCGTGAGTTGTGAGGTGACCATTCCCCGAGATCTATGTCTCGACGGTCACGTCAGGCTAGAGATCTCCTCGAGGTAGATCTTTGGCGATGCCTTTTGTGGGTCTTGGCTCGGCTCCGCGACCTCTCGCGAGAATTGGAGGTTGCGAGAGACTCCTCATGTCAGTCTGTATCGTTCGACGAGGTTGGAGGGGGTGCTTGGAGGTGAATCTAATCCTGGGTGCCTACCGCGTCGAGGAGGAGAGTGGCAAGCTCGCTTCCGTCTAGGTGGAGAGCGATGGTTGTGATGATGCCTGGGTGGAGATCTGCGGCGCCTGGAGCTCATTGTCCTTGGGGAAGGGGTGTTCCAGCGAGGATGGGGTTGCTCAGGCATGGCTGTCATTCGCCTCTCTATCTGCCTGAGGCGCACTTCTTGCTGCAACATAGTCTGAGTGCGGTTGCACACCAGGTCCAAGAGCTGGCGGATGGTCGTCGCATCCCCAGGTTGGATGGGGATCTGGATAGAGGCTGGTTGGGGTGCCGGGACCTGAATGTCTTGGTCTGGCGTGGAAGGAGCAAGGCCTTCGGGAGTGCCCTCTGGCTGGGGTTGCGGAGCTTCACAATATTCTTGAGATACTCTTCTGCTAACTTAGCAATCTTGTGATTCGAACGTACCAGAATAAAATGGGAGGACTTAGTCAAGCGATCCACCACTACCCAAATAGAATCATTTCTGGCTTGGGATCATGGTAACCCCATGACAAAGTCCATAGAGATGTTTTCCCATTTCCATTCTGGCACATTCAAAGGTTGCAACAGACCGGCAGACTTCTGGTGCTCTATCTTAACCCTTTGACAAGCTAAGCATCGAGACACGAATTCTGCAATTTCCACTTTCATACCCGGCTACCAATACAACTGCTTCAAATCTCTATACATCTTGGTGGACCCAGGATGTATTGAGAACTAACTCTTATGAGCCTCTTCTAAAACCCGCTTCTTAATATCTTCATCATTCGGCTCACAGATTCTACCATCAAAGCAAATCACACCATCACTATCTTCGGTGTAATTTGGCAACCTCTTCTGCGCTTGCAGTTCTAAATCAATCTCTTGAGCTGAGCGAATCAGATTTCTCAAGGGACTCGAAATCAGAATATGACTCAACACCAATCTGTTTCTTCTTGGCTTAACCGTCAAGTTAAGATCTCTAAACGATTCCAACAATGCAATATCATGAATCATCAATTCTGCCGTGTGAATAGATTTCCTACTCAAAGCATCAACTACTACATTAGCCTTCATTGGATGGTACTTCAATTCAAAATCATAATCTTTCAGAAACTCTACCCATCTTCTCTATCTGTTGCTCAGCTCCTTTTGATCAAACAGATACTTAAGGCTCTTGTGATCACTAAAGACTTCGAAACGAGATCCATACAGGTAATGTCTCCAAATCTTTAGGGCAAACACAATCGCCGCCAAGTCTAATTCATGAGTTGGGTAATTCTTTTCATGCGGCTTCAACTGACTGGAGGCATAAGCAACCTCTTGTTGATTCTGCATGAGGACATATCCTAAACCCTTACTAGAGGTGTCACAGAAGTGAGAATTCTGGTATTTGTATCCTTCACTTGGCTTGTACCGACATGTGTTGCTTCCAAACAATCCCAGATTTCTTTTGCTGTCTGACACCCTTTTACTCTTCCATATTCTTCTTTCACATAGAGATAAGTGAAGAATGTTCATTGCTTTGGCGTTTTGAGAGATTTTGTCTAACTCATACCTTCTCAGCTCACTCAGATCAATGGTGTAGATATCTCCAACAGGAACTTCTTCTGCTTTGCCAGTATCTTGAATTTTTGTAGTAATTCCGTCAATAGCACCACCAGGTTTTTTAATTTTGATTTTCATCGGAATCAGTGGTCCATCAACAATAATCCTCCATAGGGTGAAGTCTATAGCCTGCACATGACATTTCATTCGACTACTCCAATAGTCATAGTTAGTCCCATCAAACAGGGGTGGCCTATAGAAGGACATCCCCTCTTTCATAAAAGAACCCATGATCAAAAATAAATAAATATAATAAAATTGCGAGATGTTAAGCTCTATATGCAATTTCTAGCTCTGATACCAATTGTTGGACTATAGGATAACCTTAGAGGGGGGTGAATAAGGTTATGTGCAAAACTTGAATTCTTTTCGGTTTTCAAAACTTTTACAATGCTTGTTTAAAACAGATGCGAAAACTAAGATTTAAAGCATTAACAGTGTTCGTTTAAATCAAATGCGGAAACTGAGATTTAAACTGTATGATGCACCTAATATGATGCACCTAAGCAGACAGATCAGGCACAGCGTAATATTATGCTATTATCAGAATTTAGGATAGACAGATATGCAGCGCAATGATAATAATAGACAAATATAAACTGTAAAGAAAGTAAAGAGAGAGGGATAGAGATACACCAGGATTTTTACGAGGTTCGGGATAAAAGCCCTGCGTCCTCGGCCTCAGGCTTTGCAACCTTTGGACTTGATGACAACCACTATATGAAGAATGTTTTACAAACAAGTAACTTCAAAATAGCCAATCCCAATTTCCCCAAATTGAAAACCCAAGCTCCCCGTTAAGGATTTCAACACCGCTTCAATCTCCCCGATTGAACGACCCAAGAATGCTTCCCAGGATTTCACAATAACCACTTCAATCTCCCCGATTGAACGACCCAAGATCACCTCCCAGGATTTCAAACCAACTCAATCTCCTAGATTGAGAGACCCAAGAACGCTTCCCAGTATTTCAAAGCCACCACGAATACATATCAATACAATTGAGAACCTATGAACCAATCACTCCAGCAGAATAACAATATAGTAGAGAGAGAGAGATGATTGGTTTTGAAATGAAGAACTTTAACAAAAGATTTGACAATGAAAGCTCTTTTTCTCTTTTCTATTGATTTGAAAATGTATGTAGAAGAGAAGTGTAGTGGTGTGTTTTTCATTTGAGATCCAACGTCCCTATTTATAGAAAATGTAAAAAATTGACCGGTGGACTAAAAACACAAACACCATAATCGATTATGTGCTTTGTGGTGAGCAATGACATAATCGATTCATTTCATAAAAAGGAAACAAATGACAATCGATTATGTGCTTAAAACAAGGAAATGTATAATCGATTCCTTGCCTGTGACAATCGATTTTGAGCCTTACATACTCAATGTTAAATCGATTATGTGCTCTGTAGGAAGGCATGTAATCGATTCTTTACTTTTAAAACCAACTTGGAAATCAATTGTTTCAATAAAGGAAAACAAGTAATTGATTTCATAGTCCAATGTATTTAGTATATAATCGATTTTATACTCCTATGAGACAATATAAAATCGATTTATACTCCTATGAAAACATTATAAAATCGATTCTTTTGCTTTAAAAAACATTTTCCCATTATGTGCCTTTCTCATGCATGCATGCATTTGACTAAAATATTTTTCAAGGCCTTCAACACAACAATTTTATTTTTTAAAACATTTTTAAAAACATCATCTCTCTTCTACTAAATGTCATAAAGCTGGAGGGATAGGATCTTACATTTGAGTCCTATCAAAAGCAGATAAACAATTAGGTCTTCAACTTCATTGTTGCTTCTTCTGCAAGCCATTGCACTTTAGTCCCTGCTCTTTGATTTAATCCCTGTTCTTTGATTTTGTCCCTGTACTTTCATTCAACTGCAACCATTAGTAGACAAGATGTAATTTGTTATCATACAAAACAAAGAGCGTTTGTCCTTGGTTCAACAGGGTCGTCACCCTAGACCTCTATTTATATGATTTATATAAATACACCCGCATTGGGCCGTCTCTTATACCTGACAGGAACATAGCATAACCTCGACCTCGACCTCAAGGGACATTTTAGTCCGTTTTATCCTTTCGTGACATTATTTCACTCGTGGTTACTAACTTTTATTAACATAACATAGAACATCGTCATCATATAAACAAAACATAACATAATCACAATCAACATCAACACATAGGGTTGGGGAAGGAATTGGGAAAGGTTTGGAGTCAAAAGGAGTAATCCTGGAAACAGCAGAAAACCCGGCTCCCAGTGTTTTAAAACACTGCCAGTGTTTTAAAACACTGCCAGTGTTTTAAAACACTGGTGCCCGTGTGTTAAAACATGGTCGTGTTTCTGCATTTTGAAAATTTTGCGCAGAAACAGACTAAAACATGGCCACCCGTGTAATAAAACATGGCCATGTTTTCTACAGACAGCCAAAATCCTGCACTACGAAAACAATATTTTTAAATTCGTTTCTACGCATATCTTGTCTACTCCTTCGATTCCAATGCCTATCACAATTAATTCCTAACTCAACAACACTTACTACCAGCAACATTGATCATTTAAAACAACCAAACAATCACATAATCACTCATTCAATCATTCATCACAAAACACCAATTTTTACAATTTCACAATAACAATTTTTAGTGAAACGGAAACACATTATCAGTCCATGCGATCTTGACACGAAATTAAATCCCTAAGCGAGTATAGAACTCACCCGGAGCGACGAAAAACTCGAATAACGGAAGACGTGATCAATCTTTCTCCGAACCGAACTATTTCTGGACAGCATCAGGGAGCAGTTTTGGGATGAGCATAACGTATTTGGTTTCTAACCAAAACCATTCAATCCAGGGCCTAATGTGTAGATAATTTTGTCTATTTTCTGAGGGTTCAGGTTTCGTGTTTATACGACAGGTATCTGGGGAGTTACAGCAAAAACACTGATAATAGGTCAACACTGTAACTGATTCATAAACATAACTTGTGGACATGATATCTTCCTCAATACATAACGAAATCAGGTGATTCTTGTGTCTAGTTTCTAAAGCAACAAAAAATGCGCTTAATCGGAGTTCTTTACAGTGAGTTATGAAGGAATTACCATGGACTTTTCAAAACCGTTTTCTGCAGAACTTGCTGTGAGTTGATTTTTTCAACTCCACCACCAAGGATCACGAACTCATGCCCCAGAAACGTTCCTATCACGACCACCCAGCTCCTAAGCTTCATTTCCAGGTTCTGAAACTACAATGTGGCTTCCCTAACTGACATGCAATACTTCAAACCATCTCTAGAGGTTCATTAAACCCACATGCAAGCTAGGAGACTCCTCTTCTCTTCAATGGAACTTGAAGTGCGAAAATGGTGAAAGGAGAATGGAGAGTTCTTTGATGGTGAAATTGGTATCAAAATGAAGAGGAGATGACAAGGATTATCAAAGTGGAAAGAAGATGAACATGCATTAACACTCCATGAAGTTCTCTCCTATTCTCTTGTGTGACTACTTTCTCTCTTTCTCTTGTTTCTATTTCTGATTTTCCAGCAAATGAACAAGTGTGTGTGTGTGTGTGTTGCTGTCCCTTGTGAAAGTCAGTGTGAGTTTATGACTCAGCTGAAGGAGAAAAAGGGGTGCGAAAAGACCAATTTGCCCTTAAGTTGTATTACTCACTTAATTCTACTTCTAATCAATTAATTCATCATTAGCTCATATACTTAACATAATTTAACCTACTAACACACAATTTTGTATTTATTTAACACATGACAATGACCTCATAACTAATTAATTATGCAAACTTATTTAGAATAGCTAATTAATTATCCATAACCTCTTGCTAATTTTAATTTAACAAAATTAACTAAATTGGAGATGTTACACTCATGACTTCCCCTCCCCTAGTATACTAATCTACTGGGTCGTCACCCATCCTTTGATGTAATTTATATATCCTGTCTTGATTGAACATTTAGTTCCATGACCTTAAACAATTGAGTGAACATTTTATTCCTTGACCTTAAACAATTACTTGAACATCTAGTTTGCTCGCGTATACTACTTTTCGGTTTTTGAAACATTTATAACTTTCAAAGACAATTCGCTTTAACCTTGCAATCTTGTTCAAAAACAGAGTATCAATGGTTCCATAACATGAGGGATCGTTGGGAAGAAGATTAGAAGAGGTTTGGAATCGAAAGGAGCGACAAAACGAATTTTTGGAAACCGGGGACAGAAAAACTGGCACGACCCGTGCCATACCTAGCATGACTCGTGCTGCCTGGAAATGTAATTCCAGTCAACCAGAAAGGTTGGCACGACCCATGCTAAGGGTGGTACGACCCGTGCTGCCTGTAGTAGAGTCACAATTCGCTTATTTCGTTTCGTTTCGCTTTTCCTATCGCGTCCAATCCGTAACCCAATCTTAATCCAACTTAAACACAGTCAATATTCCAGTCCAAACAAGTAACATCAATCAACCCCACAACAATCACACGATACATATTCATTAAATCGTTAAAACGTTGTTTTTTCCGAAAACGGTTTTCGACTCTTAAAACTTTTCGAAACGAAATGCACTTCAAAATCGATCACATGACAATCATTTCTGAAATACAAAATGATCCTAAGCGTGAGTAGAACTCACTGTTTTGACGAACTCGGGAGAAATCACGTCCTCACACGAAACGACCGAACCGTATCCTCTCGAACGATCCCCGTAATCACGAACTCACACCGAACGGGTCTAGACTCCGAAACCGAACTTCTACCACTTTGGAATTCGAAACTCAACCTCTTGGAGTTACTGAAATCACCTCCAAGTTCAACCTAAACACAATGTGGCTTCACCAATTTGATGAAAATCACTTCTAAGGCTCTAATGGCACATGCAAGGCTCCAAGGGGGAGAAAACTCAAGTTTGAGCTTCAAGGATCAAAAATGGAAAGATGAGGAGGAGAAGGATTCAGCTTGTATAAGTGGTATCAATGGAAAGGAAATGAAAATGGAAGAGGATGGAGAAGAGAACACTTACATGCAACGGGAATTTTGGAGAAACCTTGGGCCTCTTCTTCTCCCTCTCACCCTCGAGCTCTCCTCCCTCTCTCACTCTATGTTTTTTTGGTTTTGCTGAAATGAAGTTGCTGGTCATGTTACCAGCTGGGCAAGGCCTTAAGTGGATGGGAAAAGACCAAAGTGCCCTCCACTTAGCCTCTCACCTTAATCTACCCTTAAATAACCACTAACTCCTAATTAACTTCTAAAAATTGTGGTTATGGTCTTATGGAGTTAAGGAGTATGTTTTGGTGTTGAGTAATTTGGGTTAGGGTTCGAAAGATATGGAAATGACCAAAATACCCTTGGTCCCCTAATCCTCACATAATTTACCAATCACTTGAACTGTTTTTGTTTAGTGCATTAATACATGAACATGGTGAAATTTTATTTAGCTTAAACTTTAGGTAAGCTTAATCTTGTTCTAACTGTAGTTGATCTTAATTAGACCTTATATCATTTGTGTTCTTTGGTTTTTGGTCAATTTTGGAACAATGTCGGCGCCTATTTGGGTGTGATGTGCTCTGCCATGGTTGATGGACGGATTGAGTCAGATGTTATGGTATCGAGTGTGGCTTTGAAGGAAACGGTGAGAAGTGTAGATCTGAATAAGGTGTTAGGGTTAGTATGTGGTGTTTTGGGAAGGTAAAGGAAAATTTGGAAATGATGGGCCTGTGTAATGGATCCAGACCTAACACGTTATTATCAACGCATTGTGAAGATTTTTTGAAAGAGGGCTTAGCTGGATTTGTTTTGATGGACAGGTCAGGTAAGTGCTTGGACCTTAACGCTATTGGTCCATCCAATGCCTCTTATTTGGATCCAACCGGCCTAGGTTTTTTGAATGGGAGTGGGTCGGGTCTGGATTCTGGAGCACCGCTACCACACTGACCTACACTATCGAACTCAAGTATCTCTCCTCGGTGATCTATCTCCTTGTTTCACGCCAGTCCCAGTCGGGTTAGAGCCACTCACCATCGGGGATCGTTGTTACGTGGTGGTCACACCGGCCCTGGGAGGGGTTCTTGTGCTCCTGGTTTCTTCTCTACCTCAAATTAGGTTTTTGTATCTTGCTAAAGGGGGTGAACAGGGTAGAGGGGAGGTGAAGCAAAATCGGACGGCCATGAATCCTGTGGCATCTTCTTCTTCGTGTGGTTTGGCCTTACAGGTTGTACTCCCTAATTTGAATGCCTTGTCTGAGGAAGTGAGGGATATGGATAATGTTGGGGCGCTGTTATACAGTCGTAGTAGTGGCAATGGTGTGCAAGTGGGGGTTGCTCGTGATATTGTTGTTGCCTGTGAGGAGGATGTGATTCCATGTTGTAACACCCCGATATATCACACCTAGTGGATACACCAGAATATAATTTCATAGGATACATCAGAGTATTATTCCTGTTTTATGGACAATGAACAATACTAAAAGCTTGACTAAACAAGTCAAAGTACCACTCATAATTCAACACTTCAAAAAGAAGTACATAGATAACTTAAGTTTCATGGTTAGACGTCCTCGCCTCATTCCTAAGGTTCAATATCCAAATACAGAAATAAAGCGGAAACCGATATACAACTTTAAGTACGAGTACAAGTCATATAATCGAAGTGCTTAAAACTAAAATTAACATAAGCAGCTAGCTAGTCTTCAATGTCATCGTGCGAAACATCATCTAACCATGCTTCACTGCTTTCGATTTTCCCTGTTTCTCTGAAAAATAACAACATTAAAGGGTGAGATAAACATTATCTCAGTGAGTCCTATCGAGACCCCTTACTAACACTAGCGGTTCATTATGCTTTATTCTTTTATACTCGTAGCCCTACTAAGCGACTACAGGTTGCATTTCATACTAACACAACACCGGAGACCTGCAGTTTCAGTCCCCCGGTGAACCCAATCCACTAATCCTTTCATCCGTGGGCAAACATAGACGGGGCCTAGGTTATGGGCTCATGACTTCCCTCCACTAGTGTGCTATTCATGGAGGTCGTCACCTCAATTAGTACATTAACATACCTTGAATAATGTCAAGTAATTTCATCAACATACCTTGAATTATATCAAGTAATTTCATTCCATTATCCTGTACATGTGTTCTCACTCGTAACCCTAATCGGTTATCATGCCTTTGACATACTTTGATAAATTTCAATGTCTTATACATGCCCACGCTTAATTAATCGAATTACGGTTATTTCATCATTACATAGAGTTGGGGAAGGGATTGGAATGGACTTGGAACCAATTGGAATGGCTTAAAACATATTTTAGAAGACGGTAACAGAAGTGGACGCACGGTTCGTGTGCTAAGGCGCACGACCCGTGCGCATTTTCAAAGAAAATGGCGCATAGTTATAGACAGGGACGCACGGTCCGTGCGCTAAAACGCATGACCCGGACGCATTTTTAAAGTTTTACGCGTGAGTGACAGACGGATGCGCACGACCCGTGCGCAAGGGCGCATGATCCGTGCGTATCAATCAGTGTTTCAGAAATGCAGTTTTTCAAATAAATTCCCATTCCGTTCGTTTCCAATATCCAGTCTGATCGATTTCCTAACACAACCAAACATTAATTCCAGTCCAGAACAATAATCACAACAATCACATAATTGTCAAACAATCGATACTTCATGAACATCAACACATGCATATTTCCAATTTACGGTTTTGACGACATTTTATGAAGACGAAACTCAATGTTACTCGACTCGGAAAACATACAAACTCAATATCGAAAACATCCCTAAGCGAGTATAGAACTCACCTCTTGCGATGAAAATCGCACACAACACCAAATCAATGGATCTTGAACTGAAACGTCACTCACGAACCGCTCCTATCTTCCAACACAGTCTCAGCTATCACAACTTCGCCCTAAGGTCTTCAACTAACCAAGGTGGGTGCTGGAACACTTCAGTCTAGTTATCTTCTGAACATGCAAGCTCCCAACAACTCAAAAACTCCATTTCTAGCCTATTGAGCATGGTGGGTCGAAAATGGTGATTTGGGTTGGAAGACAATGTGGGTTGTGAAATCAGTATCACTAGAAGGAGGAGGATGAGAGGAATTCAATGGCTGCAAAAATACTAAACATGCATCAACATTCCATGAAGTTCTCTCCTCTTCAAGCTCTCTCTCTCTCTCTCTCTCGTGACTTCTCCCACTCTCTCTCTAGTTTCTATTTTCTATTTTCTGTTTTTAGTCAAAATGAGTAAGGTTGTGTTTTGTGAGTGTTATTATGTGTTTTTGACAGCTGGGAGGTTTTAATGAAATGGGTGGGAAAGGTCCTTACTACCCTTACTCAATATGTCTCCTACTACTCCTTACATGAGTTAATTACTCTATCGTTCAAGTACATAATTAACTCTCTACACACAATCAATTTATCTAATTCATGACAATCCTCTCATAATTTAACTAATTAAGCTAAAAATACTTGAATTAGCTAATTAATTAATTAGGACTCTTGCTTATTTTTAAATCACAAAATTAGCCAAATTGGGGATGTTACACATGTGATCCTGGGTGTGTGGCTGCAAGGAGGTTACTGTCTATTGGTAAAAACATTGGGGTTTCTCTTAGGTTTGGAGTCCACAATAATTGATAAGCTTGTTCAATTGGAAGAAAGGGATAAAAGAGAGAAGGGACTTAGAAGTATGGGGACTGAAGGTTTTCATGATTGTGTGTTCAATTAACATAAAGGGTATGGGGGAGCATGTGAAGAGGAGGAAATTTTGGAATCTCATTAGGGAAAATCATCCGGAGTTTATTACAATTCAGGAGACTAAATTGGAGATGGTTGACGATAGGTTGTGTGGGTCTCTTTGGGTTAATGACGATTGTGCATGGAGCTTTAGCCCATCGGTTGGGCAGAGTAGGGAAATATTATCAATTTGGGATAGCTCCTTGGGAGATGTGTTTTTAATTGTTCAGGTCACGGTTTTGTAGGTGTGTGTTTGGAGTGGGGTATCCAAGCGACCTGATGCTTTGTGGTGAACGTTTACTCTAAGAGTGGCCTTTGGATAAGAGGAGGCTTTGGGGAGAATTAGTGATGTCCAGAAGGGGCTTTGGGGGTGATATTTGGTGTTTGTTAGGAGACTTTAATGCAGTGTGTAATACAAATGAGACGCGAGGTATAGGCGGTGAAGATCTCTCTGGTGCCAAATCAGAATGTCAAGAGTTCGAGAGCTTTCTAGATGATATTCATATGGTTGATTTTCCATTGATGGGTAGGAAATTCGCTTGGTTCCAACCCAACGGGCCAGTTATGAGTTGCCTAGATCGAATTATGCTTTCAGAGGGTTGGGTGCCGATGTGGGGTGATCCTTCTCAATGGGAACTTCATAGGGATGTCTCGGATCACTGCTCGATTCTTCTCCGGTATTCGATTCTTATGTGGGGTCCTAAGCCTTTTAGGTTTAATAATCATTGGCTCCAAGATAGGGATTGTAAGAGTGTTGTCTCCCCTTGTTGGACCAGTTGCTTTATTTCGGGATGGATGGCGTGCAACCTCAAAAGAAAAACTAAAGTTACTAAAAGCAAAACTGAAGCAGTGGAACAATGAGGTGTTTAGTGATGTCGAAGTGAAGATACAATTACTACGGGATTTCGGTAGCAAATCTAAAAGGGGAGTCACCTGGTCTTTCTGTGGAGGAAGCGGTCGCTCGAAAGGCAAAAATTTTGAATTTGTGGGGACTGCTCAGGAGTAAGGATAGTCTGATGTTTCAAAGATCCAGGTCAAAGTGGCTGAAGGAGGGTGATGTGAATTCTAGATTTTTTCACTCTTGTGTCAAGTCGAGGGGGGCACGGAACCGAGTCACCGCATTGCGAGTAGAGGATGTGTGGGTGGAGGATGTGGCTGGTATTAGGGACGCGGTAATTACTTTTTTCACTTCACACTTCATAGAGGATATTAGGGATTGTCCTACTTTGGATGGTATTATTCTCCTAGTGCTTTCTCCAGCTCAAGTGGTCAGTCTCTCTGGTCGATTCTCGATGGAGGATGAGACATTCTCGAATATCGCGGCATTTATTTATTTATTTATTTATCTTATTTATTTATTTACTATATATATATATATATATATATATATATATTGATTAATTTCTTTTATCTAGAAGAGAAACATTTATTATGATTAAAACATATTTTAGTGCCATACAAACGCATCCAGGGTACATCATGACATAAACACAATAGTACAACAGGTCCACATAGTTATTACAGTTATTCACCACATGACATTTCGACCACTCCTAACCAAAACCGATTTTTATTCAACACACATACAACGGATAACCTACTGATACACCACATAACTGGCTTTTCACACACTAGACCCTACGTCCTTTAATATCCTGGGAAGTGAGGAGGAGGGGGTCCACTGTGAGGGTAGTTCGGAGCTAAGGCTGCTGCAACCCACATGTCTTTGAGAGTGAGGTAAAAAGAAACTATCAGGTTCCGATGGTAAGTGCGGGTGTTAAAGTTTGGAAAAGTTCCTGTAGTTATAAGGGAAGTGACGTCTCCATCAAAAGTAACAGTTGAGGTAGCGTAATTAGAAGTCCAAAATCTGTTTGTGAAGTCCACATCAACTCTAGTCCGAGGTTGGTTGGTCATCTTAGATAAAGGAACATAAAGTCCAAAACAATAAAAACAAGGGGTGAGTACACATCAACAATAATCATTGTAGTAAAGTGAGAAGTAATTAAATATAAGTATTGAGTTTTGGTGTTTTAAATGCTTGAATAATCATAAAAACAAAAATATGCATGGGGCCCACATCTACTCCATGGAGAGATTCTAATTTAGATGAGCGATCGGGAGGACATGTTCCGTTTCAAATTCTCATTGGTACAGTTCTCATTATCACAGTATCTTCACGGAACACTCTACCACCGATCCTGAGCTCTTGCAGTGTCTCGTCAGGATCATCACAGTGGGGTATCGAATACCACGACACAGGGGAGCTACTACCTGGTCACTTGTGGGGTCTCGCACCGTGATGCCCCCAAGGTTTACCTCAACCTTCACTTGCGCACTCACGCGTGTACCAAAGCGTAGCTCACTCCAAAAATCACACTGAAATATTTTAAAAACTTTTAATTATCTTTGTTATTCCATTTTTCCTTCATCTTTCTCAACAGGCAATTGAATAATTATTCTAGAGTTTTAGAAACTGTAACATCCCAAATTTTTAAAATATAATTATGTGAATTATAAATAATCTTGAGTCAAGGAAAATAATGAGTCACGATTAGTAAACGGGTTAGTTGAGAAAAGCTACGCCGAGCGGAAACCGTAGGATCGAAAAGGATTTTCAGCGCCTAAAGTATGATTTAATGAGCCAAGGGCATTTTGGTCTTTTCACAACTTTTTTTAAACCCTCAGCTCACTAACCCAACTCAACACCAGCTGAGCTCACTCCCTTCATTTATCCATTTCAACCAAATCTGAAAACATAGAAAAGGGAGAGAAAGAGAAGGGAAGCGCAAGGGAGAAGAGGGAGAGAAGGAGGAGAGGAAGTTCTTGCATGTAAGTTCTTTCTTCACAAACCTCTTCCATTTTTCATGCTCTTTCTGGTGAACCTACATTCTGAACCTCATCCTTTCCTCTTTTGTATTTGGCCATTTTCGATTTTTGAATCTCCAAAGGCACACAATGGAGTCTTGAGACTTTTAGTGTATTGCATGTTCATGTGGAGATAGAAGAAGGATAAAACTGAACCTACATTTCTATTTGGAAGGAGCTTTATGTTCGGGGAGTTGCTGGATTCGAACTGAAAAGAAGTGGTGATGCTGTCTTGCACGGTTGGGCTAATTCGGGGATTGTTCGTGTGATAACGGTTCGGTAGCTTCGTACTTCGGCTCAACTCGCGTGACTTCGGCATTCGGTGAGTTTTACTCATGATTAGGGAGTGTGTTTAATATTCTGGAATGTCTGGAAATTCTATTTTTGGTGATTGATTTCGTGTCGAAATATTCTATCGAGTCGAAAAACCGTTTTCGGGAAAATAGCATTTTTATTGAAATATGTTTGTAATTCAATTGCTTAGATTGTATCTAGCTATATGAGCTTTCGACACATTCAGCTCGATTATTCGACACATTCAGCTCGACTAGCTATATGAGCTTTCGACACATTCAGCTCGACTAGCTATATGAGCTTTCGATCCCATCGACACTAGCTATATATAGGTATCGAACCATTACTGAATTGCTGGTTATATTGTCTATTTTTTAGTCTCGATAGGTCAGGAAATGTCTCGGGTCGAATAAAAAGCGAAATGGTACAAAACGGGTTTTCGAAAAAAGTTTGTACGTTCAATACTTAAACAGGAATTGTGTTCTCTGATTATTACTATAGTTGTGCATTACGCTATATCTACATGTTAGAAATACCGGGGTGTTACATTTGGTATCAGAGCGGTTCGACCTAGTCGGACTTAGATGTTAAGAGTCTTTTACGTCTTCTAGATCTGATTCTTCTTAGTATGCTATTAGACATTGAGCCTGATCAACTTAATAGTTTGTGCATATTTCGCAGAATCATGGCTGGAAGAGGTAGGAGAAACCCACCTATTGATCCTCATCAGGAATGGATGCAGAACGTCATTGAAACTCAGCAGAAGATGATGAATGACATGATGCTAATGCAACAGCAACAAATGGCTCAAATGGCTCAACTGCAGCAGATGCATCAAGTGCCTCAACCACAACCAAAGGAGCCAGTCAATGTGCCACAACCTGAGGACCCCAACAGGATGTACTTTCGGTTTCTGAAAATGATACCCCCAACCTTCAAAGGTGGATCCGATGCTATGAAGGCTCATTTCTGGATTGATGCAATGGAAAGAATCTTTGTGACATTGCAATGCTCTGAAGAAGAAAAAGTAATTTGCGCTGCCAACGCTCTAGATGAAGATGCACATATCTGGTGGACTAATGCCAGAAGAATGCTCCAAACCCAAGGAACACCTCTTAATTGGGTCAACTTTAAGGAGTTGTTCCTTGGCCACTATTTCCCTGATGCCCAGAGACTTGATAAGCAGATGGATTTTGTCAGTTTGAAATAGGGAAATATGTCTGTTGGGAAGTATGCAGCTAAGTTTGAAAGATTGTCTCAATTCTATGAATTGGGGACACATGCTCCAAATGACCGCTGGAAAATGACTATGTTTAGACAAGGTCTTCGGGGTGATGTGAACCAAGGTCTTAGTTCCTATACTATGACCACCTATCCTACCTCGGTGCAACAAGCACACACCGCTGAAGACGACCTAAAAAGAATGTATGCTGAAAGGAAGGATTTCTGGAAGGAAAAACGAAGGGGGAATGAATCAACTTCTTCCAACCCTAGACAGAGGGGAAATTATGATAAAGGAAAGCAGATACAGACGATTGATTCCCCCAAGCTTAACAAGTGTAACCTCTGCAAGAAGTATCACAGGGGTAGATGTCAAGCAGCACCAAATCAGTGTTACTTTTGCAAGGAAGAAGGTCACTATGCTAATAACTGCCCGACGAGGAAAGCCTTCTTGGAGTCTCCTGATGCTCCAAGGCAGGCCCGAGTCAACACTTTGGACGCTCAGACCATCACACCAAATGATAATCTCATAAGGGGTACAGGTTCTCTCTTTAATCAAACTGTTAATATACTGTATGATTCTGGTGCTACTCACTGTTTTATCTCCGAAGCGTGTGCTGAACGGTTAGGATTAGAAGTATCTCCTATATCCGAACCGATCACAATTCGTACTGCTGCAAAGGGTCGTGTTCAAACCCAATCATTATGCCTTAATTGTCTACTCACCATAGGAGGCAGGGAATTCGTTGTTGATTTTATCTGTTTGCCTATGGGGGGAAGGAGATTGTTTTGGGAATGAATTGGATGACTTCCAATCACGTTACTATTGACTGCTTCAATCGTGCAATTGAGTTTCCTTCTGAAGTAGTGGAACATGCACCGCCTACAACTGATGGTGTTATTTCTTTCACTTCAGCCAGCCAGTCTCTATTCCAAGGTGCGGAAGCTTTTGTTGTTATTTTATCAGCATCAACTGAAGCTGGTTTGGATTTATCGTCTGTTCAAGTTGTTAATGAATTCTTAGATGTTTTTCCCGAGGAGGTTTCCTCTTTACCTCCGGAGCGAGAGGTAGAATTCTCTATAGATTTGGCGCCTAGTGCAGGGCCAATACCTATAGCACCTTATAGGATGTCTCTCCTTGAACTGAAGGAATTGAAGTCCCAACTTGAGGAACTAATTTCCAAGAAATTTATTAGACCGAGTGCTTCTCCATGGGGTGCTCCTGTATTGCTAGTCAAGAAGAAGGACGGAAGCATGAGGTTATGTATCGACTATTGTCAACTGAACAAGATTACTATTAAGAACAAATATCCATTACCAAGGATAGATGATCTGCTTGATCAACTTCGAGGCGCTAACATATTCTCCAAAATTGATCTAAGATCGGGATACCATCAAATCAAAGTGAGGGCCTTAGATATTCCGAAGACTGCCTTTCGTACTAGGTATGGACACTACGAGTTTGTAGTAATGCCCTTCAGACTAACTAATGCTTCAGCTATTTTTATGGATTACATGAACCGAGTTTTTCATTCCTACTTGGATCAGTTTGTGGTTATCTTCATAGACGATATCTTGGTATATTCAAAGACGATTAAGGAGCATGCTCAACATCTCCGCTTCGTTTTGAACGTACTCCGAGAAAAGAAGTTATATGCAAAGCCATCGAAGTGTGATTTCTGGATGTCAGAAATAAAGTTTTTAGGTCATGTGATTTCCCAAGAGGGAGTAGCAGTGGATCCTAGTAAAGTGGAAGCTGTGTTGAATTGGGAGCGACCAACGTCAGTAACAGAAATAAGAAGCTTTTTGGGATTAGCAGGTTATTTTAGAAGATTTATTCAAGGATTCTCACAGTTAGTTCTCCCACACACCCGGTTAACTCGCAAGGGTCAACCGTTTGCATGGGATGCCGATTGTGAGGAATGTTTCCTCGAATTGAAGGAACGGTTGACTTCTGCTCCAATCCTGATTCTTTCGGATCCGTCCCTGGGATTTCAAATCTAGTGACGCCTCTGGGAAGGGTTTAGGATGTGTTCTTATGCAAGATCAACATGTTATGGCCTACGCATCTAGGAAATTGAAGACCCATGAGCGGAATTACCCAACTCAGGACTTAGAGTTGGCAGCTATTGTGTTTGCGCTAAAAATTTGGAGACATTACCTTTATGGTTCTCGTTTCGAAGTTTTTAGTGATCACTGTTGACTCTCAATCATATGATGTAAGTGAGGCATTTTTAGGACCAATTGTGCAGGTTTTTCATTGTATCACAGTCATTATCTGGGATTTAGTCTAGATTTAGATAATTGTAGTAGGAAGTTCATTTGTAAGTAATTCCTTCACTTTTGGAGCTAAATTGGACATTGAAGACCTCTAATTGGTTGTGGCATCATTCGGCGAACCAGACACTTGCCCGGAAATGCAGCAAAATGGAGGGATTTGATTCTGTTCAATATCGCATCGCGACCAGGAGGGTTCGCGACGCGATCTGGAGGAATTTTGCAAGCCAGAACTTTCTATTATTTTTTGCGTCGCGACCAGGAGGGTTCGCGACGCGACCTGGAGCAGTTTTACGATGCCTGATGCTTCTGTCTTTTGTCGCGACGCGACGGACACGGGCCGCGTCGCGATGGTGCGTGAAAATTAGGGTTTTTAAAGCAGTTTCAGCAATTTTTGAAAGGACTTCGTTTTGGGAATTGGAGCCACACTTTGGAGCAGCTGGAGGGTGCGATTTTGGGGCCTTCTCACCACTTGGGAACAAGGGATTGAAGGTTCTAATGTCTTCCTTTATGTTTGTTTTGTATCTTATGTTGGTTTCCACTCTTAGGATGGATTGTAACTAATTTGGTTAGATTAGGGAGAGATGAATCTCCCAACCCTATCATGTGAACCATTGCTCTAGTTAATTCAGTTGTTATTCGATTTGCTTGTTTAATTACCTATGTTCTTAATGCTTTTCAATTACATATGATAATTGCGATGATCAAGGCTAGTGATTGCATAGGAATATGAATTAGTAGCTGGAAATTGGGTAGTTAGGTCACATGCTAGTAATCATCATAGGAATAGGTGGTAGCTTATGTGAATTCGTTAAAATTCTTAATCTTAATGCGTTACCCTCTGGCATGACTCACCTAAGGAATTAGGGTAACTCTTAGGGTAATAGGGGTCTTGAGGCAAGGAATTGCCCTTGACCTTAATCAGTGAATTGAATCTAGAAATTGAATAATTAACTTGAATTGGCTAAGGTTCATGTGATAGGCGAGGTGAGAGGATTCGATCCCTAGTCGTTTTTCTCGTATTCTTAAATCACGTTTGTGTACTGTTACTAATTACTCAAATTACCAAATCTCTACAATCTAAGAATTTACAATTTTGCTATTGTTGTCAACGCGCAATCCCTGTGGAATCGACCGGTTACTTATCGTATTGTATTACTTGCAACGCGCAATCCCTTTCACTCTTACAGGGAGGGCAAAGGATTGGTTGAACACTCTCCCAGGGACAATCAACACTTGGAATGACCTTGAGAACAAGTTCTTGGAGAGGTTCTTCCCAATCTCCAAATTCATAAGGAAAAGAGCTGATATCTCCAATTTTACACAGGGAGAGTCCGAATCGTTGTATGATTCTTGGGAACGATTCAAACTACTACTCAAGAAATGTCCCGGCCATGGCATAGAAGATTTCCTCCAGTTACAAACCTTTTGCCATGGGCTGAGACCACAAACAAGAATGATGTTGGACGCCTCAGCTGGAGGATCCTTAGGTACCAAGACTTGGGAAGAAGCCAAGCAGTTGGTTGAAGACATGGCTTCCAATGAGTACAGGATCCAAAATGATAGGGGGGCTGACAAAAAGAAAGGTGTGCTGGAGCTTGATTCAAACAGCGCGGTGTTAGCCCAACAGAAACTAATGACCATGCAAATTGAGGCTCTCACTAAGCAATTAGCGGCAGCATGTGAAGTAGGTTACAAAGCCCCAGCAAGGCCCAGCAACAGTACAAGCAGTGCAAGCAGGTGGATGCAGTTATTGTGGTAGGGAATCCCACGAAGGTGATTGTGCAGCTTATGGAGAAGCATTGGAACAGGCCAACTATATGGGAAACTTCCAAAGACAAGGCGGGAATCCATTTTCTAGGGTGGAAGAATCATCCCAATTTTTCTTGGAAGAATAACAATGAAGGCACGAGTTCCAACCAACAACAGTCTCAGGCACCTGCCAATCAACAGCAGAAACCACCTTCTCGGTTAGAGGATGCATTGACACAGTTTATGCAGATGACTAAAAATACCTTCCAAGCTCAAGAGCAGGTAATGAAAAACATGGAGAAAAACCATAAAGCATCAATGAAAAATTTGGAGGTACAGATTGGTCAATTATCGAAGCAACTTGCGGAGACATCCAAAAGCGGCTTCCCTGCCAACACTGTGGACAACCCAAGGAAGGAGAATTGCAATGCCATCTCTCTGAGAAGTGGAAGGGAGTTGGAACCGTCTGAAGTAACCAAGCCCCGGGAAAAGAACACAAATGAAAAGAGTGAGGGAGCGGGGAAAGACAACCCTCAAGTGGAACCCCAAGAAACCCCATCGTACATGAAACTGCCCTATCCTCAGGTAAGAAAGAAAAATCAGAAGGATGAGCAGTTCTCCAAGTTCATGGAGGTGTTCAGAAGCCTCCAGATCAATATACCTTTAGCTGACGCCCTGGAAAAGATGCCGGTCTATGCGAAGTTCATGAAACAGCTATTGACCAAAAAGAAAAAGTTAAGGGAGAATGAAACGGTGGCGTTAACAGAGGAGTGCAGTGCTATCATTCAAAACAAAATACCCCCTAAGCTGAAGGATCCAGGAAGCTTCACCATTCCCTGTGCAATTGGTGATGTGACTATAGATAAGGCCCTCTGTGACTTGGGGGCAAGCATAAACCTAATGCCCTTGGGAATGTGGAAAAAGCTTGGGGGAGGTGAAGTCAAATCGACTCACATGACCTTGCAACTGGCTGATAGGTCAATAAGGTATCCGTATGGTATTGTGGAGGATGTCCTGGTAAAGGTGGGAAAATTCCTCTTCCCGGTAGATTTTGTGATTCTGCAGTTGGATGGTGACACTGAGGTCAAGAGTTCAATGGATGGGGAAAATGACATCCCTTTCATTTTGGGAAGACCTTTCCTAGCCACCAGTAGAGCTGTCATAGATGTGGCAGACGGGACTGTGAAGCTGAGAGTGCAAGATGAAGAGGTGACCCTAAAAGTGATCAAGGCAGCAAGAAAGGATGAGAAAAAGGAAGGGTGCTATAGTGTTGAGGAACCCCAGATAAAAGCCAAAAACAGAAGGCGCATTCACTCGCCACCAGACAAGTCATCTAGCGAGTGGGTAGATCTAAAAGAAGTGGTGGGTGAGCCTAGCTGGAAATTCAATGGAGAAAAATTGGAAGGAGCTGTGAATGGGGCACTTGAAGAGCAAAAGGCTCCACCGGAGCCAATGTGAGACATCTTCTGAACCGTCAAGCTAGTGACGTTAAAGAAGCGCTGAGTGGGAGGCAACCCACTGAGGTACCAAGTCTTTAATTCAAATTCAATTCAAGTCTTTAATTTACTTTATTTTGTTGTTAGCCTTAGGCATGAGAAGAAAATTTTTGTGTTCGGTCAAGTTCATGTCGCGAAGGGGAAGTAACTTCAAAGAAAAAAATGTTCTGGTCTTTTTCGCGTCGCGCACCTGTGATGTCGCGTCGCGATGGGTTAAAAATTTGTCAAGGAAAAAGTTTCTGTTTTATTTCGCGACGCGACATAGGCGCGTCGCGTCGCGATGCTTCAAAATTTTGGAAACTGTAACGGTTTCTGTGTAATCTCGCGACGCGAAGCACACGGGCCGCGTCGCGATGGGAGCCTCTTTAGCCTAAAACTGGGCAGTCCGAACACAAAACACAAAAAATTTTCAATTCTCTATTTTCCCTCTTTGGTGCACACTACGAACTCCCCTCCCCATTACGGTTTTTGATCACATTTGATTGTGAATTCTTGATACCTTGCGCGAATTCCTCACCATCAACATCTCCAGGTATTAATCTTAACCTTATTCTTTAATTAGAGTATAATATTTTGAGTGGTTTTGATGGTTGTTGGGGTGATTTTTGGGTAGGAAGTGTGAGGATTCGAAGTCAAAGTAGAAGAGTAGGATTGTTCCCCATGATATGGTATTGCATGATTGTTGCTTATTGCTAATGTTGGGGAGAGAATGATTGAATTGGGGGTAGGAACTAAGTTGATTTTGGGCATACACAAGGTGTTCGATAAAATGCTTGAATGAAATTTTTGTGTAGCCAAGGTGTTTGTGAAAATGCTCAAGTAGGGTTTTGGCTAAGCAACCAAACTGTTTGTGAAAATGTCTAAGTGAATTCTGTTTTGGTTGCTAGCCGGTGCTTTAATTTTGTCAATAATCATTGAACCTTAGGGTAGTTGATTAGTGCTGAGAAGATGTTATTGTCTGTTTTTGTTGGATTCTCTGCTGTGAGTGGGGCCCACACCAGGGACCCACCGAGAACTAACGATTGGTGCTGGATTCTTTTTTTTATTTTTACAGAACGTTACAGGTAAGCAGAAATGTTGAGGAAAAGCAAAGCAGACACCTCCAAGAAAAGGCGAGGGGAACCCGCAGTTGAGGTTGACAGATTCAGGTCCCCCGTACACGAGGAGAGGTACCACCAAGTGGTCAAGGGGAAAAAGATAAATCCAGAAAGGGCCTTCAACCTCAGCACGGGGGAATTCCCCATCATTACTTCCACTCTCCGGGAATTGGGTTGGCTCTCGCTCAACTCAATGATCAAACAAGCTAACCAAAGCCTGGTGAGAGAATTTTATGCAAATGCCTATGGGGATGAAAACAATAGAGTTTCAGTGGTGAGGGGAAGAGAGGTGTCCTACTCTCCTGATACCATCAACAGTCTCCTCGGGCTTCCTACTACTGCTGATTGTGCCATGATGGATGCCTGGGACAGCAAGGGGGAGCACGATTATGAGGGTTTGCTGAGGGAGTTGTGTCGTCAAGGAGCGACATTGGACAAACATCTTATCGGTCCGATTGGTCAAGACTTTCCCCGCCGCTTTTGCAACATCGCTCTGAAGGCAATTCCTAAGGCCTGGAACAATTTCTTTAATCAGACTATCATTTCATGCTCCAACTCCACTGATGTCAAGACAAAGGTAGCCATGGGACTACAAGCTATCATGAGAGGCCAGAGGGTCAATCTGGGGAGAGCCATTTCAGCGAGCATTGCAGAGATTGCCAGATGTCCTAGAGCTCGATTGGGGCACTGTTCTATCATCCATGCTTTATGTAGACAGCAGGGCTGCCCGGAGTACCCAGATGATCTTCTAACTGACCCCAGGGAGGGTATCACAGCAGCATGGATCTTGAAGCAGCCCGAGGGGCCCATAGATGGAGCAGCACCACAGCAACCAGCACCTCCAGCACCACAGCAGCCAGCAGGCCCATCTTACCGGGAGCAGTTTCAGACCGACTCCTCTTTCCAGTATGACCTCCTCATGGCCAGCTGGTGCGGGTCGTCTCTGTCATTGCAGCAGCAGGGCATAGATACTTCACACCTGGCATCATACAGAGTCCACCGTGCTGCTGAGGAGTATATGGCCGAGAACAGAGCAGCCGCCGCTTCATCTTCATCAGTCCCCCATGCAGAGCAGCAGCAGGACCCCCAGGATCCACTTCTTTCAGGGGACGAGTATTTGGAGGAGCACATTTCCTTCCCATGAGCAGGAGGCTCATTTATTTTCCTGTTTTACTCAGACATTTTTATTTTGCACTTTTGGTTGTATTTTGCCCTATTTTGACTTTATTTCGCACTTTGGTCTGTACTTATTATTATAACTTACTCTGTGATATTGGGGCACCACTGCCCTATATTGTGTTTTTGTTTTGTTAAAGCGGCTTCAATAGTGATGATCTGTGGCATTTGGGGTCGCATGTTTGCATTTTTCCTTTTGACACTCGCACTTCAACTTTTATCATCAAGTAATAGCAGGGGTCATGACAAACGTTGCGGAAGTCCTTTATCATCTGTGAGCAGCATCTCTCAAGTTCCATCTCTATGATCCCGACTGTGAGGTTTGAGCCTAAACACATTCTTATATATATTGTGTGTATTCCTTGCATGCATTAGTCTGCAGAACTTGACATTGTGCTTAATTGTTTTTTGCATTTGATTTTCATACACACTGAGGCATTTCTGTTGGCACCCCTGAGCCTTTCAAACCACACCTAATTAATGTTTATCCTCTGCTAGCCCCTCTGAGCCTATTGTTACAAATTGTATGCTGTTTCTCTGAAAATCATAGCCTAGTTAATTCTTAACTTGGAGTTAGGTAACAAAAGCTGTGAGAGTGGGGAAATTTTTAAGTTTGGGGTTGCTCGTGGAATAGCAACAATCTAAGTTTGGGGTGGCATACAAGAGAAGGAACAAGAAAAGAAAAAAAATATATATATGTATATATATATATACATCAAAAAAAAAGAGAAAATTAAATAAATAAAAATCCTTCTCTTGTTTTGTTAAATGCTTTGGGAAAATGGGTGAGTATTGTGTGAAATTGACAAAAAGAGAGGTAGGCCTAACTCCAAGTGCAACCTACTTATCCAAATGTACCCACCTTTACCTAAGCCCCGCTATAACCTTTAAAGTCCTCAAAATGTGTGTATACATTTCATTTGTCTAAGATGATATAGAACTCTGTCAAGCCTATGAAACGATGATGCAGGTACTGTGAATTGAGTGAATACCCGAAACACCTCAAGAGTGAAACACTGGTGAGATGTGCGTACAGAGAAAACTTGAGAATGCTGCCTGCTTATGATTCGGTATTTCCAATTCAGTTGTCCTGCCACTGTATTAGGTTGATGATGATAGTTGATGTGCTGATGTGTTTAAGGTTGATGTATTATATGTAACAGCTAAATAGAAAAATCAGCCACAGTCTGAATTGATTGTTTGCTTGAGGACAAGCAAAAGTTTAAGTTTGGGGTTGTGTTGACTCTCAATCATATGATGTAAGTTAGGCATTTTTAGGACCAATTGTGCAGGTTTTTCATTGTATCACAGTCATTATCTGGGATTTAGTCTAGATTTAGATAATTGTAGTAGGAAGTTCATTTGTAAGTAATTCCTTCACTTTTGGAGCTAAATTGGACATTGAAGACCTCTAATTGGTTGTGGCATCATTCGGCGAACCAGACACTTGCCCGGAAATGCAGCAAAATGGAGGGATTTGATTCTGTTCAATATCGCATCGCGACCAGGAGGGTTCGCGACGCGATCTGGAGGAATTTTGCAAGCCAGAACTTTCTGTTATTTTTCGCGTCGCGACCAGGAGGGTTCGCGACGCGACCTGGAGCAGTTTTACGATGCCTGATGCTTCTGTCTTTTGTCGCGACGCGACGGACACGGGCCGCGTCGCGATGGTGCGTGAAAATTAGGGTTTTTAAAGCAATTTCAGCAATTTTTGAAAGGACTTCGTTTTGGGAATTGGAGCCACACTTTGGAGCAGCTGGAGGGTGCGATTTTGGGGCCTTCTCACCACTTGGGAACAAGGGATTGAAGGTTCTAATGTCTTCCTTTATGTTTGTTTTGTATCTTATGTTGGTTTCCACTCTTAGGATGGATTGTAACTAATTTGGTTAGATTAGGGAGAGATGAATCTCCCAACCCTATCATGTGAACCATTGCTCTAGTTAATTCAGTTGTTATTCGATTTGCTTGTTTAATTACCTATGTTCTTAATGCTTTTCAATTACATATGATAATTGCGATGATCAAGGCTAGTGATTGCATAGGAATATGAATTAGTAGCTGGAAATTGGGTAGTTAGGTCACATGCTAGTAATCATCATAGGAATAGGTGGTAGCTTATGTGAATTCGTTAAAATTCTTAATCTTAATGCGTTACCCTCTGGCATGACTCACCTAAGGAATCGACCGGTTACTTACCGTATTGTATTACTTGCAACGACATTTGGTACACTTGCCAAAGTCTTAACAATCACAAGAGCTTAAAATATCTGATTGATCAGTAGGAGCTGAATAACAGACAGAGAAGGTGGATTGAATTTCTGAAGGATTATGACTTCAAGTTGAAGTATCATCCTGGAAAGGCTAATGTTGTGGCAGATGCGTTAAGCAGAAAGTCTCTCCACACCGCAGAGCTAATGGTTTATGAAATGGCATTGTTGGAGTCCTTTAGAGATTTGGATCTCAAGGTGACAAGGAAAAGGAACCGGTTAGTGTGGCAACATATTCGGGTCACCAGTGTATTGAGAGATCAATTTCGTGTGGCTCAAGAGGTTGATGTGAAACTACAATCTCAGAAAGGATTGCCGAACTTCACCGAAGACCGTGATGGTATTATCTGTTTCAATGGTAGGATTTGTGTGCCCAATGATAAAGACATCAGGAGGCAGGTATTAGAGGAAGCTCATAGGAGTCAGTATTCCGAACACCCTGGATCCACCAAGATGTATCGGGACTTAAAGCAGATGTATTGGTGGCCAGAAATGAAAGCTGATGTTGCTGAGTTTGTATCTCGATGCTTAACCTGTCAAAAGGTTAAGGCAGAGCACCAAAGACCTGCTGGCCAGCTGCAACCACTTGAGGTGCCAGTTTGGAAGTGGGAAGATATCTCAATGGATTTCGCTATGGGTTTGCCAAGGTCGCAGGCCGGTAATGATTCCATTTGGGTAGTGGTGGACTGATTGACCAAATCCGCTCACTTTATTCCCGTTCTCTCGACTTATAGGGTTTCCAAGTTAGGAGAAGAGTATGTGAAGAACATTATAAGACTGCATGGGGTTCCGACTAGCATTGTATCAGATAGAGATCCCAAGTTCACCTCTAGGTTCTGGAAGGCATTGAATGAAGCTTTGGGAACAAGAGTGCTTGTTAGCACTGCTTATCATCCTCAGACTGATGGTCAAACAGAGAGGACTATTCAGACTCTTGAGGACATGCTTCGGGCATGTGTGTTAGATAGCGGAAGGAAATGGGAGAACCATCTTCCATTAGTAGAGTTCGCCTACAACAACAGTTACCACTCTAGCATTGGAATGGCACCGTTTGAAGCACTTTATGGGAGAAAGTGTAGAATTCCTTTGTGTTGGTGGGAAATTGGTGAAGATAAATTTTTGGGGCCCGATATGGTCCACGAGACGACCGAAAAGATTAGATTGATTCGGGAAAGAATGAAGGTTGCTCAGAGTCGGCAAAAGAGTTACGCCGACAACCGAAGAAGGCCGTTGGAATTTGACGTTGGTGATCATGTATTCTTGTGAGTTTCTCCAACCATAGGCACCGGGAGAGCTTTGCGAGCGAAGAAACTCAGTCCTCGATATGTTGGGCCATTTCAGATCATCGAGCGTATTGGGCCAGTTGCCTACCGCCTTGCATTGTCTCCGGCCTTATCAAATCTCCATGATGTTTTCCGTGTGTCTTAATTGAGGAAGTATATCCCCGATCCACATCAGCCATTGAGTGTTGATGATAACTCTATTTTTAGAGTCTTTTTAATAGTTATTTTTATTAGGTTTATTTGGTATTTTAACTATATTTTTGAGCTATTTTACTACAAATGTTTACTTTTTATTTTCAGGTTTTATTTTGAAGCAAAAGAGAAAATATGAGCTAAAATGAAGAACAAAGAAAATATTTGAGGAGGAACAATTTTTGAGACAAAACTGGTGCAGCACAGGGCCCCAAGGGCGCCAAGGAGCAAAACTGGCGCAGCACAGGGCCCCAAGGGCGCCAAGGAGCAAAACTGGTGCAGCACAAGGCCCCAAGGGCGCCAAGGAGCAAAACTGGCGCAGCACAGGGCGCCAAGGGCCCCAAGGAGCAAAACTGGCGCAGCACAGGGCCCCAAGGGCGCCAAGCAGCACAACTGGCGCAGGACTGGCGCAGGACTGGCGCAGGACAGGGCGCAAAGGGCGCCAAGGAGCAGCACAACTGGCGCAGGACAGGGCACCCAGGGCGCCAAGGGAGCCAAGGAGCAGCACAACTGGCGCAGGACTGGCGCAGGACTGGGCGCCAAGGGCGCCAAAAAGCAGTCAATTTTGGCTGCGGCCACTTGTTGATGGCCATCTTTGCCAACTTGATTTTTTCACTTTTTTTGACCATTTTGCCCCTCCACTCAAAGTGCTTTGTCCACTTGTTGATGGCTATCTTTGCCAACTTGCTTTGTCCACTTGTTGATGGCTATCTTTGCCAAAACTTGAATTGACCATTTTGCCCCTTCCCTCATATTTTCCTATAAATAGGACCTTGATCCTCACTTGTAAAGACACTTGAGTTTTGTGAGAAAATCACTCTCAATAAACTCTCTAAGATTCATGACTTCAATTTACTCTTCATGTTCTTTATGATTCTTACTCTTTTACTTTCTTGCCCTTTTAATTCTTGCTATTTTACTTTCTTGCCCTTTTAATTCTTGCTCTTTATTTTCTTGCCCATTTATTTTCTTGCTCTTTTAATTATTGCTCTTTACTTTTCTTGCCCATTTATTTTCTTGCTCTTTTAATTGCCCATTTATTTTCTTGCTCTTTTATTTTCTTGCTCTTTACTTTTCTTGCCCATTTATTTTCTTGCTCTTTTAATTCTTGCTCTTTACTTTTTTTGCCCATTTATTTTCTTGCCCTTTTAATTCTTGCTCTTTACTTTTCTTGCCATTTTATTTTCTTGCCCTTTTACTTTCTTGCTCTTCTATTTTCCAAGTCATTTAAATTCCTTGCAATTTACTTTTTAAGCAATTTACTTTCTTGTCATTTACAATTCCGCTATTTATAATTTTGCAATTTTCTCAATTCCTAACATTTATTTTCTTGCCATTCTAACATCTAATTCCTAACTCATTTACACATTTCGCACTTATTGCTTTCTTTACAATTCTTGCAATTTACAAAATCTTCCTCTTCTCCTCTTTTGTCTACAATGATCATGAGTGAGTAGACTTTCTTAGGCTTGGGGTTTTTGGCAACCATCAAATGATGGCTTCCCACTAATTAATTCCCGAGACTATTCTCCACCTTAATCGCTTTGTATTTTTAAATCTAATTTCATCACTTTTCATTATTATTTCAAAACACCACACGATGTACCGAAAGGGGAAGTGTGGTTGTTGGATCTATGAAATTAGCCAATAAAATCAACACATGAAAATAGTTTTGGTTTTATTGAGACACAAAAAGGTCTTTGCTTAATGGGTTCTAATAATAATCAACCATGAAAATAGGCTTGATAATTAGTTTAGAACACGCGTTCGTATTCCGAAAGGAAACTCTTGCTACAACCGTCACCTTGTCTTAAGAAATATATCGTTCTTTAAACTGGAAAATAGTTGAAAGGATTAATAACGGAAACCTTATCATTTCGATGAAACTAATACCCCAAGTCTCTTTTTATCTTTAAAACATCAACAAAAACATTCCTTCTTTCTAAAAAGACTTTCTTTTCAGTTAATCAACTTTGGAAAATTAAATTGGTAATCACCTAGGCTCTCCCTGTGGATCGATAACTCTTTTATTACGCGACAAGACCGTGCACTTGCGGCCTATCAGTTGACACGATCGATCTTCGACCGGATCTATCATTTCAACCAAATCCTAGCTATATCTTAGAGCGTGGCGAAAAGACGCTACGGTCAAGGAGGGATGGCTTTTCAACCGAAGAGGCTACCTGGGAGTTGGAAGATGACATGCGGACTCGATATCCATATCTCTTCCATTAAGGTACGTCTTTCAATTTTGAGGACAAAACTTTAAAAATTGGGGTGATTGTAACATCCCAATATTTTAAAATATAATTATGTGATTTATAAATAATCTCGAGTCAAGGAAAATAATGAGTCACGATTCGTAAACGGGTTAGTTGAGAAAAGCTACGCCGAGCGGAAACCGTTGGATCGAAAAGGATTTTCAGCGCGCCTAAAGTATGATTTAATGAGCCAAGGGCATTTTGGTCTTTTCACAACTTTTTTTTTAAACCCTCAGCTCACTAACCCAACTCAACACCAGCTGAGCTCACTCCCTTCATTTATCCATTTCAGCCAAATCTGAAAACAGAGAAAAGGGAGAGAAAGAGAAGGGAAGCGCAAGGGAGAAGAGGGAGAGAAGGAGGAGAGGAAGTTCTTGCACGTAAGTTCTTTCTTCACAAACCTCTTCCATTTTTCATGCTCTTTCTGGTGAACCTACATTCTGAACCTCATCCTTCCTCTTTTGTATTTGGCCACTTTCGATTTTTGAATCTCCAAAGGCAAACAATGGAGTCTTGAGACGTTTAGTGTATTGCATGTTCATGTGGAGATAGAAGAAGGATAAAACTGAACCTACATTTTTATTTGGAAGGAGCTTTATGTTGGGGTAGTTGCTGGATTCGAACTGAAAAGAAGTGGTGCTGCTGTCTTGCACGGTCGGGCTAATTCGGGGATTGTTCGTGTGATAACGGTTCGGTAGCTTCGTACTTCGGTTCAACTCGCGTGACTTCGGCATTCGGTGAGTTTTACTCACGATTAGGGAGTGTGTTTAATATTCTGGAATGTCTGGAAATTCTATTTTTGGTGATTGATTTCGTGTCGAAATATTCTATCGAGTCGAATAACCGTTTTCGGGAAAATAGCATTTTTATTGAAATATGTTTGTAATTCAATTGCTTAGATTGTATCTAGCTATATGAGCTTTCGACACATTCAGCTCGAGTAGCTATATGAGCTTTCGACACATTCAGCTCGACTAGCTATATGAGCTTTCAACCCCATCGACTCTAGCTATATATAGGTATCGAACCATTACTGAATTGCTGGTTATATTGTCTATTTTTTAGTCTCGATGGTCAGGAAATGTCTCGGGTCGAATAAAAAGCGAAATGGTACAAAACGGGTTTTCGAAATGCTGTTTTCAAACACTACTGTCACCCATCGCGTCGCGACCCGTGGCTGTCGCGTCGCGACCTCCCCTTATTTTTGCAACGCAAAACTTTCTGTAACTTTTCGCATCGCGGCGCTTTGCAATTTTTCAGCAAAATACCCTAATTTTGTTTTCGCGATAACTTTTGATCCGGGAACCCGATCGAGGTGTTCTCAGGTGCGTTGAAAGCTTATTCAAAGACCTAACTATATACATATAAATTAAATTGCATAATGTACTGTTTTTGGAAAGTTATACTTGTTCGAAAAACCGAAAAGTAGACCGCGTGTGAGTTCACCTTTTGAATAATAACCGGATCGTAGATCCCACTCGACGCTATGATTATAACGCCGGATGTCTAACATAGGATTCATCGAAACGGTTTATAGGTCAACAATAGATATAGATTATCTAGAATTTTAGGAGTCGGCCCAATGCGGGTAAGATATATAAATTATATCAAGTTGGGTGACGACCCAACGAAATAGCATACTAGGAAGGGAAGTCATGAGCCCTCATCCTAGGCCCTGAAACGTTATGGCGTGGTTTAACGTGGGTTATCGGGAATTGTGAAAGGTTGCACGACCGATTTATGCTAGAATAAGTGTACGATTCACCGGGAATTGTGAAAGGTTGCACGGCCGGTGTTTCGCTTACTAAGCTAGTGATTTTAAATTAATCGACTAGGCTTAATAATATAAATGATAGTACTTAATTACCGAGAATTGTGAACGGTTGCACGGTCGGTAATGGGCTATATTTATGTTGATGAATAGTTATATATATTTAACTATGTGGTAATCGGTTTTATAATCAAACCGAGTGATAGTGAGGGGGCACGGTAGAACTCACTGAGACAAGTTGTCTCACCCAATCATTATTGTTGTTTTTATAGAGAAGCAGGGAAAGAGAAAGAGTAACCGGCACGGATAGGTGACCAGCTCGTGGAGATATCAAGGGCTTGCAGTCTTGATATTTTTAGATCCTGTTTTGCTTGTCTCGGTTATGGTTATATGACTTGTATTGTTTATGAGTTGTATAAACCGTTGTAATTTCTGTTTATGATATTGAACACCTAAGTTGTATTCATTCGGATGTTTGAAACATTATGGAATTAAGACGAATGGATTCAAAGTATTATGTTTTATTTCGAAAAAAGTTTGTACGTTCAATACTTAAACAGGAATTGTGTCCTCTGATTATTACTATAGTTGTGCATTACGGTATATCTACATGTTAGAAATACCGGGGTGTTACAGAAACCATTTAAACAATTTCCCTAAGAGTCAAATAGACTGATCTCAATGACAAAAAAATAGTGCCATCAGGGTAAATTGGAGAATTAAAAACAATTGAAAAAGTTAAATTAATTAAAGATATAAATTCTAAGACCTTAATAAGAACGTGAAAAGGAAAAAAGGAAAACCCAGCACCGAGAGTATCATATTATGAAGCATTTTAATTAATGTAGGTACCAGAAATTTATGATGCTTAGAATAGTTTTAGTAGGTTGTCAAAGAGAATATTTTTAGTAAAATTCTCAATATAGAATAAACTTTTAAAGAGTTTGTAACTATTAAATTGTGTAAAATAAAAGTATGGTAATAAAATTAATATTCAATAGTTAAAAGTTGATATCAACATATATGCATATATGCCAACAACTAATAAAGTGAAATGTTAATAATAGTAGTAAGAATAATAATGAGTTCTGTTAGGATAGTTATGGCCAAAATTATGTGAACAATAATAGTAAAAATTGTAACAGTATAAATGGTAGTAACGTGACCATAACAGTATTAAAATGAGAATAGGAACTCAATGAAATAATAGAAGAATTATAAGATAAAAATTTAGAGCAACGAAGTACTAAGGTTAGAAAATGATAATGACAGTATTAATAACATAGAAAATAATAGTAGAAAAATAACAATAATAATTTCAGTTAGTAAGTAAGTCAAGGTTAGTAGTCCAAATGTTAGTTTAAGTTACAGTCAGTAGTCCAAATGCTAGTTCCAGTCACTGTTAGTGAGTCATAGTTAGTAATAAAAATAACAGTCCAATGGTATTTTAGATTATGATATAATAATTTTAGAGATAAATTTAGTACCGATAATTTCGTTACGTTAAGTAAAAATTATAAAAGGGCTAGGGTTACCCTTGACTCATTAATTTTAGTAACTAGTCTACTACTACTGTTGAAGTTCCTCACCCCCCCCCCTACCTGTTATTATTTTTCTTCTTCGTGACTGGGAGAAATGAGTAAGCTTATGGGTTTTTGAAAGTTTGGTGATGGAAGTTTATTATTTATTTGTGTGTGTAGTTGTAGAGAGAGAGACGTCTTAGAGTGTGTGGGTGGAGTAGTGGTGTAGTAGTGTGATAGTGAGATGAAGAGAGTGATTGGTTGAAAGGAATATCTGATGATAGTGATGGTGGTGGGGCTGTGTTTCTTATTTTGGTGTGTGGCTTTAGTTCAGTAAGGGAGCTATTTATAGTAGTCTTTGGAGAGTCCTAGAAGGACACTTGTCTCCTTTTTGTGGTGGGGTCTTCAAGATTTTTTTCTTCCTCTCTAAGTTTCTTGTACCATTAGTCGGTGATGTAAATCACCACGTGCTTTCATTTTATTATTTGAGTAAATTTGTGTCATCTACGCGCAATTGCAGAGACTAATCGTCTGAGCCAAACAAATTTCTCCTCAAGGGTTTTAATGTTACTGTACTCCTACTGTCGACTCGAACTTAAAACCTTTGTTATGTCGAAGGAGACTCATACCATCTCATCCAATTACTTACCAGCGTTCTATTATTTCCAAAGATAAGTGAAAATCGCGTATTACTTCTCCGTCTCTTCTACAAGGCTATTACTCTCACTAGTCACTCATGTGGCTCAAGTTTTTTTCTTTTCTACTTTTTAGTCAAAGAAACATTCCAACCTATTTATATATCATCTATTAATTTATTTAGTAGTAGTTATATTCAAGTCTACTTATCATTTTTTTTTATAAGTACTACCTATTTTTATTGGGACTTATCAAGTCAATATAATTTTATTTATTTATTTTATCAATTTTTTAAATTGGGGTGTTACAGAGGAGATTGAGGAGGTGGTGATGAGCTGCAATGGGAATAAAAGCTCAGGTCTCGATGGGTTTAATTTTGTTTTTGTCAAGGCATTCTGGTTGCTGATCAAGGATGATTTACAAAACCACCCAATTTTAGTCCCTATAATGATTTTTATGCAAATATGTTTTGTTTTTAGCCTATGTAGCACTTGGTGACGTAAGATCTTTACTTATGTGGCTGCCTACGTAGATAACCTTCTCAAATCCCTAATTACAAACCCATCCCCAAAGCTCCAATTGAGAAATCCCTTCTCAAATCCTTTATGTACACTACTACAAGACGCCAATTGAGAAATGTTAGTAGTATTATCGCTTTTTGGCCGCAATTTTTCCTCTACAGTCCAAATTCTGCACTCCATTTTCGTTCAGGATCTATGAATGTCTCTGCACTGCAATTCTGCCCTGATGCAGAATTATTTTCGCACAATGGTCTTATAAGTGTAATTCTGCAAAAACTTTTCTGCACTGCAATCTTATCTCTACAGTTGTGTGTCCTTGTGTTGTATTTTTTCAGTCCGACAAACTTCAGCAATATCTCAACACCGTCAGCCACATATGGTTGACTTTTGGCTGGTCGCTATTTTCTTCCATTCACCATCCATAACATTGAATAAAGGGTTAGTTTTAGTTTTTTTTTTGTATATTATCACCAAATAACCATCAATCCTATATATCAAACTGTGTTCATAATTCAGAGTCTTTATCCTTTTTCTTCCCCCATCCAAAACCCAATAAATTCAACATGATATGAGAGCCCGATTGAATCCATGGACATGTAGATTTATGGGCCCACCAAGGTGCCAATCATCTTGCCTAGGCCCATACTTCGTACAACCCCCCCTCTACTCACTGGACACCCCCGACCCTCAAATATTCCCAAAATATCCTCATGTGAAACGTGCTTCCAAACACCCCACGTGAACCGGTACAGAAGTTTAGTTCCGAACCTGTTAAAAATCTTACAAATGGGGGTGTCTGCTTGGTTCGGAACTAAACTTCCGAACCTTCGTAATCCCAGAATAAAAAAAAAGAGACATGCACGTTTCATTAATGGCATTTTCGTCTTTTCGCATGATTTGCGGGTGTCTAGTAAGTAGGGAGGGGGTGTAAGAAGTATGGCTATACAACTAATATTCATTGCTTGTTTTGCTTTATTCAACATGGTATCAGAGCACATTTCAATCCAAGGACATGTAGCTTTATGGGCCCACCAAGTGCCCATCATCTTGCCTATAGTGCCAATATCCGTTGCTTGTTTTGCTTTCTTCTCTACAGAACCATGATTTCAAAGTTCAAACACCTCTGAAGTCTTCAATTATATTGTTGGGATTTTTTTTGTACCCCCATCACATTCCATATACCCCCCACATAATTTCTAAAACCCGAAAATACCCCTGCCCAACTAAAAATCACTCGGAATTACCCCATCTAAGGTAAATCCGATTTGTTATTTTTCAAATCGGATTTACCTACCCAATAGGTAAATCCGACTTTAAAAATAACAAAGCGGATTTACCTCAGATGGGGTACATCCGCTTTGTTATTTTTAAAATCGGATTTACCTAGTGGGTAGATAAATCTGATTTCCCTAAAAAAAGAAAATCGGATTGTAACACCCCTAATATTTCTAACAAGTAGAAATGCTAAGGTGCACGAAATGGCATACATCAGAGTAGAATTTCCTGTTTCCGATATTGAACAAAACTAAAAACTCTTAACTTAATCCAAAATCAAGAGGCACGCATAGCTTGAGACTTCTAAATTATAACCAAGTACCATGTCCTTCTTACTAACAACTCCTATTGTTGAATATCCAACAACATGAAATTAGCGGAAACGATCATTAACTAGTAGCTAGTACAAGTCATCAAATCGAAGTACAATCACTAAGGGGAAAAACATCATGCACATAAGTTTACAACTTCATGCTCTCCTCAAGATCTCGTCAACCATTCTTCCTTGCCTTGTTCTTTCCCTGAGTATCTGTAAAACAACAACATATAAAGGGTGAGATAAACATTATCTCAGTGAGTTTTACCGTAACCCCTCACAATGACTCTCGGTCCATTTATTATCATCAAACAATCGTAGCTCACAAGGATACTACGTGCATAAAGCTTTTCATGACATGCCATAGTACATCTCCGGTAAAAGCTCTGCCTTTACCGTCGAACCTCTCCACTAGCTTACACTAGCTTCAAACCTCGTGGGGTCTAGGTTCTGGGGCTCATGACTTCCCCTCCCCTAGTATACTAATCAACCGGGTCGTCACCTGCGCTTTGATATAATTTATATATTCTAACATTGATTGAACATTTAGTTCCATGAATAAACAATCGCTTGAACATTTACTAATTTACGGTTCTTGAAACAATTTTGACTTCCAAAAACAATTCATTTTAAACCTTGCAATCATGTTCACAAACAGAGCATCATTGGTTCCATGACATGAGGGATGGTTGGGAAGAAGATTAGAAGAGGTTTGGGATCGAAAGGAGCGACGAAACGAGAATTCAGTGTGCGGTAACAGAAGCTCACGCACGGTCTGTGTGCCCTAGGCGCACGACCCGTGCGCACTATACATCCTTTTTAAAATCATTCCCGAAGCTGGCGCACGGTCCGTGTGCCATAGGCGCACGACCCGTGCGCTTCTATCAGCACACCAATTCGTTCCATTTTTCTCGATTTCGCAATTCCATTCGAGTCCAATCCGTAATCCAATCTTAATCCAACTCCAAAACAGCAATCATAACACAACAATCCAGTCCAAACAATAGCAATCAACTATCAAGCTTTGAGTAATTCGTTCCGAAACACCAAATACATAGTTTTCGCAAATAACGGTTTTCGACTCTTAAAATCTTTCAGACGACAAAACATTCACGAACTCAGTCACATAACGTTCATTTCAAAAACACAAAAACAATCCTAAGCGTGAGTAGAAATCACCGATCGTGATGAGAATCACGTGATACCGAAACTCGCAAAGCTCAACCGCTCCAAAGTCTCACAACACGTTCCGAACTCGATCCAAATGCGTCCAATCGCTTCCAACCGAAAATGCAACCTCCCCAAATGCTCTTCTTCTACCCAATTCATCCCAAAACAGAAATGTAGCTATTGCAAGGGCTCTAGTACTGAATCTTGACTTAACAATTTAATTATGGAGCTTCATCATCCACATGCAAGCTACTAGAGACCCAAAACTCCATTTTTGCTTCTTGAGAGCTAGGAGGTTCAAAAATGGCAACAATGGATAGAGGAGGAAGCAAAGAATGAAATTAGTGTCATGGTGTAGAGCTTGAAAAATGAGGAAGAATGGGTTGAAAAGAACTTACATGCATGGACAATGGTGAGAACCCACTCCTCTTCTCCTCTCCCTCTTCTTTGCGCCTTCTTCCTCTCTCTCTCTCTCTCAATTCTGATTTCTAACTTTCAGCAAGGGTGTTCTGTGGGAGTGAGTGTGAGTGCTGTCATGTTCATGAGCTAAAGGGAAAATTTCTTAAATGAGTAGGAAAAGACTAAAATGCCCTTAACTTAGCTCATCATCTTAGTTTACTTCTAATTAACCACTAACTCATAATTTCCTTCTAAAAAGTGTGGTTGTGGTCTTATGGAGTTAAGGAGTGTGTTTGGTGTTGTGTAATTTGGGTTAAGGGTTCGAGTGATATGGAAATGACCAAAACGCCATTGTCTCCCTAATCCTCACATAATTCTATTTCTACCCCAAAACAATCACATCATTCATACAATTAAACGTTGCTTTCACGTTTTAACATGTCCATGACTTAATTTATTATTTTATTGAATAATAATTCGCTAGTTGATTTCATAAAACGAAATTAACCAAAATTCAGGGATGTTACACGGATTTACGCCACCTAAGGTAAATCCGATTTTGTTATTAAAAATAATTGTTTTTATTTAAATTTTTAAAAAAGGTTATAAAAATGCTACTAAAAATCCGTTAAAGTGTCAAAACTAATCCAAAAATTATAAAAACACCACTAAAAATCTAATAAAACCAAAATAAGTTTATGCAAATTTTTTTAGATTTTTTGGAAATTATGAAAAATTAAAAAAACTAATAAAAAATAGTAAACGATGGAATTTGGGATTTTGAGCTCTCATGTCCTGAAAGAAGTTATTTCTTGAGGAGTCTTTATCCTTGATTTTTTTCAGATTTAATGGCTGTGGTTTCATTACAATTTGAGTAGGTTGTCAAAAAACAGATTTTTTAGCATAAATTATTCGCTCGACGTACAACATCATTACGTGTTAACGAACTACACACTAAACAGAACCAAAAGATGGTCGAAATTCGTATCTAATTTTTTAACTGATTTATTTATTTATTTATTAATTACGTTAAAAAAGCGGATTTACCCCCACATAAGGTAAATCCGCTTTTGTTATTTAAAAGCGGATATACCCCCACATAAGGTAAATCCGCTTTTAAAAATAACAAAATCGGATTTACCCCACACCTAAGGTAAATCCGCTGTTAATTTTAAAAGCGGATCTACCCCCACCTTAAATAAATCCACTTTTAATTTTTTAAAATTTTAAGTGGAAATCGAATTTACCTCACTGATACATAAATCCAATTTCCAAAAAAAAATTGAAATCAGAATATGTTTGGGTTTTTTATATTTTGTGAAGGGCAATTGCGTCTTTTCACAGGGTCTATGGAGTATAATTGAATGTGATGGGGTACGAAAAAAAACCTATATTGTTTGGTTATACTATATGTTTCTTCTTAGAGGATGTACTTCTAACGAGCTTAAAGCTTAGTAAACTTTAACTTGAGAGAGAGTATTAGAAACAAATATAATAACTTGGTTATTAAATTAGAGTATCTTAAATAATCTCATAGAATTAGTTTCTTACCTTAGAGCATCTTGGATTATAACCTAAGATTAGTTTCCATAATTTTGAATTATTATAAAGATTAGTTTCTTTATTTAATTGGGATTTGGAGCCTTGTATTAGTGTCAATAAGGGTCGGTGCTTGATCTTTTTGTATCATTAGATAAGTATCAATCATTATATTAAACCATAATCATAATTCAAAGTCTGTATTCTATTTCTACGCTCTTTATCTAAAACCCTATAACTTTAACAAAGACCCAATGTGATTCATCACGATATGAGGAAACTTAATCTTGATGTGCGCTGTCATTGTCATTTCATAGGGAGACACGAAGTCAAACAGCACTATGGCCACTCAACAACTCTATTAGTTCATTATCTTCACATTGCACCTAACCCAGGTTTCCAAGAGTGCAAAAAGTATCATTGGTAGCAATGATGATGCACTGCCCATAATTAATCTTGATCTACTGGCTTCATGGTAACCAAAAAAGAAAAACTTCAGTGGCTTAAGAATAATACAACAAAACATCTAAAGTTGCTTCCTTTCCAACACTTTCAGCCAAACCGAAAATTATTATTTCCAAATAAACATTAAACAATTCTAATAAATCAGATATGTTATAAATCTGAAAAATAAGGAATTTTCCTAAAAGCAAAGCAACAAATTTTTAATCGCCCCCCTTTCCAAGTTGAAATATGACTACTGTTATACTTAACTAAGGCATGTTCCAAAGCAATAATTCGACTAATAACTTCTATTTTCCACGTGCAGCTATTATTAAAATAACAAAATAAGGTTTCACTTCTCAAATCTAGAAACCGAGGCTCCTCCATTACCTGAGGCAAGCATAGAGCATATTGAATTACAAGGCAAACATCTCGATACTTGAATCACCTGTGGCTTTATTTAAATTGCCAAAAAGAAAAATATCAAGCACCCTGCAAAGTGAGAAGAGAAAGGGAGCCTTGGCACAAAGGATGGAATTGCTGTGTGATTGGAGGTCAAGGGTTCGTGCAGTAAACCTCGTGTAATCCAGAAAACCAGAAAAATACAAGTTTGCCAATTGGTAAACAAGCTAGATTTTCAGATACAAATTTTCATTCAACCAATACAAAATGTCAAAATCTATGACACATATGAACAATCTTTGAGAGCACAACTTGCAAAAGTTGCCAAAAACACTAACTAAATCATCAGATATTCAGATACTTACATGTGTCTCACTCACATCATGCTGCATGTGCATGCATCCAATCAGAATATTAATAGCTTCAAAGCCGCCACAAACAAACTTGCAAACCACAAAAAATGACTACCTACCTAGAGAGAAATAAAACGTCAAAATCTGCATAGAAAATATTGAAGGAAATGATAACATCAAGATATCCCCATACCGTTAGTCTATTATGACCCGAGGAATGGTTGGCCTGAAGGAAGTTAGCACCAATTGTTCTGCTCACACACACAATGGATGTTAGCTAGTTGCAAAGCTTTGTTAGTGCCTTCTCTTCTTGAATAAACAATGCTTCAACCTGTGACCCTTAGCCATATTCACAAATTGCCTATATGCTAGGACACAACTCGCCTATAAAATTCATTGAAGTCAAGACGGAAAAAGAGAAACTTTAGATCAACATGTTGCTGTACAGGCAACTGAGAAATGAATTCCTCTTGCAATGATGAATACTCCTTAGCAATTGCATCCAGATCCTGTTCCATATTTCGAAGAAATTCACCAGCACGTTGTGTTAGGGCTTTCCTCCCATCAGAAACCCAGGATTCTTGTTCCACAGATTCATCATTCAATTTCTTTCGTGATTTCTTCTGGTCTCGAGAGGATAGGGAGGATTCCGTCGTTCTGAAACAAACAGGTGATCAAATGTGAAACATGGCAATATATTTATTTTTGGGGTGGGGGTGTAGGGAAGAAAAATTAAGATCGTTACCTTGATTGCAACTCATGAATGCCTTCGTACAACCGGTCCGCATGGCTCCGAAAACGTAATATAAGATCAAATATTACTAATAGCGATTTGTAAAGGGACTGAGAGAGTTCTCCAAGGAGAGACTTTTCTACAATTGAATTCATATATTTCTCATGAGCTGCAAGTAAATCATCAAGATCCTTGGCTACTTCCATCTCACTTAAAAAGTTTGACCACGATATCTCCAAGACTTCAAACATTATATAGTATTGCAAGTTTGAAATAAAGTGATTAATTTCAACCCAAAGAACCTGGCAGCGCCTCAATGCTGAAACTAACTGCATCTTTACTGCATGTTGCAATCTAATAAAGGAATTAGAAGTTATACAGTTTGGTTTCATGGTCTTCCAGGCACCAATAAGTGCATGTTCCACTCTTTTAAGCTTCCACAGAAAATTAAAAATTCTTAAATACCTCGCCATCACAGACTCTGTAAACACAGTATCTAGTGGAACCCTTGCATCATATTGCAGTGAGAACACATCCCAGCCCCTATCACCACTTTCATGTGGCATCATTTTGACCCTGAGCCTATCCAAAATGTCAGGGTCATCATACTGAGCATTGGATGCTCGAACTGCAGTTTCCAGCAATCCCGCAAGTTTGAAAGAGCTTATAGTATTAGCCGGCTCAGAAAGCTCAGGTCCAACTATATCCATCAGATATTGCACAAAATCACCTTGGCCAAGCAACAAATATCGCTTAATCGCAAGACAATGCTCTTTGAATTTATACCTCTTGTCAATTACATCCAATAGATGTTTATCAATTCTTTTTGAAGCTTCATCAACCAAGGACTCAAGGGTACCAGTTTCTCCATAACCAAAACCACCCCGTCTCGCCGTGGCCCCTGCATCAGTGGCAACTTCAGTTGCAGTATGAGCCCAACCACGATCCTCACAGCAAACACGAAGAAAATTTATAGACTTTCCAGTCCTTAAAATCCTCTGAGCAAGAGAAGCCGAAATGAATGAAGGAAGCATGGCATCATGAAGCCTATATCCTTCTCTCCAAAGGGATTCTGCCTTCACAGGCTGCCCAACAATGAAAAACTCAGTAAATATATCCTCCAACTCCCCTTCCAAAACCCACCTTCTCACCATTTCAAAAAGCGGAGAACATACTCGCTGAAGCAATCTCTTCATGAATTCATGAACCAACGGATCCCCATGTTGGGCGTGCAAATGAATCGCGCCAGCCATCGCCCCACCACGCAAAACTCTACACTTGTCAACTAAATCACCCATCAATCTCATCTTCACCATTGGCTCCGCAAGCCAAACGGCCAATCTCCTCAACGAAAGATAATTTCCCGAACTTGCAGATTCAGACACCAAAGGAATCGGATTCGAAGACTGAGCCTCAAGCACAGCCAACAACTTATAATACTCACTCAACTCATCCTGCAATGCAGAACAAAAAGCCTGCCCAACAGTTCCCACGTCTTCTGCAGGAAAACGATCCATACTCTGTGATATATACCCCGTAACCTTCTTAAACAAAAACCCCAATTCACAAAGCTTATGAACCATACTCCTAGTTGCCCTAGGAACCCTAATTGAATCCAACAAAACATAACAATCACTCTTACCATCAAATTTCACGTAATTACCATCAACTCCCTGACAAGTATAAAGCACGTCGGTTACCAAAGCCTCCTCAGAAACATCATTTTCTTCTTTAACCAAATTCACAAACTCACGAAACGCAATATCGCGGCGATTCTCAGGATCCTTAGCAAGGAGCAAAACGCCGTCGTTCAATCCCTTGTCCTGGCGGCGGCGGGGAGTCGCAGTATCAGAGAAAGTTAGATTAGGGAGAAGAATGGAGGCATCAAGATGAGACTTAGCGGCAGTTTTGCGATCTTCGGAGATGATTTTGAGGAGGTAGATTAGCGCCCACTTGTTATTAACGCTGGTAGCTTTGGCGGCGAATTTGGTGTAAAGGTCGGCGAAGGAGAGGGCTTCGGAGGATCTACCTTGAGTGGCGAGGCTACGTTTAATGGATTCGGCGATGGCGGCGGCGTCAGGGGTGACGGAAGGCGTGAGGCGGCTGGAGAGAATGCGGAGAGCGTAACGGAGGGAGTTTTGGTAATCGGATGTGTTAGGGTTTAGGGGTGCAGAATTAGGGGGGAGATTTTGAGATAGTAAACGGTGGACGAGTTCTTTTACCAGATCTGGAAGCTTCTGTTGTTCTTCTTCGTCGTCCATGGTTGCCGGTGAGTTGGAAACGACGTCGTTTAACTACTTGCAGGCTTTTCAGAGAAGGGAGCCTTTTCTTTTTTTTTCAACGGAGGGGTGTGGGAGAGAGGGAGTGGGGAAAGAGTGTTTTTTGATTTTTGGTGGGCGCGGAAATGATTATTGGTGAGGTCCTTTATTTTCTTTTTCAAAAAAAATTGTCTAAATAGTGACCATGGAAATGGAATTGCTTTTGAATTATCATCCAATCGAATAGGTGATGTTAAAAGATGTCACCTAAATTATTATATAAAAAATAGGTGATGATAGGGTATATACATATAAAAAAATAGGCAATGATATGTTTTCTTAGGTATTTTATTGAGTTTAATTATTGTGCATTATATTTATAGGTATAATTTTTTCAAAATATAGCGGTATACCCCGTGCATACGCACAGGTGTTGTCGTGTTATTTTTATTAATAGACTTCGACATAAATTAATTAGTCCGAACATTACCCCGTGAAAATCAAGAGTAATTTAAAGTAGATAAATAAAAAGTTTCAAATTGTAATTGAGTTAGTCCGAACATTACCCCGAGAACATTTACCAGCAATATGTAATATTTCCCGTAGAGATTAGAAAATAAAATTGTATTAAAGTTTCAAATTTTCCAAATTGTAATATTTCTCGTACAAACTAAATAAAACTTATTGGTAGAGAAAAATAGAATATTAAAACTGAAGAAGACATGTAGATGAAATTAAAAGAGATATATTGTGAGAAAAACAAGATAGAGTTAGAGGAAGAAAGAGGAGGAGAGAGTGAAAAAATGTGAGAAAAAATGAAAAAGTTTGAATAAATATATGACAGAGTGATAAGTAATATTTTCGGTAGAGATTAGAAAACAAAATTGTAGTAAAGTTTCAAATTGTAATATTTCCCGTATAGACTGAATAAAATTTATTTACAGAGAAAAAATAGAATATTAAAAAAACGAAGGAGACATATAGATGAAATTAAAGTAGATATATTGTGAAAAATAGAAAAACGAGATAGAGTTAGAGGAAGAAAGAGGAGGGTGAAAAAATGTGTGAGAAAGAGTGAAAAAGTTTGAAAAAGTATATCAGAGAGAGTGAAAAAGTAAAAGTTTGAAAAAAGTGGGAGAGTGAAAAAATTTGAAAAGTATGTGAGAGAGGGTAAAAAAGATTGAAAAAGTGAAATTAGATAAATATCCTAAAACTGCTTAGTTGGAAAAATGGTAAGATTGATATTTTGGTAGTAGGTTAATGGTATATATAGATAGATAATAGATACTCGATCATTACCCGGTGAGCATTTACCAGCAATATGTAATATTTCCTGTAGAGATTAGAAAACAAAATTCTATTAAAGTTTCAAATTTTCAAATTGTAATATTTCCTGTAGCAGAGACTAACTCAAACTTATTGACAGAGAAAAAATAGAACATTAAAAAAAATGAACAAGACATGTAGATGAAATTAAAGTAGAAATATATTGTGAAAAATAGAAAAATGAGATAGAGTTAGAGGAAGAGAGAGAAGGATATAGTGAAAAAGGTTTGAAAAAAGTGTGTGAGAGAAAGTGAAAAAATTTGAAAAAGTACGTGAGAGAGTTTGAAAAAAAGTGAAAAAGTGAAATTACATAAATATCCTAAAATTGTTTAGTTGAAAAAATGGTAAGATTGATATTTTTGTAGTAGATTAATGACTTAATGGTATAGATAAATAGTAGATACTCGATCACAATTTATAGTAGGAGTCGCATAAAATAGTTATGAGTAAACTTAATCCTTTTTTGGGTAAACCCGGGTATCCTCCACGACGACTGTGGAGACTAATCCCTCGAGGTACTGAAGTTCATTTAAGGGCTGACATCTCCCAGCGATGTATCTCCATACACACCGGCCAGAGATCGAACCACTGACCAAATCCTTTTTAATATTACACAACAACAAAAAACCAATTGTTAATGTCTAACACCGACGTGTTTTGTTTTATGCTTATGATTGTATATTATCAATGATTTTTATATATTTTTTTGAATTGAATGATTTTTATATTTACATTCACAAAATTGTAAATAAAATATTAAAATTTAACTTAATTTTCATGTTTCACGTTTTTTTTGAGGGGTGAAAGCTGTTAAATTTTTGCAATTTTATTTTCACTTTTTACTGATGGGTGTTATTGTATAATTGCAGGGGTGCAGGAAATAAGAGAGGACGGCCCACTTGGCCCAACCGACACTGTGCTGTGAGTGATTTTCTTTCAGAGCCCAAGTTAGAAACAACAAGGACCACTGTTCTCTCTCGCTTGTCTTCTCCTCTCTTCCTTTCAGCTTGACACTGACTTGGTTCTCCAATGGAGCTCTGCTAGGGTTTCTTAGGAAACCTAGCAGCTGACCTCCAATCTACAAACCGACACCACCAATGGAAAGATGGCAGCTCCGTGATCAAAACCCCTCCTTCAGTTTCACGATCTGAGCACTTCTCACAGAGGCCTTGTTTCACGTTTCTGCTCCAATGGCCTCCACCTTCTTGGGTTTTCCACCGGACACCACTGTGAAGGTAAATCTTCAAACCGATCTTTGATATCTTTCCTCTTTCGCTTGATACAACCAAAACCTGATTTCTGTGTTGTTTCTTTTCTGGTTGAGCCACTGAGAACGAAGATGATCTGGGTTTCAGTAGCTGGATGGAGGAGCAACACACATAAGGTAATATTTCACTCTCTTAGTGAATTTATGTGTTCTGTTTTGACTTTTACCGAAACCCTAAGTACTGATTTTCTGTTGCAGGTTACCTTGTGATTGTTCTTGATGAACAATCACCACCTTCAAGCCTTCAGTACTGCCTGACAAACGGTATAAACTTCCTTTCACTCTTATTCTTCTTTACTTCACTGTTTCAGTCACAGAAACAGATTGCTAATCATGCTGTCTTTCTTTTCTTGTGAGGTTCTTTTCAACACTCTTGAAGATACTCACCAAGGACTTAAAGACACGGCACTGAATGGAGAAGAAACAGAGAAAGGGAACTGAGCACACACACAAATGTAAAATACAACTTGTAAATTTTTTATTGATTGTAAAAAACTGTATATGCTGTATGTACATAGCTTATTTATAGCATTCACTGGATGTATAGCTGGTAGTTTAGAGTTTGTTATAGCTAACAAACTCAGTTTGTTAATCAGTTTAACAAACTAAGAATTAGTTAGAGGCTCATTAGTTTCACAGCTGTAATAAAACTAACCAGGGACTATTTGGTCACATTATTATAACAGCTATATTTCAGTTTTGAAAAATATAGCCGTTGGGTATTTTTTAGGGTTTTTGCTTAAAAACCCAATAAAAGCTTTAAGGATTTATTTTTTCTTATGCTAGATAAATTGACAGACGCTGAGAAGTGTTATTGGACATGACCTTTGTGGAGAGATTATGCTAATAAAGCAAAAGGTGTGGGAGGTGATTATTGAGAGACTGACTGTCTATTGTGTTATACTGGGATCCTGATTTCCTGATGTAGTTTACGTCGACATTGATAAGTACTGTTTGAGAGATGAATTTGGTATGTTTTTGGGATCGAGCTAAAACACTCAATGGTTTTCTCCTTTGCTTAATACCCAAATGGGTGAAGCTCATGACCTTTTGTTTGCCATGAACTGGATAAGAGAGTTGTAGAACGTGTTACCCAAATGGTTTTCTCCTTTGCTTAATACCCAAATGGGTGAAGCTCAGTTTGTTAATCAGTTTAACAAACTAAGAATTAGTTAGAGGCTCATTAGTTTCACAGCTGTAATAAAACTAACCAGTGACTGTTTGGTCACATTATTATAACAGCTATATTTCAGTTTTGAAAAATATAGCCGTTGGGTATTTTTTAGGGTTTTTGCTTAAAAACCCAATACCCTTCCTTAAGCAAAGCCCTAAAAAAACTAGGACCCTTCCTTAACCTAGAGGGATTTAAGCTTAGAGAGTCTAAAACATCAGGACATGCCCCTGGACTAGCAGTAGAACAATGACAACCTGGGACAAGCCCCCAAGCAGTAGCTTTAGAGGTTGCTTTCTTACTTAGAAGGCAACCAATCCTATCTCTCCTTTTAAGGTTAGCTAATGCCTTCCCCTTTAGAGCCTTCTGTAGAAAATCAGCAGTCTGCTCCTTAGTTGAGCAGTGATCCAGCCAAGCTACTTGGGTAGTAGCTTTGTCAATTGTGACAAGTTCACAACCTGTCAGTTTTTGTCCCTTAGTCAGAATTTGACCAATAGGGTCAGAAAGTAGTGTGGCAGATTCCTTATAATGAGAAATTCCATCTGCTTGCTGCTGTACAGCTTCCTCAGTGTTATGTTTCATCATAGGGTCTTTAGTGCTGCTTTCCTCCTTAGGACAGCCTCCAAGTAATCCAGTTTCAACCTGAAACAGTTTAAAGCATACCAAAGCTCTTTCTTTGGTTTTTATAAAATAAATCCAAGGCTTTGAGTATTCATCTACATATGTTAAAACCATTTTGTTGGCACTTAATGAAAACAGATTAAGTGTCCCATATGTAGATGAACATTCAATCTGGATTACTTCCTTAAATTCAGATTTCAGCCTTCCAAATAACAATTTGCCTATTAAACAAGTAGTGTTTGGAATATAGGAAATATTTCTAGTGAATATAACCTTTTCAACTTCCCTTTTTAACCTTAGGTTCCTTGCACCAGCTGCATTAATAGGTTCAGCCCCTTTAATACCAATTTCCTTTCTAGAGTAGGAGTCAATCAGCCATTCATAAGTCATGTGGCTTGGACAGCCATTGTTCAATGACCACATTCCTTCAAAAATCCTGCCAATATTAGTTGACAAAGCACAAACAGTATATTCACAGTAATACTCAATGGTTTTCTCCTTTGGTTAATACCCAAATGGGTGAAGCTCAGTTTGTTAATCAGTTTAACAAACTAAGAATTAGTTAGAGGCTCATTAGTTTCACAGCTGTAATAAAACTAACCAGGGACTGTTTGGTCACATTATTATAACAGCTATATTTCAGTTTTGAAAAATATAGCCGTTGGGTATTTTTTAGGGTTTTTGCTTAAAAACCCAATACCCTTCCTTAAGCAAAGCCCTAAAAAAACTAGGACCCTTCCTTAACCTAGAGGGATTTAAGCTTAGAGAGTCTAAAACATCAGGACATGCCCCTGGACTAGCAGTAGAACAATGACAACCTGGGACAAGCCCCCAAACAGTAGCTTTAGAGGTTGCTTTCTTACTTAGAAGGCAACCAATCCTATCTCTCCTTTTAAGGTTAGCTAATGCCTTCCCCTTTAGAGCCTTCTGTAGAAAATCAGCAGTCTGCTCCTTAGTTGAGCAGTGATCCAGCCAAGCTACTTGGGTAGTAGCTTTGTCAATTGTGACAAGTTCACAACCTGTCAGTTTTTGTCCCTTAGTCAGAATTTGACCAATAGGGTCAGAAAGTAGTGTGGCAGATTCCTTATAATGAGAAATTCCATCTGCTTGCTGCTGTACAGCTTCCTCAGTGTTATGTTTCATCATAGGGTCTTTAGTGCTGCTTTCCTCCTTAGGACAGCCTCCAAGTAATCCAGTTTCAACCTGAAACAGTTTAAAGCATACCAAAACTCTTTCTTTGGTTTTTATAAAATAAATCCAAGGCTTTGAGTATTCATCTACATATGTTAAAACCATTTTGTTGGCACTTAATGAAAACAGATTAAGTGTCCCATATGTAGATGAACATTCAATCTGGATTACTTCCTTAAATTCAGATTTCAGCCTTCCAAATAACAATTTGCCTATTAAACAAGTAGTGTTTGGAATATAGGAAATATTTCTAGTGAATATAACCTTTTCAACTTCCCTTTTTAACCTTAGGTTCCTTGCACCAGCTGCATTAATAGGTTCAGCCCCTTTAATACCAATTTCCTTTCTAGAATAGGAGTCAATCAGCCATTCATAAGTCATGTGGCTTGGACAGCCATTGTTCAATGACCACATTCCTTCAAAAATCCTGCCAATATTAGTTGACAAAGCACAAACAGTATATTCACAGTAATTCCTTATCCTAGGATCAGTTTTAGGTATCACAGAAATTGCCTTAATTTCTGTTTCTAATTCAGTTTCAGAATCAGTAGGTTCTAAACTCACAGTTTTAAGATTTACAGATTTTGAATTTATAGAGTCAAAGCTCACAGTTTTGACAATCACATTTCCACAGTTCACTAAATCTAAACTCTCAGAAACCTCCCTAGATTCTGCTTCCAGTTCAGATTTAGATATCACAGAAGCCTCTCTAGCCTCTGTTTTGGGTTCAGTCACAAAACCCACAGAAACTTCCTTAGTTTCTGTTTCAGCCTTTGAACACACAGAAACTTCCCTAGTTTCAGGTTCAGCTGTAACTACAGAAACTTCCTCAGTTTCTGTTTCCTCTAGGTCATCTATAATCATGCTAAAAACTACATGATCAGATTCTGAATCTGAATCTTCTTTAGCCACATTGGCTTCAGATTCAGCTTCTTTGGGCTTAGAGTCCTTTCTAGTAGGACACTCAGTAGCATAGTGCCCATATTCATCACATCTGTAGCATTGCACTTTAGGTTTATCTTTCTTAGATGCATTGCTACTTTTCTTAGTGAAATCAGATTTAGAGTTAGGTTTACCTGACTTACCTTTGCTGCCTTTTGACCACTTCTTGCCATTAGACTTGGTGAGTAGGGCCTGCTCATCTTCTTCTTCACCTTCTAGTAGTTTGATCCTCAGCTCCTTTGCTTCAAGCTTTGCTTGAAGCTCTTCCACTTTATAGTCATCTGGTAGAGTTGTATCTTCAATACTGTTGACTACCCAGTCAAACTTTTTAGTTAAGGACCTTAGGACTTTCTTACAGATCACCTTTTCTGTAAGAGTTTCCCCATACATTGCCATAGTATTAGTGATTTTCTTTAACCTTATAAAGAAATCAGAAATACATTCACCTTCCTTCATCTTTAGTGTTTCATACTGGGCTCTTAGAGCCTGCAACTTTTCTTCTTTGATATGGGCAGCACCAGTGTAATACCTCTCTAAGGCATCCCAGGCAGCCTTAGAAGTCTCATAACTGCTAATCCTATCAAAGTTTGCCTCATCACACCCCTGGTGCATGAGATAGATTGCCTTGTAGTCCTTTTGTTCGTTTTCATTGAACAAATTAGTTTCAGCAACAGTTGGTTCTTCAGCCAATGGTTCAAAACCATTCCTAACAATTCTGAGAACACCATGGCAGCCAAAAATGGCCTTCATTTGGAGGCTCCATCTATCCCAGTTTTTCCCATCAAGCTTTGGGATTTGTGTGTTTAGACCTGTCCCAGTACTAGCCATCTTTTAGAACTGAAAACACTTTAAACACAGAAATTGTTAGAACACAAAAAAAACTGCACAATCAGATTGTGCAAGTAAAACTGAGAAAAACCTTAAAGAACTTTAAAGAACCTTAAAAGAAAACTTAAAGAAGATAGAGTTAGAGTAAATTTTTCCTGTTTTTCCCTGGATTGTTACCAGCTCATTGATACCATGTTAAATTTTTGCAATTTTATTTTCACTTTTTACTGATGGGTGTTATTGTATAATTGCAGGGGTGCAGGAAATAAGAGAGGACGGCCCACTTGGCCCAACCGACACTGTGCTGTGAGTGATTTTCTTTCAGAGCCCAAGTTAGAAACAACAAGGACCACTGTTCTCTCTCGCTTGTCTTCTCCTCTCTTCCTTTCAGCTTGACACTGACTTGGTTCTCCAATGGAGCTCTGCTAGGGTTTCTTAGGAAACCTAGCAGCTGACCTCCAATCTACAAACCGACACCACCAATGGAAAGATGGCAGCTCCGTGATCAAAACCCCTCCTTCAGTTTCACGATCTGAGCACTTCTCACAGAGGCCTTGTTTCACGTTTCTGCTCCAATGGCCTCCACCTTCTTGGGTTTTCCACCGGACACCACTGTGAAGGTAAATCTTCAAACCGATCTTTGATATCTTTCCTCTTTCGCTTGATACAACCAAAACCTGATTTCTGTGTTGTTTCTTTTCTGGTTGAGCCACTGAGAACGAAGATGATCTGGGTTTCAGTAGCTGGATGGAGGAGCAACACACATAAGGTAATATTTCACTCTCTTAGTGAATTTATGTGTTCTGTTTTGACTTTTACCGAAACCCTAAGTACTGATTTTCTGTTGCAGGTTACCTTGTGATTGTTCTTGATGAACAATCACCACCTTCAAGCCTTCAGTACTGCCTGACAAACGGTATAAACTTCCTTTCACTCTTATTCTTCTTTACTTCACTGTTTCAGTCACAGAAACAGATTGCTAATCATGCTGTCTTTCTTTTCTTGTGAGGTTCTTTTCAACACTCTTGAAGATACTCACCAAGGACTTAAAGACACGGCACTGAATGGAGAAGAAACAGAGAAAGGGAACTGAGCACACACACAAATGTAAAATACAACTTGTAAATTTTTTATTGATTGTAAAAAACTGTATATGCTGTATGTACATAGCTTATTTATAGCATTCACTGGATGTATAGCTGGTAGTTTAGAGTTTGTTATAGCTAACAAACTCAGTTTGTTAATCAGTTTAACAAACTAAGAATTAGTTAGAGGCTCATTAGTTTCACAGCTGTAATAAAACTAACCAGGGACTGTTTGGTCACATTATTATAACAGCTATATTTCAGTTTTGAAAAATATAGCCGTTGGGTATTTTTTAGGGTTTTTGCTTAAAAACCCAATAAAAGCTTTAAGGATTTATTTTTTCTTATGCTAGATAAATTGACAGACGCTGAGAAGTGTTATTGGACATGACCTTTGTGGAGAGATTATGCTAATAAAGCAAAAGGTGTGGGAGGTGATTATTGAGAGACTGACTGTCTATTGTGTTATACTGGGATCCTGATTTCCTGATGTAGTTTACGTCGACATTGATAAGTACTGTTTGAGAGATGAATTTGGTATGTTTTTGGGATCGAGCTAAAACACTCAATGGTTTTCTCCTTTGCTTAATACCCAAATGGGTGAAGCTCATGACCTTTTGTTTGCCATGAACTGGATAAGAGAGTTGTAGAACGTGTTATCTTTGAGCTTTGATACCAAGTTAGTTGTTGATAACATGTCTTCCTCTCTCGATTACATAACATGATATAGATCTACATACATGAATGTCGGGAATTACTTTTATTTGTTTGTAAAAGCTTTCATGTGGTGGGAGACAAGCTAATATTAATTGTTGCTCATAATTTAGTTCATTCTCAATCTTTTATTGATACCTTAATAAGGAGGCTTACATATATGTGCCGACCTTCAGCATCCTTAAAGATAACGGGAAAACACCGGAATGGGGGTTGACTTGTATTAACTCTCAAGATGAAGGGGAGGGATAATAAATGTTAACTAAAAAAAGAAGAGCAGAATGAATGAAATAAATTTATTAGTGTTTAAGCACTGTTGAATATTTATAGCAGATGACTGAGAGATATCCATCCATTGGAGAGAAAATAACCCCATTGTGAAATAGGTCGTTTTGCTTTGCAGTTAATGCACGATATTATTTTGTTAAAGAAAATTGTTAGGGACATTCTCTTTGATACGTTTTCTTTAACACTCATTTTATGATTTACTAAAATTCACTTGGGTTTCACCACTTTAGAAATGAGACTCAATAATTTAGTGAGACCCATTTGCTTTTGCTACCGGCACCTACATTTGATTTCACACCCTCCCAATAACAGGTTCCTAAAAATTATGATGTTCGTCAACATTCTATCACATCCAACAAGGAGGTATTTTTGAGCGACCTATTTAGTGTAAACTGTAAAATGCAAGAGGCGCGCTACTCTTTATTTTGATTCATTGCATGAATTTGGCTATATGTTGTTTCACAACCAACTAGTCGCATCCGCACGGGTTTATGTTGGCTTGAATACGACAAGAATTTCTCAAGTAGACAATAACGAATATATGTAATATTCAGAATAAGTATATATATATATATATATATATATATATATATATATATATATATATATTGGATTTTAGAATAACCATCCATGTCATTGCTCGGGCCATACTATATGTATTTCAAAAAAATATTAAACCTCGTGAATAAAATAAATTCAATTATTTAATTATCTAATATTCATTTGACTTTAAATTAGGCTACTACTTGCCAAATATTGAAAAATAGGACAAATAACCCATGAGGACACAAGTTCAAAAAAAGAGAAAGACGTGATTTCTCCGTGGATGCTTAAGACCGTGAATGATATATGTAAATAATATATATGCGTATAAAATTGATATGAATTCAAAGAAAAAGGCAGAATCGGTGGAGGCCGTAGAGTTGCTTACGGTCTGCAGGATCTTTTGCCAGTAAAGGAGTTGATGGACGGGTGGCTGTGGATATTGGATGCCTCAAAATTGTTTAGGGTTAAGTCTTGCTACAATTGGTTGATCAATTTCAATAATAATGAGGGTCTGTTGATGAGTTAAATATATTGTATGAGTCCCTCTGGAGGTGCGCGGTACCATCAAAAGTATCCATTTTTTGTTGGCGTTTGGTTCACGATTCTACGCCCACTCGCGGTCTTCTCCTTCATCGTAATGTCATAACATGTGCAGTTGATGCGATTTGTCCCTTTTGTAGGTTGCATTGTGAAGAATCTCATCATTTATTCATGGATTGTTGTTTTGCTAAAGATTTGTGGCTCAAAATTTACTCTTGGTTGGGCAATGTTATAGGGGCACCCAACATTTTGTTTCAGCACTTTCATTGGTTGGGTAAATTTGTCAAAGGGAGAAAATCAAATAAAACAAAGAATTTGATTTGGTTGACAACGTGTTGGTGTCTATGGTTGGCTCGGAATGGTCTTATTTTCAATAAGGAGGAGGCAAGCATTGATTCCACTATTTTGCGCATCAAAAGTCTTTCTTGGAGCTGGCTTGTTTATAGAGTCGGTTGTAATTCTAATTTCACTATTTCCACATAGTGGAATAATCCTCTTCATTGTCTAAACAATATGTAATTTTGTTGTTTCGGCTTGAGCACCCCTAGTGCTCCTTTTAATGAAGTGTTGGTTATCTAAAAAAAGGAGATTTTTACATGCTTCTCTATCAAAAATTTGTCAATTTTATAAATATATCATTATAAATAAGAAATATATGCATGCATGGATAATAATGAAATCACGTCATTAAACTCATTAAAATCATTAGGCTAAATTATAGTTTTAGTCCATCTATTTTTAAAAATTCAGACATTTGGTCCTCCTATTTTAAAACTCGGACATTTAGTCCCTCTATTATAAAAAATTCAAATATTTAGTCCAAATGGAGTTTTTTGATTTTTTTTAGCTGATGTGGACATCATTAATTGACGTGGCACTTGACATATGCACCACATGTGGCTGCCACGTCAATTAATGAGCCACATAAGCATGTCACATCATTATTTTTAATTAATAAAAAAAATTAATACTAAAAACAAATTTAAAAACTAAATTAAAATTAAAATGAAGAAGAAACCCAAAACCTTCCTATCTCCTTACTTCTTGATCTTCATTCAACGTGAAACCAGAAACATAAAGAACCAGAACCTTCCTTATCTCTATTTCCATTCTCATAGTTCCAATCTCCCTAACCTTAATTGCATTCACCATTTCACCAACTGAATCCCTCTCTCTTTCTCTTTCTCTCTTCCCCAACATAACTTTTTTACAGATTAGGGTTCATTTTCAGATTGGGGAAAAACTTTGATCCCGATCTAGGTTGTGCAACATGCACACTGGTTGGGATTCGAATTCTGAGTTACTGGCTGATGAGGCGGCGTTTCTGAGTTCCTCATAGAGATCGTCGTCATCGTTGAAGTGAACCCAAGAGGAAGAAGAGCGAGATCGTGAAACTGGGAGAGATTGAAGTCGTTGGATCTCATATCAGTAACGTTTATGGAGTTTTTCCATCTCAGATCGGTAACATTTACAGTGAGTGGCTTTTAGGTCAACACCCTCATCAATTTTATTTTTAATGTTGAAGATGGCTGTTGTCGTATCTGTAATAATAAGCTTAGTGTTGAAGATGAGAAAGAACAAGGATGGGGAAAATGGTTTCATATATCTGTACAGAGATGTTCTTCATTTTAATTTTAGTTCTTTCTTTTAATTTCTGGGTTGAATTTGGTTCCGATCTTTTAGTTTTAGATGTTCTTCATGTATCTAGGAAATCTGGAAATCTGGAATTCGTTCTTCATGTTTGAAGAAAGAGAGAGAAGAATGATTGTACAGGGGATTGAAGAAAGAGAGAGAATCAATGAGTTTGTGTTGTTGTTGAAAAGTTCGTAGATGATGATGATGATGATGATGATGAGGACGACGACGACGACGGCGGAAGAGAAATGAGAGAGGGTTCGTAGATGATGATGATGAATTACTGGGAAGGAGATGATGATAATGATTTTTTATTTACATTTTAATTGTAATTTTAATTTAAATATTTTAATTATTAAAATATTACTTGGCGTGCTGACTAGATCATTAAATGATGTGGCACACACGTGTGCAAGCTATGTCGGCTGACACGTCCTTTAATGAGTGCCACATAAGCTCTTTTTTTGGGATGAACATCCACATCAGCAAAAAAAATTGAAAAACCCCCCATTTGGACTATATCTCTTGAGTTTTTTAAAATAGTGGACTAAATGTCTGAATTTTAAAATAGGAGGACCAAATGTCCGAATTTAAGAAAATTGGGGGACCAAAACTATAATTTAGTCAAACCATTATAAGTCTCTAGTTCGGGCTCATAAAATAACACAAACTTTTTTTTAGATAAGCAAAATAACACAAATTTGAATGGAGAGAGAAATGAGGAAGAAGAGAGAAATTTGAATTAAAGCATAGAAAGTGAAAGAGAATAGATACTTATGAAAATACAAGTTTACCCTCATTTTTGTCTAGATGTCAAAAATCTAAGAAGTCTAATTTTGAGATATTCATATTTGATAGTTTTGATATGTCGTTGCGTCCTTCAAATCCTAATCTCAACTACCAATATGAGCCACCTGTAATTACAAAGTCAACGCCATCAACTTCTGAACTAAGCCGGCATCGACGTCCCATCCTGGCAAAGACGCGGGGAGGGGGGAGAGGCATTAAGCTAGACCAACTTTAGAAGTCAATAAAACCCCATTGGCACTCATGCCATAATAAGTTATTATGATGAGGAAATTGTAACTAACTTCGTCCACACGCCCTGACATGCATGGGGGATTGCACATCGGATCAACATATTATCTCGATCCAAGAATAGATCCCACTAACTTTGACAAGGCCGACTTCGATGTCCTGTCCTGGTAAGATCGGGGGCGAGTCATTCGAGTCGAGTTCATCAGTCAAAAAATTCACTCCACACTATGGAAGTCAACCAGCTTTCAAGCCAAGGCCACTCCGAACTGAGGCCGAGCCCAACCCAGTAGAATTCCGGCCTTAGTGACCCATATCCATGATTCTTATAGAATCCACACGCCCAAAGACAAAATCAACGATGAAGATCGTTTAGCATCTCATCACATGGTCAAGAATTGACCTCGACTTATGCACCTGGCAGAAACCATGCCACGTCATGGGCACAATCCCCTATTAATACGACGTCCGATTAATGCATCAAGTACATTTTTATTACTGCCCAACACATTTTTTGAGTTGACTTAAGCGTTGGAGTGTGTGCAGGAGAGCAAGTCTGAAAGTACAACCTCGGTAGCATCTCGACATAGCAAGCAGAGCCAAAACCGACTTTCAGGACATATCAACTTCCAACATGCAACGAGAGACCCCACTGTGTGAGACTATACGCTACTTAAAAAATTTAATTTGACATAAAATTTTGTTTTTTATTATCAATTTATATTTTTTATTTTGAGTTTGAGAAGTACTATTTCTAATCAACATGAAAACTAACAAAGTTGATGACAAAATTAATTGGTTTAATCTAAAAAATAATACGTATATTACATTACAGGACAAACTCAGTGTTGGCTAGTATGAAACTTTATCATAAGCACGAGCAAAGATAAACTTTTTGTTGAAAGCGTTCGGACGCTCCATGGGTAGTCAACAATAGTTCGAACCAGAAAAAATTACAGGACTAAAAAACAACATATTTGAGTCTGTATTCTATCATATTCAAAAACAATTTTAAAAGCTAAAAAAGCAATTTAAAAAGGTAATGATGAATTAAATAAGGGAGTAAGTAAGTGAGTGACTAACTATTGCAAACTACTCACTTATTACATCTAATACTTTTAGAATATAAAGTCCAGAAAGAATCGTCGATTAATATTATGAAAAGAAAATACTAATCTTAGGAAAAAACAAGGGAGTAAGTGAGTGTATACCCCACAATTTAGAAAAGCTAAACGATCTAATTTATATCGCTACAAGAATAAACTTGATTTCGCACAACTTTTTCCCAAGAAACCAATCCGTCGCATATTTGCGGCGGATTTGCGACCACAACAGTCGTCAGAAAATCCATGAAATAGATGCTTGCTAGTTTGCGACGGATTTACGACGGAGCTTGATACTTTGCGACGGACTTTTCGTCGCAAATCCGTCGGAAAGGTTAAAAACCATATTTAAGTGAAGGAGTCTCACTTGACCCTCTTTCACTTTCACTTCTCACTCTCCTCACCTCACCTCCGATGCGCCTCCCTCGCCGTGTCACTCTCCACCATCGCGCCTCCACCTACACCCTCCACCATCGCACCTCCCTCGCCCTCACTCTGTGACCACACCTCGCCCCTGTTCTCTCCTTAAGCTTGTGAAACCCTAATCTAACATTTCCCCAAACCCTAACCTAACTTCGGCCTCCACCCTCAATCTCGCAACAACCGTGCCCCAATTTTCGTTCCTGCCATTTTTTGTGCTGCTGGTGATTTGATTTCACTACCGAGGGTGCTATTTCTACACCACTAATATCCATTTTGTCTTCATCTTCTCCTTCGAACTCCTCCAAACCACATTCTTCTTTCTTCTCTCCCAGCCCGCCACCAACACCATCACCAAGCACTATCCCAAATAAAAACCCTAACTTGTCACGCCTTCTAATACCTCTCACACCCAAAGTCCGAAAAGGGGTTACCTCCTAAGCCCGATCCAGAAACCCAAGATCTCCCCAACAATGATGGCGATGATGATTTTGGCTTTTGACTGCAACATTTCGTGGCTGTGGCGGTCGTCGAGAAAACAACGAAGTGGTGGTGTCAGCTGAGTTGCTGCTAATGGCGTACATTGGAGCGACTTGGATTGTAGAAACAAGTGTTTCTAGATGTGAAGGAGACGAGGCACAGTGGTTGTGTGCGTGTGTGCTTTAGACGGTCGCGTACTACAGTGACAAGTTTGGCGCTGAGGTAGAAGAGAAGAATCAAAAGTAGAAGAATCGGTCATGAGTTTGTGCCTCTGCCTCTTCTTTTTTTTCTTACCATGGCTCCATATTCTATTGGTACTTTTACATCTAACTTAATTGTATTTTTCTGCAGACTTGAGGAAGATAATTCTTACTCTGAATCTCATCTATAGAAACGGACAATGAGGTACCAGTTCTCTGAAACCCCATTTGCCGAAACAAGTCACATGTTAGCTCAAGTTGTTGATTCTTCATAGTGAGTACATTACCTACTCTAATTTACTAAGCTTATAGTTATTATTGTTCTTAAATTATTTCAATTCATTAGTACTCCATTATTATTATTATTATTATTATTATTATTAATATTATTATTATTATTATTATATTAGTGTGTCAATTTGAATATTTTGTCTCTTGCTTTATAATATTTTCATGTAATGTAATATTTTCTTCATTTGGTTTACTTATAGTTGGAAACTTGTTATGGATTGGCCCAATCCACAATAATGAGGCCCAACACTAAATGCAGATCCATCAGCCGATGGTTGAGATCGCAACGCCAGATCGGACGGTCCTGATCCATCAGGCCAGACACCATCAAACTCTATAAATAAGCATTGAATGCTTCATTAAAGGTACAGACTCTTTCCTACTCTTCACCTCTAATTAGCTCTCTGGCTGACTTGAGCGTCGGAGTGTCCTCGCAGGTACCACCTGCCCCGGATCGGAAGCGGAGCTCGGTTGATCAAGACCAACCCCTACCAACTATCTCGGATCGGACCTTGTGTCTCAGATCGGATACAGGTCCAGAGATACGGTACTGAACATTGGCGACCACAGTGGGAGGATCTGTACTCTAGTTCCTCTCCCATCTCCTTGGTTGACGATGGCTCCGACCTTACGGCATAGGACTATCCTGAATGCCGCTGAAGGACCGGTCCTGCAACAGGTGACTCCGGAAGGAGTGGCGGTCACCTTACCCCTTAGCCCAGTGCATGCTCGAAGCTCGGCTACGGCTATGGTTCCTGGGAGCTCAGCCCGGAACCGACTTCCACCTCCCCCTCCGACCGTCCAGGTACCGGTCGACGCTGTTCAACAGCTCATCCTGTTCCTAACTCGGCAAGCCGAGGCCGACCGGCAGGAAAGCCAACGCTGCACCCAGTTAGAAGCTCAGATTGCTGAGATCCGGGCTCGTAACATCCCGGATCGGAGTTCCCCTCTGCGCCACTCTTCAAGTGGAACGACTCATGGCCGCGGCCGCCGCCGATCTCCGGCTTGGGGGAGATACCATCACCTCACTCCACCTTGTTATAGAGGAGCGCGGGGATCGGAGATTCCCTCAAGTCGGACCCCGGATGATTCCTATGGTCCTGAGGGCTCCCCTCGGCCTAGCTCGTTTCTGTTTTCCTCTTCTCCGAGGCGACGTTCCAGAAGTCGGAAAAGGTCTCCGAGGCAGGAACGTCGACGTCCTAGCTCACGGGGATCCCCCGGTAAGTATGGCTACCGACGGCCTCCACCTCTTGAGAAGTCGGCAAAGCGTAAAGGACCTTTCACAGCGAAAATCGACTACTTCCCGGTGCCAAAGCACCTCGAGAAGCCCCCTGAAGGTCTGAAAATGCACGACGGGACTGGCGATCCGGATCGCCATCTCGATTACTTTGACACGGTTATGCAATACCGTAACGTTCCAGAGGAGATAAAGTGCCGAACCTTTCCCCTCACTCTAGAGAAGGCGGCTCTAGACTGGTTCAGGGCTCTTAAGCCAAATACAATCTCCTCTTGGGATCAGTTGGCCGAGCTCTTTTCTGCACACTTCGCCCACTCGAAGATGAAGCCTAAATCTCGGAAGGTATTGCAGGCAATTCGACAAGGAGAAAATGAGTCCCTCCGGGACTACATAGAAAGATTCAATAGAGAAGCTGCTCAAGTCCGGAACCTCGACGGCTCCTTCCGTCTATACTTCATGGAGGCTGGCCTTCGTGAAGGAAGTCTATTTCAGATAGACGTCGGGGTCAACCAAGTCGAGTCGCTTGCGGAGTTCCTCCAGCGATCTCAGAAGTATATCGATCATGAAGAAGGGATTAACTCAGGAAGATCACGTTTCACCTAGGTTTCGGAATGAGCCTACGGGCATGATGTAATCCGACTTTGTAAATGTTCAACCATCTAATATATATGGATCGGCTACGATTTTCCTCACGCTGATTTTCCTCCGCTTAGGATCAGAACTCCTAATGATTCCTACGGATCCGAGGGTTCCCCTCGGCCCTGCTCGTCTCTAGCTTCCTCTTCCTCGAAGCGACTTTCCAGAAGCCGGGAAAAATTCCCGAGGCAGGAACGTCGGCGCTTTTGCTCACAGAGATCCCCCGACTTTAAACTGACACCTCGAGTCAATCAGGTGGTCACGTCTTAAATGGCCGAGTTTGCCATTACCCTGAAGGGCGAGTTCGATCTGGGCCGAGTCCCGGTAAACTGCCCTGAAGGCGACTTTAAACTGACACCTCGAGTCACTCAGGTGGTCACGTCTTAAATGGCCGAGTTTGCCATTACCCTGAAGGGCGAGTTCGATCTGGGCCGAGTCCCGGTAAACTGCCCTGAAGGCGACTTTAAACTGACACCTCGAGTCCCTCAGGTGGTCACGTTTTAACATTGCCGAGGCTGGCGGCAGACACCCTCGCTGGTATAAGCCCGGCCTCGAAGATTTGTGGCAAGACCCGTATCTCGGGCGCTCCGAGGCTGGTGGCAGACACCCTTGCTGGTATAAGCCCGGCCTCGAAGATCTTTGACAAGACCCGTATCTCGGGCACTCCGAGGCTGGGGGTAGCCCTATTTGTAGCTATAAGCCCGGCCTTGAAGAAGGTCGCCACGAAGGTCCGGCCTCAATTTCAAAAACTCTCACAAAGTCCATATAAGGCATCAAGTCTAGTTCGCCCCAAGACGACCCGACTTGGGGGGGCAACTGTTATGGATTGGCCCAATCCACAATAATGAGGCCCAACACCAAATGCAGATCCATCAGCCGATGGTTGAGATCGCAACGCCAGATCGGACGGTCCTGATCCATCAGGCCAGACACCATCAAACTCTATAAATAAGCATTGAATGCTTCATTAAAGGTACAGACTCTTTCCTACTCTTCACCTCTAATTAGCTCTCTGGCTGACTTGAGCGTCGGAGTGTCCTCGCAGGTACCACCTGCCCCGGATCGGAAGCGGAGCTCGGTTGATCAAGACCAACCCCTACCAACTATCTCGGATCGGACCTTGTGTCTCAGATCGGATACAGGTCCAGAGATACGGTACTGAACAAAACTTGAAAGCATAAACTTGAGTTTTTGAGGTTTAAGACTTGAAAATTGTTGATCTATTGCCTTCTGGGGCATCTGAAATCCTAGTTTCTCTTAGCACCTAGGCAAGGTCACCCCATTGTAGCCTTTAAGACTAATACCCGCATAACAAAATCGTGGAAAAATAATATTTTTGGTCTAAATAATCGTGGAAGCTTCAATCTCATTAGCCATTTCACTCTTTTTCTCCATAAGGATGTTTTTCTTCTTGCATCTCAGAAATATAGTATTGTTACTGCATTTTTCCGATCACGTTGTGAATTTTATAACTCTTACTATTCTTTTAGCATGTGGATAGTCATATTTTATTGTAGTAAATATAATAATTAGCATGTAAGTGTGAAATGTTTAACAACTCTTTTATCAAATCCATATAGCAGGTTTGATAAATCATCCTATTCAAATCCATCTTTGTTTGTCGGTCCATTTTACAACGGTTTTGATAAATCATCCTTTTCAACAAAACCCAATGGATTTGATTATTTTGTGGTATGCTTGGTTTGCTTACTTCCTTGGTTCTCTTGGTATTTCAAGTTCTTCAATGATATATCAGGTTACAATTACATGTGTCTGTTTTTCATTTCTGCATGAACTGTAGTTTATAACATTGATGGGTATAAAATTGTTCCTTAAATCATTATGTTCATGTAGCAAGGGAATTCTGTTTTGAACTAATAAGTGATGAGGGTATCTTATTGTTTTAAATTTTGCTCTATATGGAAGCAGGTGTGGCTTTGATGGAGGAGAAACCAGCAGAAGCAGAGACAATTAAATTGAAGACCAAAATGAATGGAAATTTCACTTTTCTTTTTCTCTACTTCACAATTGGTGGGTGCAAGTTTGCTGGGTTTTTATTCACATGCTTCATTTCTCATTCTCCGCATATTGACAACGACAAGGTCATTGTGTTGGTTAGTATTAACTCTCCACGTGGTTGTTCTTTTGAGTCATTTTAAGTAAATTGGATGTTAGCTATTTAATTAAAAGTACTCTTCATTTGATGAGATAGTGGTTATTTTTCAGATTGTTGTGAAATTAAGAAGTGCACAAAAGTTCCACAATACGTTGGATAAAGTTCAAATGGGCAACCTTCCTTGAGTTAGAGTTTTTCAACTTGATTTAAATGATATACTTTTCCTTGAGTCAGCCTTCCTTCCTTTGCTTATTATGTCTCAAATCACTAATTTAATTTGTTTAAGTTGTACTGATGTAGTTGGTTTGGTGATAAATTTGATACAAGATTTTGAAGTTGACTTTCAACTTTTTGTCTCAGCTTATCATAAAATGGAGTAACTAGCAGTGTCAATGTTGAACAAGATGTTGCTCCAGATTAGGTTTATCAGATGCCCCTACCAGCTGGTCATATAGGCGAAATCATGAGGGTATCCCGAACCATGTCAACGATTTCATGTGTTATCAGATGTTGCAATAAAACTTAAATACGTAAATCATGTGTTATCCATTCCGTTCAACAAACTCAGGTGAATTATCTTATATCTGTATCGTCCTCCCAGGTATATTTCTACACCAATTTCTTTAAGCTTCACTTATATATTCTTCTTTTCTATTCATTTCCTAGGTATAAGTTTACACAATTTTCCTAAAGGAATGGCTCTCGATGTTTACTTGTCTACATAATTTATTTTAATACTTTGTTTTTAATATTCTGAGTTTCACATAAAAGAAGTCTAACCCTACCCACATTATCTACGATAAAACATTCTCCATAGGTCTTATTGTAATTTTAAAGTTTTTCTTCTTTCTAGGGTGTTGCTGTTGCACTTCTTGTTTATTTCGCAACACAAAGGTACTAACTCTTATGAAATATGCATCTGAAATATAGAAATGGATCAAGTTTTTGTAACATTTACTATTTACTATTGAAATGTGCATGTGAAATATAGAAATGGTGAGCTTAACAATGATATATGTGAAATAAACAGGCTGACTCTTGGAAGGTGACATCAGAATTGTTATCTAAATAAATTGTGTTGTAAAAGGATTGGTGACATCAGAATTGTTTCTGGAAATCCAGTGTTCTTTCTAAGGGGTGTTCTTGTGTTGAAATGGCGTATTTTGAATTGACATTCATCTGTATAAGATATATTTTTTATATAATGTTCTTGTAATTATCAATGACATGTTGTTAGTCGCATATTTAGTTATGTACTTTTCTTAATTAATTTTTTTCTTAACTATAGTCTTTACTATGAAGCTAGTATGTATAGATATAACTATTAAATAGTATTTTGGATGTATAATTTAATTTTTTTAATTTTTTTTAAAAATTTCCAATGGATTTGTGACGAATTTGTGACGAAAAGGTGTTAGAGTTTGCGACGACTTTTGTAACCCGATATTTTTACATAGAGAAAATACCAAGATATACTTTCAAGCATACATGAGAGTGTAATTCCTGTTTAAGGACATTGAACAATACTAAAAACTTTGACTAAACTTGTCAAAACACCACTCATATTTTAAAACTTCAAAACGAAGTACATAATTCACTTAAGTTTCATAATTAGACATCCTCGTCTCATTCCTAAAGTTCAATATCCAAATACAGAAATAAAGTGGAAACGATATACAACTTTGAGTACGGATACAAGTCATATAATCGAAGTACTTAAAACAAGGAAACTAGATAAGCAGATAACTAGTCTTCAACATCATCAAGCGGAACATCATTTCGCCATGTTTCACTGCTTTCGACCTTCCCTGTTTCTCTGAAAAACAACAACATTTAAAGGGGTGAGATAAACATTATCTCAGTGAGTCCTATCGAGACCCCTTACTAGACACTCGCGGTTCATTATGCATCATTTTAATCGTAGCCCATGACTACGTGTAACATTTCATAACTTAGACCACCGATCCTTTCACCAATGGCCGAACATTTCATACTAACACAACACCGATAAATTACCACGCAACTTTCTCGGTGAACCCAGACCATTAATCCTTTCATCAATGGCCGAACATAGGATGGGCCTAGGTTATGGGCTCTTGACTGCCCTCCCCTAGTATGCTATCATAGAGGTCGTCACCCCAAGTAATTTCATTTACATGGATTATCATACCTTGATCATTTCATCAAGTAGTTTATTACATTAACATACCTTGATCCTTTCATCACGTCATTTCATTGGTTACCAAAACCTTAATGAACATTTAGTCCATTGCATTAATATGAGTTTGTGTGTTCTCACTCGTAAACCCTATTTGGTTATCATTCATTAACACAAATCGGGAAATTCATATCACATCAATAAAACATAACTTAATCACATTCAACATCAAAGCATTATTATTTTTCTTCCTTTGACCTCAACCACATGAGACACATAGTCCATTTATCAATGAAACACAAACAAACAACGTTTTAACCAATCTTCAAAGGTAAACAACACTTGTTTACATTGATTTAACCAATTCATTTCACCTAAATTTATAACTTAGGGGAAATCCTTTATACTTCAATCAAACATAGGCACATACCACAAATTATGGTTGTTTAATCAATATACATGGTTGGGGAAGGAATTAGAATAGGTTTGGAATCAATTAGAAAGGCTTTGGACACCTTTTGAAAATTGGGACAGAGGCAGGCGCATGGCCGGTGCTGAAGGACGCACGGTCCGTGCGTGAAATGATATTTCGCAAGCATGTAACCGAAGGAAGCGCACGACCCGGAATGTGATGAAAATCACATAATCACAATGAACGCTGTTAAACACCGACTAGAATTCCCGAACGATCCCGAATTCGAATCCTAAGCCCCCACAAGCTCCCAAGAATACTCAACCAGCCACTTCCTAGCTTTCCACATCATGGAGTTGATCCTGTTATACCCTATCACAACACCTAATCTTCCCTTCTAAATCTTGGATTCCACTACTCACCACAATACAAATATATAAGAGAAATGGGAAGGTTGGGGTGTTTGGTTTCGGTCTCTGCTGTTTCCAGCAACCAAGGGCCATTTTGAAAGCACCATATCTCAGTCAATATTTAACTAAATTTAGCAAAACGAGTGTCTATTGTGAAGGTAATTTTGTCTAGTTTCTGAGGGTTCAGGTTTCGTGTTTATACGACAAGTATTCGAGGAGTTATCAATGAAACATTGTGACTGGTTCGAAACTGTCACTGATTCAAAAGTGAAACTTGCACTAATATTTTGTCCCTCCATACTCAGTCAAATCAAGTGATTCTTGTGCCTATGTTGAAGCAGTTTGTGTCTAGTTTCTAAAGCAACCAAAATGAACTTTAAGGGAGGTCTGTACAATGAGTTACGAAGGAAATACCAGAGGGTGTCAAAACTGTTTTCTGCAGAACTTGTTGTGTGAGTTGATTTCTTCAACTCCACCACCAAGGATCATGAATACAAGCCCCAAAAATTTTCCAATCACAACCCCCAGCTCCTAAGCTTTACTTCCAGGTTCTGAAACTACAATGTGGTTACCCAAGTGCCCTAATCTTGCTCTAGGATTAACATGCAAGGCTTAAACACTCTCAAAACTCCATTTTTTATGAAGTTGGAGCTTTGGAAGGTCTTCAATGGTGAATTGAGAAGGAGATGAATGTAGGTGATAAAACTAGTACCAATGGATAGAGGAGGAAAAATGGAAGAGGATGGTGGTTGGAACTCTCACATGCATGGAGGTTTTGAAGAAAAACTCTTCTCTTCTCTTCCCTCTCTCCTCACGATTTCTGCCTCTCCCTCCACTCTCTATACTTCTGTTTTCAGCAACAAAAAGGAATGTGTTTTTGTGTAGGAGTGAGGAAGGAGATAAATTTTCTCAGCTGAAAGAATAAAAGGGATGTGAAAAGACCATTTTGCCCCTTCTCTTAATACCTCACCTTAATTTACTTTTAACCAACTACTAACTCAATAATTTACCTCTAAAATTCTGGTTGTTGTTATATGGAAGTGAGGAGTGTGTTAGGTGTTTAATTCCAGCCGAAGGTCTAAATGGAGTGTAAATGACCAAAATACCCCCCCCCCACTTAACTCTCCTCTAAATTCACTCAAACTCATTTCTAATCAAACAACCACACAATAATTCATATTATTGAGCACTTAAATATTGCTTTTGTGACTCCTACTTATCCATGACTCAACTTATCATTTAATCAGATAAACAATCGTTAGTTAATTTCGTTAATTGAAATTTACCGAATTGGGGATGTTACAACTTTGCCACGGATATTTGCGACGAATTTCCGACGACTTTGCGAGGGAGACATTTGCGACGAAAAAATCCGTTGGAAACCATTTGCGATGAGCGATTTTTCGACGGATTTTTGTCCGTCGGAAAATTCGTCGAAAACATTTATTTGCGACGAAAATCGTTGTATTTGCGACTGAAATCGCCGTCGGAAATCGTCGATTTTCTTGTAGTATATACACTATCATTGTAAAGTTTTTTTACACCGTCAACTAAATATAATTTAACACGTTAAAAATAGTTGAGTTTTCTCTCAACTACATGAAAGTTATCTGAATCGTAATTTGTGATTGGTTGTCTGTATAAAAGTCTTTTACACTAACGGTGGATAACAATTAAACTCAAAGCTAAATTTTACTGAAGAAATGAATTTCATGCAAAAAGATTGAATTGCATATGAACCAAACCCACCAAAAAAATCAAACGGGAACTTAACTTACCAATTACCCTCATGAATAATATTGAAGCTTTCAACTTGACCCTCTTGAATAAATGGAGATGGAAGTGTGTTAATGATTTAAATGCAAGTTGGAGGTCCTTACTTGTCCATCGTTACCGTGACTTGAGAAAGCCTTTCACAGTTAATCCTTATCCTAGAGGGGTCATATAGATTCACTTTGGTGGGGTCATATAGATTCACTTTGGTGGAGGGATTTATTACTCTTAGAGGAGAATTTTTTAAATAGGCAAAATTTATTTCATTCCGTTGTCACATTTATTTTTGGCATAACATGTGGCCTTGTAATGAGACTCTAAAGGACTTAGCTTTCCTCGCTTTTTATGCTGGCGGAAGGAGAAGGAAGTAGGGATGGCAATGGGGCGGGGCGGGGGCGGGGGGCGGGGAGTACTCCCCCGCTCCCCGTCCCCGCCTCCCAAGTTGTCCCCCGTCCCCATCCCCGATTTCCGGTTCGGGGAGTTTTCCTCCTCCATCTCCATCCCCACGGATCCCCACGGTCCCCGCGGGGACTCCGAAAATTTATTAAAAGTTTGAAAATATATAAATTAAAATATAATAAAATTGAATAAATATATAAAAGTAAGACTAAAAACCAAAACTTTAACATTTTAATACAAAAAAATATAAAAGTTAGTCTTACTTTTATATTTTAATATTTAAAAAGTATAAAAGTTAGAACAGTTAAATATTTTAAATTAGAAACACGTATAAAAAGACTAAAAAATTAATACTTATAGTATAATATACTTCTATAATAAAAATATTTATGTAATATATTTCGGGGCGGAGTCCCCGCGGGGCGGGGGGTATGATCCCCGTCCCCATCCCCACTTTGACTGTGGAGAGATTTTCTCGCCCGTCCCCGTCCCCACGGGGGAAAATTCCCCGCCCACGGGGCCCCGAACGGGGCAATCCCCGCAGGGAACCCCACTTACGGGTAGAAATTGCCACCCCTAGAAGGAAGGGGCTGTTAAAGACCATGGACAGTGTGGCACAATGGTCTATGACAATGACGGTTACAAACAAACATCCTATAAAATTACTAATTTTGATCTCTTACTAACAAGACACATATCTAATAAGGGTAAAAATGTCATTACCCTCTATTTCTTTCTTTTTCTTCTTACACTCTCTTTCTTCCTTTTTTTTTTCTTCTTACACTCTCTTTCCTCCTTTTCACTTTTTTCTTACACTCTCTTTCTTCATTTTTTTTCTTTTTACTTTATTTTTAGTTTTTCCATAAACAAATTTTCTTTCTCTTATCATCACTTCCCTTTAGTTTTTTTAATTAAATTTCTTTTTTTTTGACAAATTTTTAAGTAAATTTCTAAATTTATACAAACACTACTCTACTAAAATTACTTATAAAAATGTAAATGAGTCACACTAAAAAACAAAATAAAAACTATCACATTTTTGGAAAAAGTTATCACTTTAAAATTTAATTTTTCTCTCCGAAATCTGTTTACACTCTTATTGATAATCTACTATCACCTCTTATTTATAATTTACAATCTATCTTTTACTATCTAATATAATCTACTATTCAACTAAAATAATCAATTGAAACTACGAGATAACTGCAATCGTATATAAAAAAACACGGGATAACTGCACTGATATATAAAAAAAACACAGGATTACTATTTGTCATTGATAAATAAAATTTTTGAATTCTACTATAAACCTACTACCTAAATAAAGTTTTTGATAAATAATATTTGTCAATAAGATTTAATGACTATTTAAACTACTGATTAATATTTAAAACAAATATTTCTTATTGATAATCTACTATCTCTCTTTTACTATCTACTATAATCTACTAATCAACTAAAATAATCAATTGAAACTACGAGATAATTGCACTGATATATAAGAAAACACGGGATAACTGCACTGATATATAAAAAAAACACGAGATTAATATTTGTCATTGATAATTAAAATTTTTGAAAACTACTAATACTACAAACCTACTATTTAAAAAACAAGAAGACTTAATGACTATTTAAACTACTAATTAATATTTAAAACAAGTATTTCTTATTAATAATCTACTATCTATATAACTTTTACTATCTACTATAATCTACTAATCAAGTAAAATAATCAATTGAAAATACGAGATAACTGCACTGATATATAAAAAAAACACGGGATAACTGCAGTGATATATAAAAAAACACGGGATTAATATTTGCCACTGATAATTATAATTTTTGAAGACTACTATAAACCTACTATCTAAAAAAACAAGAAGGCTCAATGAATATTTAAACTGATTAATATTTAAAACACGCGTGACAAATATTTGTCACTAAATACCTATAAAAGGACAAATAATTGTCACTGATATATAAAAAAATACGGGATAAATATTTCTTATTGATAATCTATTATCTATCTTTTACCATCTACTATAATCTACTAATCAACTAAAATAATCAATTGAATCTACAAGATAACTGCTGTAACACCCCCTTTTCTAATCGGTAATTTGATTTAAAATCAGAGTTCAAAAATCGTTTTTTTTTTCTTTTTACAAATACATCCTCAAGGGAATGCTACGTTTCAAACCAAACTTGACTTTAATCTAGTCAACAATACCTTTCATTAATAAATATTAAATGCGTGATACATAGCACCACTTAACTGGGTGAATCCTCAATCACAAATATATCTCAAGATACAGCTCAACATTTTAAAATAAAACAACAAATAGACTACCCGCCCACCCAATGCTACGTATCAGAGCCAGACACAATCGACCAGAAGAAGGTAGAACCTTCACTCGCTAACACCTGCACGTTGCCGACATGAGAAGCAACATAAAAGCAGTAGGGTGAGTCTCTTTACATAAATAATAGTAAATATGATAAGCATTATATTGAGGAAGGCAACTAAACACCAATTCACAACAATATCAACATATATTATTTACTTCACAAACTCCAAGAAACACCACTGCTCAATAAACAAACACGTATCATCATCTATAACACCTCAACTCATACTCATCACGAGACATCACCAAACAACAACAACAACAATCATGGCACCTCAACACCAACAACCACAATCAACACAACAACATCATCGTCACCGCTTTGGCCGAAGCCCACGTCACCGCTTTGGCACTTAGGCCTACATCACCGCTTTGGCACTTAGGCCTACATCACCGCTTTGGCACTTAGGCCTACATCACCGCTTTGATATCATCAACAACACAACACATACACCACAATAATTATTAGACTCACCTCTTTTATCACTCAACGCTACATCATCATCAACACATAACACATACACCACAATAATTATTAGACTCACCTCTTTTATCACTCAACGCAACATCATCATCAACACATAAGCCTTGAGGGCACTCACCGCTTTGATCATCTCCGCAATAAATAATTAATTAACAACGTAAGCCTTGAGGGCACACACCGCTTTGGCCGAAGCCTAACTCACCCCTGGCTGAAGCCTAACTCACCACTGGCCGAAGCCTCAATAATAAATACAGACCGAAGTCTCAACAACAACAACATAATAATACACCGTCATTTACCTCGTCACTTACACCATCACTTACCTCGATATTAATCCACCAAAACATCGGCTATAGCTCTAAGGCTAACATCACCACATCATTCACTAGCTCTATGGCTAACCTCACTGCACCAATCCATAGCTCTAGGGCTAACCACAACTCATCAGTCAATAGCTCTAAGGCTAACACCCATCTCACCGGACACCTCGACACCACTCGTAGTGGACTAAATTGTCACTACAAGAACCAAATCGTCACCTAAGGACCAAACGTCACATCACCCTGCTTCACATCCATACTTCGATACCTACACGTCGACACCCATACGCTTGCACTTCGTTACATCTACTCATCAACACATACACTGCGGTACATAGACTCTACACCTCAGCAACTACAACTCGACAACACTAGCGTCAACATCCATACAACATACTTCAATATTTATACCCCTCGACAATGCTATCTTCGACAAACTTTCACTGCACTTCAGCAGCCACACTTAGGCAAGATTACACCACCCTTAATACCTCTACTCCTCGAAAATATATATACTTAGGCTTATATCCACCACACTTCAACAACTACACTTAGGCTCACCACACCTACGCACAACACTTAACTTCAACACACATGTCCTTCAACGTACACCTTCCTTCGACGCACACCTATACTTCGACACACACCTAAACTCGATTCACCTCCAATTCGACACACCTTCTCTTTGACAATCCTACAATTCGACTCACCTACAATTCCACATACATACTTACATCTCGACAGCTACATATCAAAATTCTAACAAAAATCCGGCAGAGTTTCCTCTGAAATACGGACATTCCAAAATAATATCTTCACCTGTAATACCAGTCCAGACACAATTTCTATTTATAAATGATTATTTCCCACACAATCACGCAACACACACTAGAGCACGCCCCAAAGTGGGCATAAGGCCACATCGTGCCACGCCTCACCCACAACCATCACGTACAAGCGCATACAACACGCATCAACAATACCTCATCAACACCTAAACATATTTAATTCATTCCAACACATACTCCATAATTTCATCAAATCCAAACATAGGCCACCAACACCAAAATTAATTCAACAACATTTCTCACATCATATTTCATCAAATACTACCCAAACTTAGGGTTTCACCTTCAACACAATATATATACATAGTCTATTTTCAACACCACCACATCACATTTCACAAATGAATCATGCTCAACTTCAATCAAGGAAATAACACCAAAATCAAACCGTCCAACTCTCCTAACACCTAACCCACACATAACACAAATCATATAAGCTATTATATAAGTAAAGGAGAGCCCCCTAACCTTCGGAAAAATGACGAAACAAGCAAAACCTCTAGCCAGCAACAAACACCACCAACAAGCTTTCCAATAGCTCCAAAATCGAATTCCCACCCCTCAAATCACGAACCCAGCCACTGAACGCTCCCACGAACTACTTCAATCCACAATCGAACACAAACCCACTTCAATCTATCGCAAATTTGAGCTTGCTATGCTCCAAAATCCAACAAACTCCATTTTTGCTCACTTGAGCTCCAAAGGGTCAACAATGGTAAAACGAAAACGAGTAGGAATTAGGGGATAAAACTTACACTAATAGAAAGAGGAGGAAAAATGGAAGAGAACGGTACCAAAAGCCCCTTACCCGGTTAAGAATTGAGGGGGATCTCGCCACTTCTTTTCCTACCCTTCACGTCGTTTCCCTCTCTCTCTCGCTTCGGTCCTCTCTCTCTCTCACGCGAGTTCTGTTCCTTATTTTTTTTTCTTCTTTCAATTCTTTCTTTCCTTTTAATTCTCCTCAATCTCACGGCCCATCTTTCTTTCTTCCATTCTTTCATTAATTTAATTTCTTTTCCCTCACTAATGGGCCTTGGTTCTTATTACACCCCCTCCATTTACTTCTACTATTCCCCTAATTTAATTAACACACCTCCCATTTAATTACTAAACACTACTCCATAACACCATAAAATACTACTCACTTAGTTTATTAAACATCCTCCTATTTCCAATAAAACTCCAAACTAATTATTTCTAATATTCTTCCACAACTTAATTCCCTCTAATTAATTAAATAATCATCCAATTAATTTTGGGGCGTTACAACTGCACTGATATATATAAAAAAACACAGGATAACTGTAGTGATATATAAAAAAACACGGGATTAATATTTGCCATTGATAATTATAATTTTTGATGCTAACAAAACAGATCTTCCAAGGCAACTCCAACAGCTTGTAGATCTCTCTAACAATCCTGCATCCCGAAATACACCCCCTCTCCGTACCTGGGATAACATGACAAGCCACCTGAGCATCTACCTGAACCACCACCCTACTCCAACCCTTAGAGCGAACAAGTTGTAATCCAATGAAAACAACCCAAAGCTCAGCAATGAAAGGGTCACAGAAACCAATACATTTAGAGAAACCTGTAAACCAAACACCATTAGAGTTTCTCACAAGACCACCACAACCATCTACCTTAGAAGTCGCTTTCACGTCACCATTGTCATACCCCAATTTTGTCCGACTAGTTGAAAATCAAACAAAATTGTATTTCTATGAACACTCAATTTTTACCGGTATTTTTTCACTTTTTTCGAAAAATCACAAAAATAATCGTTTTTGGTGTATTTTCGAATTTTAATGTTAAATTTGTCGTTTTGCTCGCATTTGTCACTTTCGAGTCATTTTTATTATTTTTAGTTAAAACAAAATTAAAAAAAGGGGGCGTGCTACAAGAGTCTATTGATTTTCCCGTGTCTTCTCGCGAGCGTGCGAATTAGGTGTCTAATAGTGGAGGTGTGTCGTAGCGGGTTAGCGTGATTATTATTGTTATTATTAATATTAGTTGTATCATTAGTGGCTACCAAAATAAGAGACATAACCAAGTAATCAAATATAATGTATTTATGCAAATCTGTCCTTTCTTTACAAAAAAAATAAAAATAATAATAAGGTAATAGTTACACCTTAAGACAAAAAAATAATAATGAAAAGTCAAACAAAAAAAGAAAGGAGCTGCGTCCCTTTGCTGGTGCTGTCAGCAGAGACAGTTTGAGCTGCAATCTCAACCCTCCTTTCCTCTTGTCTCCTTGTTGGGTTCTCATTTTCAGCAAAAAAAACAACCCACAGCAACCACCTCCACCCCTTGCTGGCTGCCTGCATCCTCAGTTTTTGTCCCCCATGAGAAATTTTTCCCTACTCCACATCCACACCTACACCAGAATTACTGCCTATAAATACAGCAGAACAGAAGTCAGTAAGAAAAAAAAAACATAACAGTAACAGACACAGCATATACACACAGGAAACCACATACACGCAGACAGCAAAAACACACACAGACAGCAATACACATAGTAACTGAAACACACAAAAAGAAAAAACTGAAAAACACAGAGTTTTCTAAAAAAAGCCAGTAGGAGCAAAGCAGAGAGAGCAAAGGGTTCGGTTCAAAGGGAAGGAGAAGCGGATTTCTTTTTTTGAACAAGGTCAGCTCCTAAATTTATTTAGCCATTCTCCATTCTCCACTCATGTGATATAGATAACATATAGTGTTTTACTGATGCATTCATATTAAGTCTCAGTTTAACAGCATGCTCCAAACAATGGCCAAACAAGCTTTTTTTTTTTGCAAAGCATGTATACTGCCTTTAAGCAAAGTAGGATTCGAGTGCTCTTTCAAAACAGATGGGTAGTTAACATAGAAGTCAGTAGTAAAAAAAAGAAAAATTGGAACGGAAGTGAAGAGACAGTGAGAGACAGTGAAGAGAAAAATAAGGGGTGTTACCTCTGGCCGCCGTTCACGGTGGCCGCCTCCGACTACCGCGTGTGGTGGTCGCCGCCGCCCCACTGCCAGCGCACCATCTTCACCGTTGTCTCCCTCCAAGGCCAGCCTCACCGTCGCATCCACCACAAACAGCCACCGCCAACCGCCTTCTCTCCACCGTCCCACCATCCAACAACCACAGCACTCACTCACCACGCGCTCCCCCCACCAGTCGCAACCGCCACACCCGTTCCAACCGCCCTCCACCGCCACTGTCAGAAAACCTCACGCCACCCAACAACCCCCCTCTCCGTACCACATCACCACGAAGCCACCACGAAACCACCGCCAACCGCCTTCTCTCCACCGCAACGCCACCATAACCGCCCCATCACAGCCGCAAACCGCACCGCAGCCACAAATCGAACCACCGTTCCCCTCCTTCCTCCTTCGTTCATCGCGCTCTCGCCCCGTTTGGTCATCAACGACGGCGAAGTAAGAAAGGGCGAGATCGGAGTGTGGTGAGGGGTGAGCGAACGGAGCTGTTGGTAAGGAGGGGGTAATGGTGGCTGTTCGGTGAAGTAAAAAAAACGGAGAGGAAGGGAAGTGAGAGAGAAAGGTAGATACAGCGCCGTGGAGGGAGAGAGGATCCGATTTTGTTTTTTTTGAGAAAGGGGCGCCGTGGGGAAAGGAGGGAGGCAAAATTAGGGTTTCTATTTTAGGTTAGGCTTTTATAGTAGTAACTCAGGGGCAATTTCGTCTTTTCACGTTTTTTTTATTATTCAGATTGTTATTTACACCCCCACGGCCTACTGCGCACGCCCCCCTTTCTGAAGCCCACGATTTCTTTTTTTGAAGCGCAGCCCAGCTTACAAAAACAAGCTGGGCTCACTGTTTACACCCCATTTTAATAATACAGCCCTCCTTTTATTTGCACCCCCCATTTTACTATTTCACCCCCTGTCTTTCTTTTTAAATTTTATTTCTTTTCCCCTAAATAAACTTATTTATTTTTTTTCTTTTCTTTTCACAAACTTTTTTCCCAATGATGGATAAATGTTTCCCCGAACGAAAATCAATCCAATTGCAAACTCCTTTCATCACGACGTTCTCTCCAATTAAAACCCACGAAGACACTTTTCAAAAACAAATCTTTTCAAACGTCGAAATCAAAACTAATCATCACTAGTGATCACTCGCGCCGTCGCCGTTTGATTGTGGGTGATGATTTCATTCCCGTGGGAGCTAGTCCTGTGGCCACTCTAAACCGTTGTTGTTTGGTCCTCACAAACGCTCTCCCTCAATTGCGAAAACCTTTTCAATGCTCAAAATAAAAACCGATTATCATTAATCATCACTCGCGCCGTTGCCGTTTGGTCGTTAATGATAATTCATTTTCACAAGAGTTAGTAGTGCGACCACTCTAAACCGTTGTTGTTTGGTCACTGCAAACGCTCAACCCCTTTGCGAAAAACTCCAAGAAGATTAAAAAACAAAAACCCTTTTCAGGACAAAGAAGAACTACGTAGCTTTGAATTCTCCATCGCACCGGGAGATACGTAGGAGCGGGCCATGTCCTGTCAAGCACTTATTTCTAAAAACCCTTTTTTTCCTTTCTCGTCAAAAAGTAAGAATTTTGTTAAGTTTCTTTAATTCGTTTTCAATAAGAAATAAAGAGGCAAATTAAATATTTTCAGGTCAACACTTCAAACCACACATTCAATTAAAGGTTCCCTTTCGGTAGAAAGGAGGTACGGGGTGCTAATACCTTCCCTATGCCTAACCGACCCCCGAACCCATATCTCTAGTTTTCGAAAGACCATCCGCCTTGTCTAAAAGACCTTTTTTCAATGTTTTTGGTCTTAAAATTAAAATATTGGTGGCGGCTTCCAAATTTTTCCACGTTGTCAAACGAAAAGTCCCAAGCCGGATTTTTCGGGCGCAACAGCTGGCGACTTCACTGGGGACCTTTTTTTTAAAAGACGAGGGTCAAGCCTAACTAATTAGATTGTGTGGTTTAATGTATTGTTGATTTGATTAATACCTTGTTTGCCTTTCTTTCCTATCATTGATTGTAGGCATATGCATTTGTCTTCTTTGTTGTTCCCTATCTCCTCTCCTACTCCTTGTCTCTTATTGCTTATGCCCATGCATTCTTCCAATCCCCACGATCCCTTCTTTTTCGCTCCCTTTCTTCAAGGTAAGCTCATGCATTTCTCCCCAATTTTATCATGTCCCCTCTTCTTGGCTCCTCTTGTTAAGGTAAGCAATATCCTTGTTTATGGATATCCTAGATATTAAACCCTAGGGTAGACAACATGTTATTGCTTGCTTTTATCTGGACTGTTCAGGGTTTTCATTTGCAGGTGGGGTATATATGGGTAGTTTTAGGCGGTATGCCCTTGCTGCACACACTCACACCTTATGCTTACTATGCTTTGAGAGGGGCCTAAAACCCAAGGTCTGACAAAACTTAGGAGAGTGGAAACGAGTAGTGACTGACAATTGGACTGTTGTCCTTCCGACTCTCACGAAAGTTTCAGCCAGAGTATGCTCTTTCATGATGCCTCACACCAGATGGCGTTCCATCGTTGTGGGTGCTATTGTGAAAGAGAATTAGCTCTGGTAACCTGGTGAGGAAGTGACTAGAACCCGCATGGGAGGAACATTTGAGTTGTCCTAGAACTTAGGTCCCCACCTTCGTAGGACACAAGGGGCATACCAAATTGTGTGTTGCATGGTAATATAGACATGTTTTCAAAAAAGAGTAGGAGGTTTTTCAAATAAAAAGTAGAGAAAGAGCTGCCGTTGTAGCCTTTCTTTTGCTGGTCCGTACGAAGTGACATATGGCCCACTCTTTTCAAAAAAAAAAGAGAGAACGAGCTGCCGTTGTAGCCTTTCTCTTACTTGGTCCATATGAAACCACGTACGGCACGCATTTTTCAAAAAAAAACAAAAAAACTTGAACTAATGCCAATAAGGGTTTTGCCCTAATCTGCATATGCATAAAACATCATCATCATTTTGCATGCATCCTCGCATTGCATCCAACAGAAGCTTTTACAGTTCATGCATGCATCCTTGCATTTCATCAAAGTTTGTTTACCGAGAATCCCAAAGTGACAAAGAATCTTGTCATAGGCACGATGTGGAATCAAAAGTGAAACAGCGTATACTCCGAGGTGTGAGTTTGTTTAAGTTTGAATGCATGGAATGTGCTTTGTTTCGCTTATTGATTCTAACCTTGTTGTGTTTCAAAGAAAAAAAATGATCAAAATCCACCGTTAAACCTGTGGCAAGACATAGTACACCGTGATTCCCGGCACCAAGACAAACATGAAATCATACATATTGCATTGCACTTGCATTCAAACAAGTATTAGTGCATACCGTCTTTTATAAAAAAAAACCAAAAATCAAGAAAAATCAAAAATTATTATTTTCCACAAGTTTTTTTAGAAAACATACTACATGCATTTTTTCTTTGCATTACAAAAAATAATCAAATAAACATCTCATTTCGCATGCATTTTCATAAGAATCATATCTTTCCACGCACTAAAAATAATTGTTAGTATCAGGCACTCCACTTCATAGTTCAAAAATAAAACGAAAAGCAATCATCATCCGCACTTTGCATCATGGCGTCATGCATTACATAAAACAAAATTCTGAAAAAAAAAAACAATTATCATCCCTATGGTATTTCATTCGCTCATAATCATAAAAAATCATCAAGTGATGCAATTTACGTTATCCTCATTCAAAATGCACATTCGTTCATTCATTCACCCACTCATTCCGTCGTCCGTCCATATCACATCATCGCATTAATACTTTCCTGTGTCGCAAATCAAAAATAAGCATTAACGTCTCATCTCGCATGCATCTTCATTCAATATCTCCCATGCATTGGGAAAGTAATTGCAAGCATCACGCATTTCATTTCATTGCATAAGAAAAATGAAAACCAGAAGCATCTATCATCCATATCGCATTTCATTCATCCTTGATTATGCAAAAACTATCATCAAATAATGCGGACATCGCGTCAATGTGGCGCTCATGCATCATTTCATTAACCTCATCACTTTGTTCGAATACATCATTTCTCCCTGCATGCATCCTTTCGAAACAAAGAAAAATTTCTCATGTGATGGCTTAATGGATAGAAGTGCACCTTTGAACGACGAAGGGTAATGTCTCAAATTTGTTTGTCGACTACAAATTTGAGATGTTACTTTACGATGTCAGAGCACTTTGACCCAGTCGCACGTATTTTAATTTCAAGTAGGAAATTAAATTGAGTCAACTAATTATCAAAACGTCTCAGTACATTGTGTGAAGTATTGAGTCAGGATCCACTCAATGTTTCAGGCAAGTTACTCAGGGTAACGACAATCAGTTGCCTCATATCACCAGTCTTGCATCTCTCATCATTCAAAAAAGGGGCATTGGCATTTCGCATCCTGTCTCGCCTCTAAAAAAAAAAATCAAAAATCATTTGGAAAAAATGGGGGGGCATCATTCTTGCATCATTCGCATTGGTATTCCATATTTTGTCTTGCAACAAAATAATTTAGAATAAGCCACACTTTTCGAGTAGTCGTTCTCCACGCATTTGCATCATACTTGCATATCACAATTTGTTCATTCATTCATTGCATAAATAAAAGTTGTGATGAGAAGCGAGACGTCCTTGCAAAACAATCATCCTTTTTTGAAAAAGTTTATCCTTACTTTGTTGCGAACTCAAGGTGTTCCAAGGCACTCAGTTTTGCAAGTCAATAGCTCATTTGCATGTCTTTCAAAAGCACTGCATTCCATCCATTCCATGACAAAAAGAACTGAAGCAGCTCATCAAAAAATCATCGTTCTAACTAATGTTGACTCTCTGTGAAGCATTCCTATAGTGAACGTGCACTGACACGTGCAGTTTCTCTTGTTTGAGTCAGTCAGTTTCCTTCCTTGTCATCATCACCATCCCAGTCTAACCCCGCCCCGTCCATCCATAAGGCGCATATTCTCTCCCATCAGTGCATACTTGACTTTTTGGTTCATTCTCACTAACACTCTAAGTCCTCCATGCTGGGGCAATTCTGTGATCACTAACTTTCTTTATCGGCATTATATTCCTTTAGTGCAAGTCTTTCCAAAAAAAGAAGAGATACAAATGAGAAGAACAAGCTCGCTAGGTTGAAAACCCGCAAAGGGCAGCCTAGGCAAAAAGGAGCGCCCGGTGGATTGAAAACTCGCAAAGAGCGGTCCAGGCAAAAATTAGGGCATAAAAAAAATGCAAAGAAAAGAGCAAACACATATAGATAGATGAATTGTTGTCAAGTTTTATGAAAAATAAGTAATCGGAATTTGAAATGAAGTTTGGCCATCCAGAAGTTCCCTTTCCTACCCACCTTAACCCAAGAAAAACCAAAATCCAAAAATCACCCTAGACAAGGATCACCTCAAATATCCAAAAAAGTGCATCACTTTCTATCAGCTCACCCGAGTCAAAGAAGGAAAAGAATCATAAAACAAAAAAGAGAGAGAAAATCAAAAAAGGGATTCAAAAATGAAAATCTCAAAACAAAAGAAAATACAAAAGAAATGTAAGTGGTGAGCTGGTACATGTTACCACAAAACACAAGAGATCCTTGTCTCAATAACCTTCAAACACTTCATCATTCCCATACACCCCTCCTTCCATAAACCGCAAACACTTCCCTTTGACCTCGGTAACCCGCCCTCCACGAACCCTTAGCCAAGAATAAAATTTCCAAACACCTCATCAAGCCAATTAACCATCATAAATCATCGACCGTCAGCCAACGCCGAATAAAAATCATCCTACCATTAGCCCCCAAGCTCTTCATTAAGCCCCATCATCCCTCCTCCACAAAACACCACAATCCCGAAAAGTCCATTCCGATCAATGACCGAATGCTGTTGTTTTCTCAAATTTTAAATCTTAGGACCACTAAGTTTATCTGTCTACAATGTGTTTGCTCAAAAGAAAAAACAAACGATCAGAAAAGAGAAAGCTGATCAAGGAAAAACAAACCCTTAGGAAAAAGAGATGAGGGAACAAAAATAAACAGTCGAAAAAAAAGAAAGCTGACGGAAAAAGGAAGACTTGCACTTCAAACACATTCAAGTTGCATTAAAACAAGGTTTAGTGATCACCAAGTGAGGCTTCTTTCATACTAAAAGTCAAAACTTTCATTGCATTTGAGTTTTTCTTAAAAAGAATCAAAGATGTGTACTAGGGGACATTTCCTTCACCTCTCACTCCACTCAACCATGGGGAGATTTTGTTCGTCGTCTATCCCGTTCATATACCACCCTCCGTATATAACCGTCACCATAACTCTATCACCTTTTCACAACCTCACTCAAAGAAACCGTTTGAAATTTCATTCCAAAATGGGGCAAGTGCATTCCCATTCCTTCACCTCATTCATTCCCATAAGAACCTCACCGGGGCAATCTCTCAACTCACTATCCTAAATAAGGCCTCGTCATTCTAATTGGGGCAACTTTGTTTCGTCCTGACTGGGGCAACACCAAACTCTGTGGGTTGAAACAAAACCCTTTTCATTCCACCTTTCATCCCAAGAGCCGAAGTGTTCCCAATTCATCATCTCCTACACCCCTAGTCATTATCACCACCAGGCAAAGGCAAGCTTATTCACTCATCAAAAGCCCGAACCGGGGCAGTCTTGCATCCCTTGGTCCCTCATGAGCGTCGGTAATAATCATGTTTGTCATCCCTTCAATTGTCATACATATCCTAAACCAATCCCAAGTTAACAGACTCACTCATTCACATTTGCACTCCTATGCATGCTTACTAAGCAATGTTTCAAAGAGAGAGAACACACGTTAGTCATGCGATATCTAAGATTCAGTCGTCATTGGAAGGGAGAGAAAACAAGTGAGCTTGTTTGTAAATAAAAACCTGGAGAACACCGGAGTTTGAATCAAATTCAATTTTTCAACAAAAATGGTCAATAATCATCCCACTTTTGCATCCAAAGTCTCGCGTCTCATCATTATGAAAGTATTCACAAAAAAAGTATTTGAATACCCCAAAAAATTTTGTCATATCATGCATCAAAATACTGCATTTGCATCCTCACATAGCAAAAAGACAAATAGGAAAAATTCTTTAACCAGCTATCTCAGCACATGAGGGGGTCGCCTAAAGTTGGCCGCTTGTAGGGCTTTAGTGCTCGCCCGGATCCTTAGGGATTAGGTTGTTATCTTGTAAGGCTCCAGTGCTCTGGATCCTTAGGGATTAGGTTGTTATCTTGTAGGGCTTCAGTGCTCGCCTGGATCCTTAGGGATTAGGTTGTTATCTTGTAGGGCTTCGGTGCTCACCCTTAGGGATTAGGTTGTTATCTTGTAGGGTTTTAGTGCTCGCCTGGATCCTCAGGGATTAGGTTGGTATCTTGTAGGGCTTTGGTGCTCACCTTAATCCTTGGGGATTAGGATGTTACCTTGTAGGCACTTGAAATGTTGATCCTTAACCAAAATAAAAAGGGAGAAAATCAAAAATAGCATCTCATAGCATCCATCATTCCATTGAAATCATCACATCACATACACTTTGCATAACATACATTCACACTCCATTTACATAGGTATCTGCATTCCATAGAAAAAAAAGAGCAAATAAGGAACGAGAGAAGAAAATCACAGAAGGTGGAACATAAAAGAACACAACATCTTCATATCATTCATCATTCTCATATCATCCATACCAGTCATCACTCCATGGCATCAAACAGTACATTACGCCTTCAAACTCGCATCTCAGAAGAGCGAAAGAATAACAAAAGAAAAAGAAAAAGAATGAAAATCAAACAGAAAGAGCATCCCACCCAAGATCAATCATTGCATTCATGTGCACCCAAATACCCAAGTGCATGCATTTCATGCACCATCCAAGAGAAAAGTTACTTCGGATCAGAGAGTCCGAAAAATCTCATTTTTAGAAAATCACCACAACACAGAGTTAGTAAACTCCATCAACACAGAGTTAGTAAACTCCATCAACACAGAGTTAGTGAACTCCTTCCACAGATCACAACATCGTGTACGAGCGCGCGATGGATCCATCAGACTTCGTTAAGTCCTTCGGATTAGTTATGTCAGCCTAAGGCATAGCGTAAATCCATTGATCAAATCAGTTCCGGACCTGATGTTGATCGGCCGCTCGAAAAGGCCACCCCCAGAGCTCGGACTCGACAAGAGTCCGTTAGAAGGTTTTAGGCAGCCTCTGAATTCCCAATTTACCGCTTTCTGCACGCCAAGTGCCCATTTTACTTTTCTGTCTGCACGCCAAGTGCCCATTTTACTTTTCTGTATGCACGCAAGTGCCCATTTTACCTTTTCTGTCTGCACGCAAGGGCCCATTTTACATTTTCTGTCTGCACGCAAGTGCCCATTTTACTTTTCTGTCTGCACGCAAGTGCCCATTTTACCTTTTCTGTCTGCACGTCAGTGTCTATTTACTGTTTTCGCATCGACACGAAGGTGTCTATCTTTCCAAAACAAAAAAAAAAGAGAAAAAGAAAACGAAAAGGAAAATTCGGGTTTCTCCAAGTAGACAAAATTGGTATAATTTCTGAATTCTTTATTCCTATTTTACCTTCGAAATATGTCTCGGCCAATTCATATTTCTTGGTAAAATCCGAATAAAGAGGGGCAGCTGTCATACCCCAATTTTGTCCGACTAGTTGAAAATCAAACAAAATTGTATTTCTATGAACACTCAATTTTTACCGGTATTTTTTCACTTTTTTCGAAAAATCACAAAAATAATCGTTTTTGGTGTATTTTCGAATTTTAATGTTAAATTTGTCGTTTTGCTCGCATTTGTCACTTTCGAGTCATTTTTATTATTTTTAGTTAAAACAAAATTAAAAAAAAGGGGGCGTGCTACAAGAGTCTATTGATTTTCCCGTGTCTTCTCGCGAGCGTGCGAATTAGGTGTCTAATAGTGGAGGTGTGTCGTAGCGGGTTAGCGTGATTATTATTGTTATTATTAATATTAGTTGTATCATTAGTGGCTACCAAAATAAGAGACATAACCAAGTAATCAAATATAATGTATTTATGCAAATCTGTCCTTTCTTTACAAAAAAAATAAAAATAATAATAAGGTAATAGTTACACCTTAAGACAAAAAAATAATAATGAAAAGTCAAACAAAAAAAGAAAGGGAGCTGCGTCCCTTTGCTGGTGCTGTCAGCAGAGACAGTTTGAGCTGCAATCTCAACCCTCCTTTCCTCTTGTCTCCTTGTTGGGTTCTCATTTTCAGCAAAAAAAACAACCCACAGCAACCACCTCCACCCCTTGCTGGCTGCCTGCATCCTCAGTTTTTGTCCCCCATGAGAAATTTTTCCCTACTCCACATCCACACCTACACCAGAATTACTGCCTATAAATACAGCAGAACAGAAGTCAGTAAGAAGAAAAAAACATAACAGTAACAGACACAGCATATACACACAGGAAACCACATACACGCAGACAGCAAAAACACACACAGACAGCAATACACATAGTAACTGAAACACACAAAAAGAAAAAACTGAAAAACACAGAGTTTTCTAAAAAAAGCCAGTAGGAGCAAAGCAGAGAGAGCAAAGGGTTCGGTTCAAAGGGAAGGAGAAGCGGATTTCTTTTTTTGAACAAGGTCAGCTCCTAAATTTATTTAGCCATTCTCCATTCTCCACTCATGTGATATAGATAACATATAGTGTTTTACTGATGCATTCATATTAAGTCTCAGTTTAACAGCATGCTCCAAACAATGGCCAAACAAGCTTTTTTTTTTGCAAAGCATGTATACTGCCTTTAAGCAAAGTAGGATTCGAGTGCTCTTTCAAAACAGATGGGTAGTTAACATAGAAGTCAGTAGTAAAAAAAAGAAAAAATTGGAACGGAAGTGAAGAGACAGTGAGAGACAGTGAAGAGAAAAATAAGGGGTGTTACCTCTGGCCGCCGTTCACGGTGGCCGCCTCCGACTACCGCGTGTGGTGGTCGCCGCCGCCCCACTGCCAGCGCACCATCTTCACCGTTGTCTCCCTCCAAGGCCAGCCTCACCGTCGCATCCACCACAAACAGCCACCGCCAACCGCCTTCTCTCCACCGTCCCACCATCCAACAACCACAGCACTCACTCACCACGCGCTCCCCCCACCAGTCGCAACCGCCACACCCGTTCCAACCGCCCTCCACCGCCACTGTCAGAAAACCTCACGCCACCCAACAACCCCCCTCTCCGTACCACATCACCACGAAGCCACCACGAAACCACCGCCAACCGCCTTCTCTCCACCGCAACGCCACCATAACCGCCCCATCACAGCCGCAAACCGCACCGCAGCCACAAATCGAACCACCGTTCCCCTCCTTCCTCCTTCGTTCATCGCGCTCTCGCCCCGTTTGGTCATCAACGACGGCGAAGTAAGAAAGGGCGAGATCGGAGTGTGGTGAGGGGTGAGCGAACGGAGCTGTTGGTAAGGAGGGGGTAATGGTGGCTGTTCGGTGAAGTAAAAAAAACGGAGAGGAAGGGAAGTGAGAGAGAAAGGTAGATACAGCGCCGTGGAGGGAGAGAGGATCCGATTTTGTTTTTTTTGAGAAAGGGGCGCCGTGGGGAAAGGAGGGAGGCAAAATTAGGGTTTCTATTTTAGGTTAGGCTTTTATAGTAGTAACTCAGGGGAAATTTCGTCTTTTCACGTTTTTTTTTATTCAGATTGTTATTTACACCCCCACGGCCTACTGCGCACGCCCCCCTTTCTGAAGCCCACGATTTCTTTTTTGAAGCGCAGCCCAGCTTACAAAAACAAGCTGGGCTCACTGTTTACACCCCATTTTAATAATACAGCCCTCCTTTTATTTGCACCCCCCATTTTACTATTTCACCCCCTGTCTTTCTTTTTTATTTCTTTTCCCCTAAATAAACTTATTTATTTTTTTTCTTTTCTTTTCACAAACTTTTTTCCCAATGATGGATAAATGTTTCCCCGAACGAAAATCAATCCAATTGCAAACTCCTTTCATCACGACGTTCTCTCCAATTAAAACCCACGAAGACACTTTTCAAAAACAAATCTTTTCAAACGTCGAAATCAAAACTAATCATCACTAGTGATCACTCGCGCCGTCGCCGTTTGATTGTGGGTGATGATTTCATTCCCGTGGGAGCTAGTCCTGTGGCCACTCTAAACCGTTGTTGTTTGGTCCTCACAAACGCTCTCCCTCAATTGCGAAAACCTTTTCAATGCTCAAAATAAAAACCGATTATCATTAATCATCACTCGCGCCGTTGCCGTTTGGTCGTTAATGATAATTCATTTTCACAAGAGTTAGTAGTGCGACCACTCTAAACCGTTGTTGTTTGGTCACTGCAAACGCTCAACCCCTTTGCGAAAAACTCCAAGAAGATTAAAAAACAAAAACCCTTTTCAGGACAAAGAAGAACTACGTAGCTTTGAATTCTCCATCGCACCCGGAGATACGTAGGAGCGGGCCATGTCCTGTCAAGCACTTATTTCTAAAAACCCTTTTTTTCCTTTCTCGTCAAAAAGTAAGAATTTTGTTAAGTTTCTTTAATTCGTTTTCAATAAGAAATAAAGAGGCAAATTAAATATTTTCAGGTCAACACTTCAAACCACACATTCAATTAAAGGTTCCCTTTCGGTAGAAAGGAGGTACGGGGTGCTAATACCTTCCCTATGCCTAACCGACCCCCGAACCCATATCTCTAGTTTTCGAAAGACCATCCGCCTTGTCTAAAAGACCTTTTTTCAATGTTTTTGGTCTTAAAATTAAAATATTGGTGGCGGCTTCCAAATTTTTCCACGTTGTCAAACGAAAAGTCCCAAGCCGGATTTTTCGGGCGCAACAACCATCACAATTAAGACATAACCAGCCATCATTAGGGGGATCCCACTTAACACTAGCATGCTCCATGACACAATCATGTACCGACCCATAAGCAACCAATGCAGAATGCACTACAAGAAAAACAGGATTTACCGAAGGATATTTTCCGCCGGAAACGGACAAAATCCGTAGGTAATGTCACAGTACCGACGGCAAAAATCCGCCGGAAATCAGTCGGAAAAACGCCCGTAGGTAATATTTTCTAGCGGAAATTCCGTCGGAAATTACCGATGGAAAAAACCGCCGGAAACAGATTACAATATTTTATTATTTTTTATTCAAAAACCGCCGGTTTAACGCAAAAACCGCCAGAAACTTTTATTTGTTTTTTTAAAAAACCGCCGGTAACTAAGATAATCTGCCGGAAATAATATTAATTTTTTATTAACAGAACCGCCGGTAATAGCCAAAACCGCCGGAAACATTTTCTGAAATTTTTTTAAAAACACTGCAAATTTTAATATTAAATAAATATTTAAAACCGAAAAATATTAAATAAATATTTAAACAATAATATTAAATAAATACTGAAAAAAATAAGTATTTCAAAACCGAAAAATGTTTTTTTAACCAACATATTTTTTTATATCTAATAACAAATATTTTTTTTATAATGTGATATATTTTTTATCTTGTATAATAAATGCACTCATATAAAATTACAACATAATTCTAATTAAAAAAAGTTACAACATAAACATGTTTTTACTAAATAATTAAATATAAATATTAAATAATTCTTATTAAAAAGAGATAAAACATAAACATGACACTTAAATAACTAATATTTTTTAACAAACATAAGTTACACCTTATAAAATTAAAATTAATTTTTTATAAACATGTTTTACTAAATAAACGTAATTTTTTTAATCATTTATATCTATATGTAAAAAATAAATATATATTTAATTTCATATACACTTTTTTACTAAATAATTACCTATAACTTTTTAATTAACAAACCTATAACTTTCTAATTAACAAACATAACCAACATATTTTTATATCTAATACAAAATATTTTTTATAATGTGATATATTTTTTATCTTGTATTTAATATATGTAATGCACCATATAAAATTACAACATAATTCTAATTAAAAAAAGTTACATCATAAAAATGTTTTTACTAAATAATTAACTATAAATTTTAAATAATTCTAATTAAAAAAAGTTAAAACATAAACATGACACTTAAATAACTAATATTTTTTAACAAACATAAGTTACACATTATAAAATTAATTTTTTATAAACATGTTTTATCAAATAAACGTATTTTTTTTTAATTATTTACTATCTATATGTAAAAAATAAATATATATTTAATTTCATATACACTTTTTTACTAAATAATTACTTATAACTTTTTAATTAACAAACCTATAACTTTCTAATTAACAAACATAAACAACATATTTTTTATATCTAATACAAAATATTTTTTTATAATGTGATATATTTTTTATCTTGTGTAATATATATAATGCACCATATAAAATTACAACATAATTCTAATTAAAAAAAGTTACAACATAACAATGTTTTTCCTAAATAATTAACTATAAATTTTAAATAATTCTAATTAAAAAAGTTAAAACATAAACATGACACTTAAATAACTAATATTTTTTAACAAACATAAGTTACACCTTAAAATATTAATTTTTTATAAACATGTTTTACTAAAATAAACGTAATTTTTTTAATCATTTACTATCTATATGTAAAAAATAAATATATATATTATTACAATATCTATTTATTACAATATAACATGTTTTACTAAATAAACGTAATTTTTCACTATCTAAACATATATCGCATTACAATATCTATTTATTAACATGTTTTACTAAATAAACGTAATTTTTTACTATCCAAACATATATATTATTAACATGTCACTTCAATATCTAATAAAAAAACAACTTAATAACTAACCAGAACTAAAGATGAGTCCCTGATTGATCCAAATTATATTCTCAGTGTCCCTCCAACCAAAGTCCCTCCAACAAAAATATCTTCAAGCTCCTCCAACCGAATCCTAAACAAATAAAGTTAGTAATGTTAAATTAAGTACATATATGATATTAATATAAAATAAAACTTATAACTAATATTTGTTTAAAAACATACCGTGAAAAATTTGCAAACACGTCAAAATGAGCCAAAATTTGGAATGGAACAATAGAATATGAGAGTTAATAAGTGTATGAAATAGAATGGGTGAATGGGGATTAAGAAATTTGGAATGGGTAAGATGAAGGAATGGGGAGAATGAAAGATGAGTGAATGAAATGAAGAAATTCGGAATAGGGGAAGATGAATGATGGGTGAATGAAATGAAGAAATTCGGAATAGGGGAAGATGAATGAATGGAGAAGATGAAAGATGAGTGAATGGAGCTGAAGAAATTTGGAATGGGGAAGATGAATGAATGGAGAAGATGAAAGATGAGTGAATGGAGTTGAAGAAATTTGGAATGGGGAAGATGAATGAATGGGGAAGATCAAGGAATGGGAATTGGAGTTATAGTCGTAGGGCTATTTATATATTCGGAATTGACCATAATTTGCGGCAGTTTTATCAACATTTCCGGCGGAAATTTTAAATTTCGAATTTCCCTCTCCTCCCAAAAACCGCCGGTAATTGCACAGTTCTGGCGGTTTATTTGGTCCATTATTTCCGGCGGTTTTATCAACATTTCCGGTGGAAAATTTAAATTTTGAATTTCCCTCTCCTCCCAAAAACCGCCGGCAATTGCACAGTTCCGGCGGTTTATTTGGTCCATTATTTCCGGCGGTTTTATCAAACGTTCCGGCGGAATTTTCAAATTTTGAATTTCCCTCTCCTCCAAAAAACCGCCGGTAATATGCATTACCGTCGGTTTTTATTTTCGCTTTTCTGAAACGCTTTTGCGACAGAATATTACGCCGGAAACTCCCCATATTACGCCGGAAAGCTTTCGTGGGAAAAATGTCGCCACTAACTACTTAAAATCCGTCGGAACAGTACATGCGGATTAATTCCCCCGGAAAGAAACCGCCAGTAAATCAAGTAATTCTTGTAGTGATGGTACTCTTTCACACAATTAGGGACCACGACCCAAGATCTAAAAGGGTGAATATATGACACGCCATGTTATTCTTTTTTCTTCCTGCTCCAAAGTAAATGGCATCCCACAACCCAACAAGATGCCAACTCAACACTATCTCTATTCCAACTAGCTTCAATCAAATTGAAGTGAGCCATTACATCAAATCACCACCAAAGAAAGCACTTCGATCTTCAACTTTAATTAAAGCCAACCACAAATTCAAAGCACAGGGACAATCACGTAGCGCATGCAGAGTTGACTCTGTAGTAGTACCGCAATGTGCACAAAAAGGAATTACCCAACCCCATAGCATTCTTCTTTGAGTTAGTTAAAAATTTATCATGCACCAGAATTTGCCCAACCCCATAGTTAAAAAGTCTTTGGAATTACTCCTTTCAATAAAAAAAAAACTTACCAATTACCCTTGGAGTTCAAGGGGAAGCCAATGGAAGAAAATTGATGTGAAGGGACATAAGAAAATAAAAAAGAAAGAAAAACCGAAAAAGGATAAAAATTTGAAAAAAGAAAAAGGCGTTTTGTTTTGTTTTTTACTTTTTAAACGTCGCGTGCGGGAAGGGTCACTTTGGACCACCTTGTTGTTTTGGCAACGTATCGTTGGTAAATGAAGATAAGAAACAAACCAGACAACAAACAAACAGTGACACGAACAACCCAAATTACTTTTTTTTTTTTATTTCCCAAAATTCAAATAATCAAATAAATAAATAAATAAAAACAGAGCAACTAACAATACAAGCAAATCCTACGATTTCGAAGCAGAAGAAAGACATAAAACAACAAACAACGTTGTGGGTCAACATCCATTCATATCGATATCAACAAGACACGCTTTTTTTGCTTCAAACTCTTTATTCATCCGCATCGGGTGGTAATTTCTTCAACTTCAGAAGCTCTTGTTTCGAAATGTTTCTCGTCTTTAGTTCCATTTGCATTATGATTTAATTAATCTCTTCTTGTTTTGTTATCTTATGTGCTTGGATTTCCCTAATTTCATTTCAATTGTTTGAAACATACCAACACAAATAAGGCTTGAAATTCTCAACTGGGTTTCTGTGTTTTTTTCTTTATTGTATTTTATAATTTATAATTTTGTTTTGCTCTTTGTTTACATCTTGTGGTTTTTATTTTTTCCTCTGATTGGTATGGTTTTCAACTTTTTATGTTCAGATTTGTTTGTACTTGCCCTTGATACTTTGCGATTCTATTTATATGGGCATAGATTGCTTTGGATACTCGTGTGTGATGAATTGTTAAATAGTGGTTTTTGAGATATTTTACATTTAATTTTTTTCAGTTTGTTTTTTTTCTCTAATTTTTGATTTGTTTGATTGAGTAGAAAAAGGTAGTATTCTGGCCATTTGGTTGAATTTCTTAGTTCTTGTACTCTTTGTGAAATTTTTTGAATATAATTTTGATCTGTTTTATGGATAATTTAAATGGGGGAAGGAGGGGATATGGATGCTATTATTATCTGAAATAACCGAGTTTCATGTAAAATTGAAAGCACATCTATGCAGATTATGTTTGCTATAATCAATTTAAGAATTACATAGTAGTTTACTTTAGCTGTTGGACACTTGGAATGACATGTAGAGTCTGGTAAGGCATTTGCTTGATACATGCAAAATAAAATTATATTTGTGCTTTGCTTTAACAGTAGAAAAAAGCATCATAGTTGTTCTTGAAAATTATGAAAAATTCTGGACTAAAGAACATCATGATTTGACTATAGTAGCATTTACTATGTGAGTTCTCAATATGCACTGACCATTTTACTCTTTATTACAGTTAAAGAATGCTACAAAACAAGTTTGAAGCAGAAGTAATAGGACACAAGTGGAGATCTTGTTCCTAGTCGTTTGGAAAGAAATACTTTAGATCAGGGTCTGCAATGGCTCCTGGAAGCAGTGTTTTCAAAGAAGTTCTTGAATCTCACCTGTTGTCTTCAGAGTATGAAACAGGCAAGGCTAAATCTGAGGCCAGGAGTAACACTAGTACATTTTCAAAATCTAGTGTTAGCTCGAATGGAAAGAACGGAATCAGTTCAAAGAATGGTGTGCAGGACTTACTTGGGTGTCCTGTCTGCAAAAATTTGATGTATCCACCTATTCACCAGGTGCAGTGCTCGCAATTTGTTTCTTTATTTTCTATAGTTGTTCAAATTTGATAAAGTTACATAATTGAACATTTTCATGGAATAGCAAGCAATATCAAACAGATAAAAACTTTTGTTTCGTAGTCACTTTCTACTGTAAGGTTGATTTGATTACCAAGAACACGGTTCGCATTAGTACACGATTTGCTACCGTTTACATTATTTTCACAAGTCTTTCTTTATGGTGAACATAGTAGAGAGTACAGTGAATTCAGTATGCAACACGTAGGGTCGTCAAATCTCTAGTAACTACAGTAACTATGATTTGGATATCATTCACTTTCTGCAAAAGGAAGGCCAGGAATAAGACTTGTATATTCTAAGCCTATATTTACAACTGAGAAGTATACTATAAAGTTGGATGACATATGCTAAGGAGAGTGGATTTTAACTAAGACTTACGCTCTAGTCGAGTAGGAAGAAGTTAAAAAACAATAAAGAATATTAATTCGTTTATAGACTTCGGGACTTCGGGTGCGGTTAATTCAGTTTTGTTGTTGTTAGACCTTCTCAGAGAAAGCTGTGTATGTGTAACTCATTGCTTGTTCTACTGAGAGGACAGTTGGATTATGGATGATTTTTTGAATTTATTGAAACTCATAGATCCTTATTTTTTTTTGGGTCTGTAGACAGAGTGTCTAGGTCCCGGATTCGAACCTGGGTGATGATATTCAGCCTAACAATTTCGTCATTTGCCAGTTGAGTTAGGCCTTACGGATAAATCCTTATTTTCACTTACCCATGCTTACTGCGAATTTATCCAGTCTTGCAATTTTCTCCTAAATTTTAAATTTCTAATATTTCCTCTATGAATACATTGTATGTTTCAGTGCCCAAATGGGCATACATTATGTTCAAATTGTAAGATTGAAGTCCATAATATCTGCCCAACATGTCACCATGATCTAGAGAATATAAGGTGTTTGGCTCTTGAGAAAGTGGCAGAATCTTTGGAGCTTCCTTGCAGATATCAGAGTCTAGGTTGTCATGATATTTTTCCATACTATGCTAAGCTTAAGCATGAACAAAATTGCGGATTTCGTCCATACAATTGTCCTTATGCCGGATCTGAATGTACTGTGATGGGTGACATTCCAAGTCTCGTTGCGCATCTCAAGGATGAACACAAGGTTGATATGCATGATGGATACACCTTCAATCATCGATATGTCAAAACAAATCCACATGAAATTGAAAATGCCACATGGATGCTAACTGTAAGTTATTTAATTTAATGAACTCTAATAACTAGCCTGTTTGATGATTTGATTAATTGTTTCTTGCAGATTTGCATTTTTGCATGTCATTCTTATTATTTAATAGTTAACATTCTCAGTCATATCTTATACGTGACATTTAATTTTGTGCATGCACATGGCCATATCTATTTTAAAAAACAAAAAGAAAGAAATCTAGTTTTGTACTATTTTTAATTCTCTGCATGTGGTGTTGACAGTTTATTGTAAATTGTAAGTCACATGATTTGCAATTAGGCATGTGGTCTTTTGACTTTCTGATGAATAATAACCTGTTTGTAACCGCGTCGAAAACCATCAAAGTGTGGAAATCTTGTTAATGTGAACACTACAACATATAGCTTCAAGTTGGACGCGCGAATCTGGCTTTGCTGGCCACAGTTCCAAACACTCACTAACTTTAAGTTTTGAATACATCGAATTTAGTTTCACGGTGGAATTTTTCTTCTTTAATCCTCATCTAAACATTCTTTGATCTTCATCTAAACATATCCTTAAGTCTTTACATCACAAAATTTCTTGGTTGCAGGTTTTCAATTGTTATGGAAGGCATTTCTGCTTGCATTTTGAGGCATTTCAGCTTGGCACAGCTCCAGTTTTTATGGCATTTTTACGGTTTATGGGCGATGAAAACGAAGCAAAAAATTTCAGCTACAGTCTAGAAGTTGGTGCGAATGGCCGAAAACTTATATGGCAAGGAATTCCAAGGAGCATTCGTGACAGTCATAGTAAAGTTAGAGATAGTCAAGATGGACTTATAATTCAGAGGAAGATGGCCCTTTATTTTTCTGGTGGGGATAAACAAGAGTTGAAGTTGAGAATCACTGGTCGTATATGGAAAGAAGATTAAGAGATGTAAATATAGAATTTAATATTATTATATATCAAGGATGTCTCTTAGAGCAGTGATCATTGTACAGAGCCTATAACGATTGTCTTATGATTTTGCTATCTGGCAAGGTGAATCACTAATGCTCTACTTATCTCTTTATTGATTCTCTTTTGATTCCACACCTTAATTAGAGGGTCACTTTCAATTTGTCCTTCAACATTCTTCTCGAGAGAAAAAACACATGCTTAGTTTTATTGGTAAGCCATTGTATGCTCTTGGCCTCCATCGACTATTGGACTTTTTGAATTAGCTATGAGACTAATCATTGATTAGGGCCTAAGTCACACTTGAAGCTAATGTTATTAAATTCGGACTGACCATCGACTTGGTCATGGCACTGGGTCACTAGTTGAACCGCATGACTCGATTACTATTAAACATATCAAAAGGTTAATGATATTAATTCTATATATTTTTTTGATAAGCATATTAATTCTATACTTAAACAAACTACAAAAAAATCCTACCATACCTTCAACACCCTCGCACTTGACAAAAGTGTCGTTTTAAAATTTGTTGCTACGTAAATACTGCCACAATAAGCAAAATGACGTTGTTTAGTAGGAAATAAAAAATTGCTCGAACCCAATAGGTCATAGGTCTAGTCGACTAGGCCACTGGCTTGACTCACCTGTTTGACTGGTCGAGTAACAGATTTGACCACAAAATCAGTCAAATGACACTGAGTCAGTGATATATTCAGTCCAATTACTTGCTCATGTTGGTCGTACAACTGACCCCAGTCAAATCGAATCAGTCGGACCGGCCAATTCCGTTTAGGTTTAATAACACTGCTTGAAGTTGCTTTCATCTCTCTAGGAGTCGATGTTTTTTCCACGTCTTACTCGCTGTTCTGTACCTAGCAACGCTGCGGTGACTGCTGTTGGTAGGTCTCTTGCACCGAGCGGAGTGTTGAATGAATCCCGGAGGGGGCACCTGCGATGCCACTCCGACGCCCAAGTCAGTATAGGGAATGAGAGAGTAGTAATATTCTAGGAATGAGAATGTACCTATTAATGGGAATGTGTGCCTGTATTTATAGGGAATCGTGCCCGTTGTGAGTCGTCGGATTGATAGAATTGATCTGAGTCATCCAAGAATGATAGTCATAATTGGGCTTGTATATTGTGGATATGGACCAAAGTGATTGGGTCAATCCATATCCAATTGCTGAATGGGCCTCTTGGCCCAGTCCAGAACAGTTGCCCCCCGAGCCGAGATTATTCCGGAGGATGATCTTGCCTTGAAGGATTTTCGTCGATTTGCCAGACGCGATGGCTCGTTTGTCTCGTCGGGTCGTGCAGAATGTCTTTGTTCGTGATGATAACATTTTTGTTTTTGTTTTAAAGAAAAAATAAAAATGATTTTATTACTTTTTCCGCCCACGATAAGTAGGTGGGTCTCCATTGCTTGGATTTTGGGTAAGGCTTCTTGGAATCACACATTTGAGCTTGGAGCAAGTTTCTCTCTTCTTTCTTTTGGGTAAGTGTATGTCCTCTTCCCCCTTTCCTTCATGCAAATCATGACTTTGCTGTTTGTCTAGACCTTCACTCTGGCGCCCTTGGTGCCCAGCAGTCACAATCCGTGACGTTGCTCGATGCAAACCGTCACCTTGGGCCTTGGCGCCCATGCCTTGCAAGTTGTCACTATAGACCATGGCGCCCATGCCTTGCAAGTCGTCACCATGGACCCTGGCGCCCTTGGCGCCCATGTCCTCAAAACCGTCACCATGGCCTTTGGCGCCCTTGGCGCCCATGCCTCACAAACCGTCATCATGGCACTTGGCGCCCATGCCTCACAAGCCGTCACCATGGCACTTGGTGCCCTTGGCGCCCATGCCTCCCAAGCCGTCACCATGGCACTTGGCGCCCTTGGCGCCCATGCCTCCCAAGCCGTCACCATGGCACCTGGCGCCTTTGGCGCCCATGCCTCACAAGTCGTCACCATGGCACCTGGCGCCCTTGGCGCCCATGTCCTCCAAACCGTCACCATGGCACTTGGCGCCCATGCCTCACAAGCCGTCACCATGGTATTTGGCGCCCTTGGCGCCCCTGCCTCCCAAGCCGTCACCATGGCACCTGGCGCCCTTGGCGCCCATGTCCTCCAAACCGTCACCATGGCACTTGGCGCCCTTGGCTCCCATGCCTCACAAGCCGTCACCATGACCCTTGGCGCCCCATGCCTTGCAAGCCGTCACCATGGCACTTGGCGCCCTTGGCGCCCATGCCTCCCAAGCCGTCACCATGGCACCTGGCGCCTTTGGCGCCCATGCCTCACAAGTCGTCACCATGGCACCTGGCGCCCTTGGCGCCCATGTCCTCCAAACCGTCACCATGGCACTTGGCGCCCATGCCTCACAAGCCGTCACCATGGTATTTGGCGCCCTTGGCGCCCCTGCCTCCCAAGCCGTCACCATGGCACCTGGCGCCCTTGGCGCCCATGTCCTCCAAACCGTCACCATGGCACTTGGCGCCCTTGGCTCCCATGCCTCACAAGCCGTCACCATGACCCTTGGCGCCCCATGCCTTGCAAGCCGTCACCATGACCTTGGCGCCCTTTGCACCCATGCCTTACAAGCCGTCACCATGACCCTTGGCGCCCATGCCTTGCCAACCGTCACCATGACCTTGGCGCCCTTGGGGCCCAGCAGCTCAAACCGTGATCTTGGCGCCCTTGGTGCCCTGCTCTTGCAAACTGTGAACATGGGATCCTGGCGCCCTTGGCGCCCTTCTCTTTGCAAACCGTGACCATGGAGCCGTGACCTCATGGTCTCACGCCCTACTGGTGATTTTCTGCGTGTGCGCCTTCTCGTTGGACTTATAATTTTTTCAGTAGACAGTCGCTAAATTTTTCTTGCTTTAGGCGGTTAAGTTGTCGATGCCTCTCGAGACTATTTGTAATGAAGTATACCCTGAACAGAGTTTACCAAGACTTGACCTGGATAGAACTCATTATGAGGGGTCGTGACCACCAAGGCCATTTTGGAGTATACCATTGGCACAGTTTACCAGGACTCGGACCGAATAGAACTCGCCCAACGGGTTGTGACCACCAAGGTCAGCTTAAGTGTACCCTTGGCACAGTTTACCAGGACTCGGCCCGGATAGAATTCGCCCAAGGGGTTGTGACCACCAAGGTCAGCTTGAAGTATACCCTTGGCACAGTTTACCAGAACTCGGCCCGGATAGAACTCGCCCAAGGGGTTGTGACCGCCAAGGTCATTTAGTGGAAAGAATTATGAGATTCATGCTTTGGTAATTAGGAAAAATGCAAACGATCATGGTGTCTTCCTTTGACCAGTATTTTTACCGATGGCCTTATTTGTTTCGGCGTGCCGTGACACTCTTGATTCCTTTGCTAGGATTGGAGGTACATGTCAGCGCTTGCCTACTTCGTGCGATCTTGCATCGAGAGATGTATTTGCAAAACCATCGTCTTGGAAAGATGGTCTTGGCTTAGAGTTAATGTCGAGGTTGCCCCTGCAAGGTAGGCAGTCCTTCCTTGCAGGCTATGTCGGGTCTCAAACTTGTCTCGCTCTACCCCTGACTGTGGAGTTGGGCCCTTTTTCTTTCTTGACCTCAAGAAATTTTTCTTTGGAACAAGCATCAATTTAGTGAACTAAAGCAAAAACTGTAATTGCAAAATGAACTTTTATATCGAGCTTTTACATTCTGCATTTGTGCCCAAACAGTAAAATTCTTAACTAGGCCTAGTTCTAGTTTCTAGTCCTGATGTCCTGCTCCCTATTCAGAATTAAGAGTCTCATCATCTTCCTCATTCACGTACTGAGCGAGCTTCCCTTCGCGGATCATTTCTTCAATGTCATCCCTGAAGGCGTTGCATTTGTTGGTACTGTGCCCATAACTTTTGTGATAACGGCAGTACTTCTTAGAGGTTTGGCCTTTCCTTTGCACGAGAGGTTCGGGCTGTTTGATGTCCCGAAACTCCGCATCGGCGCACTCGGCAAGGATCTCAGCCTGGGATGTGTTCAGCAGGGTGTATTCTGGGAAGCGACCTTGTCGAGGCCGGGACTCACGAGGAGTTCTGTCATCCTGGGCCCGCTTCTGCCATGGCTCTTCAGCGGCCTTGTAAGCCAGCTCGTCCTTCTTGCTGCCAACCTTGGCTTCCTCTTGGCACGCCATGTTGTCTTATTCATAATCCATGTACTTTTGTGCCTTCTGAAGGAACTCATCCAAACTTCGAGGTTTGTTAATCCCCACGTCTCTTTGAAACAGGCTTCCTTTCTTAAGGCCATTCTTCATCAAAAAGAGCCTTCTCTTGTCTTCAAGGTTCCCTGACGTTGCCAGCCTCCTTGTTGAACCTTTCTAGATATTCTCTAAGTGTTTCTTTCTCTCCTTTTCTTTGGAACAAGCATCAATCTAGTGAACTAAAGCAAAAACTGTAATTGCAAAATGAACTTTTATATCGAGCTTTTACATTCTGCATTTGTGCCCAAACAGTAAAATTCTTAACTAGGCCTAGTTCTAGTTTCTAGTCCTGATGTCCTGCTCCCTATTCAGAATTACGAGTCTCATCATCTTCCTCATTCACGTACTGAGCGAGCTTCCCTTCGCGGATCATTTCTTCAATGTTATCCCTGAGGGCGTTGCATTTGTTGGTACTGTGCCCATAACTTTTGTGATAACGGCAGTACTTCTTAGAGGTTTGGCCTTTCCTTTGCACGAGAGGTTCGGGTTGTTTGATGTCCCGAAACTCCGCATCGGCGCACTCGGCAAGGATCTCAGCCTGGGATGTGTTCAGCAGGGTGTATTCTGGGAAGCGACCTTGTCGAGGCCGGGACTCACGAGGAGTTCTGTCATCCTGGGCCCGCTTCTGCCATGGCTCTTCAGCGGCCTTATAGGCCAGCTCGTCCTTCTTGCTGCCAACCTTGGCTTCCTCTTGGTACGCCATGTTGTCTTCTTCATAATCCATGTACTTTTGTGCCTTCTGAAGGAACTCATCCAAACTTCGAGGTTTGTTAATCCCCACGTCTCTTTGAAACAGGCTTCCTTTCTTAAGGCCATTCTTCATCCAAAAGAGCCTTCTCTTGTCTTCAAGGTTCCTGACGTTGCCAGCCTCCTTGTTGAACCTTTCTAGATATTCTCTAAGTGTTTCTTTCTCTCCTTTTCTTTGGAACAAGCATCAATCTAGTGAACTAAAGCAAAAACTGTAATTGCAAAATGAACTTTTATATCGAGCTTTTGCATTCTGCATTTGTGCCCAAACAGTAAAATTCTTAACTAGGCCTAGTTCTAGTTTCTAGTCCTGATGTCCTGCTCCCTATTCAGAATTACGAGTCTCATCATCTTCCTCATTCACGTACTGAGCGAGCTTCCCTTCGCGGATCATTTCTTCAATGTCATCCCTGAGGGCGTTGCATTTGTTGGTACTGTGCCCATAACTTTTGTGATAACGGCAGTACTTCTTAGAGGTTTGGCCTTTCCTTTGCATGAGAGGTTCGGGCTGTTTGATGTCCCGAAACTCCGCATCGGCGCACTCGGCAAAGATCTCAGCCTGGGATGTGTTCAGCAGGGTGTATTCTGGGAAGCGACCTTGTCGAGGCCGGGACTCACGAGGAGTTCTGTCATCCTGGGCCCGCTTCTGCCATGGCTCTTCAGCGGCCTTGTAGGCCAGCTCGTCCTTCTTGCTGCCAACCTTGGCTTCCTCTTGGTACGCCATGTTGTCTTCTTCATAATCCATGTACTTTTGTGCCTTCTGAAGGAACTCATCCAAACTTCGAGGTTTGTTAATCCCCACGTCTCTTTGAAACAGGCTTCCTTTCTTAAGGCCATTCTTCATCCAAAAGAGCCTTCTCTTGTCTTCAAGGTTCCTGACGTTGCCAGCCTCCTTGTTGAACCTTTCCAGATATTCTCTAAGTGTTTCTTTCTCTCCTTGCCTAATCGCCTTGAGTACCTCTTCAGATTTTGGCTTCAAGCGGGAAGCGGCAAAGCGGGTTGTGAACATGGTGGCCAGCTATGGGTCTTGACTCGGCTCCGCGACCTCTCGCGAGAATTGGAGGTTGCGAGCGATGAGGACCTGGGGAGAGACTCCTCAGGCCAGTATGTACTGTCAGGCGAGGTTGGAGGGGTGCTTGGAGGTGAAACTGATCTTTGGTGCCTGCCGCTTCGAGGAGGAGAGTGGCGAGCTCGCTTCCATCTAGGTGGAGAGCGATGATTGTGATGACGCTTGGGTGGAGATCTGCGGCGCCTGGAGCTCATTGTCCTTGGGGAAGGGGTGTTCCAGCGAGGATGGGGTTGCTTAGGCATGGCTGTCATTCGCCTCTCTATCTGCCTGAGGCGCGCTTCTTGCTGCAACATAGTCTGGGTGCGGTTGCACAGCAGGTCCAAGAGCTGGCGGATGGTCGTCGCATCCCCAGGTTGGACGAGGATCTGGATAGAGGCTGGCTGAGGTGCCGGGACCTGAATGTCTTGGTTTGGCGTGGAAGCAGCAAGGCCTTCGGGAGTGCCCTCTGGCTGGGGTTGCGGAGCGGCAATGCTTTGGACTCGGGGTCTACCTCTGGGCACCATGGGAAGGCAGGAGAAAGTTCAAAGAGTAGAGATGGTGTGAAAGATAGATATCTCCCACTGTGGTCGCCAATGTTCTGTACCTAGCAACGCTGCGGTGACTGCTGTTGGTAGGTCTCTTGCAATCCGAGCGAGTGTTGAATGAATCCCGGAGGGGGCACCTGCGATGCCACTCCGACGCCCAAGTCAGTATAGGGAATGAGAGAGTAGTAATATTCTAGGAATGAGAATGTACCTATTAACACTACAAAAAAAAGAAGCTTCAGCGGCACTTCATTCGCGGCGGTTTCCCCCAACCGCTCAACTCGACTCCCGCGGCGGTTCCGTATAACCGCCTCCAACAAGAGACATCGGCGGCGGTTCCATTTCTTGCTGCGGCGGTTCTTTATTTTAGGGAAAAAAACAAAGACACGCTATTTTCATTTTGTTCCCCGCGAATCTCAAAAAGTCTCAAACCCACGCTTCATCAGTTACAAGCCACTCTCTCAAACACTATTAGGGTTTCAATTTTTATGGCAGAAAACCTCTTCCTCTCTTCCTCGTACAGTCGCTAACAAAGAAGAACACTTCTATTTCTCTCTTCCTCTCTCTACCCATCTTCGATCCTACTACAGATGATGATCCAGTTTCATCAAGAAGTCAAGGATCAAAACCTCTAAATGATTCTGAAAAGTTTGCTAAGTTTAGGATAATCAAGGAGGAAATTGCTGCCAAAGAAGCCAAAGAAAAAGCTATTACAAGGTAAACTTTAATTTTATGCATTAGGGTTTATGAAACTGTCAATCAATGTCTTTGGTTTCTGAAATGTGAGGATGTTTTGTTGCATTTGATTGGATTTGTCTATAACTTTAATATATATGATGATGATTTGAGTTTAATTCAGAAATGGAATAGATGAAGGAGAGATTTGCTAAACTACTATTGGGAGAAGATATGTCTGGTGGAGGAAAAGGTGTTTCATCAGCTTTAGCATTATCAAATGCATTAACAAACCTTGCAGGTATATATATGTTGATCTCTTGATTTCTTTCATTCTTCTTCTGCTAAGAGAATTGCATTCTCTTATATTCTTTTTCTTGCTGAAAATGCAGCTGCTGTTTTTGGTGAACAAAAGCGCTTAGAGCCAATGCCGGCGGAACGAAAGGCAAGATGGAGAAAAGAAATCGATTGGCTTCTATCGGTTACCGATTACGTTGTTGAAATGGTTCCTTCACAACAAAAATCCAAGGATGGTTCAAGCATGGAGGTAAGCCCTTTCTCAAGTCTTATAAATCTGCAGCATTCAATATTTGGATTAATTTGTCAGGGATGTTTATATCTAATGCATTGGTTAAACAAAAGACTTTAGATAATCTTGAATTTTGGACTCTTAACTGTTTTTTAGTCTGTGTGCCACAACCTTTAAACGTCTAATAAAATGGGACAAAAGTAATAGTAGATTATCAAAATGCACTATTCAGTTTATTGAATAAAATTTCCACGTGTTGTTTTGTTTCATCATAGGAAGAAAATCTGGAGGTTGGATAAACACAAACAGATTTAGCACGGCTGCAGCAGTTGAGGAATTGATCACTCCACAAGTTCCAATAACTTATACACAGCATCTCATAAATGGCCAATTTGTGGATGCTGCATCAGGTATATACATATAATTATAGCATGTTTGGAAGTGAATCTCCAATTCAACTCTTGAATTTGCATAACATGGTCACTTTAGTCCTTGAAATCATTTTTTTTATCATATTAGTCCTTCTAGAATAGTTCTGGAATTGTCTGATAGAGACTAATGTGATGCAGAGTTTTCAAATTCAGATATCATTTTAAAATTTAGTTAATTTTAGAGACTAAGTTGACAATGTCCTACAATTTTATGCTCTAGATTGACGATTCACTTCATATTTGGATAGTAGTTCGGTGTAGAAATTGAGTTTGAAACATAAATTTCTTGTGTAGCAAGGTCATCATGTATCTGTTCTGTTTGAAAGCAACTTTTTGTCTCAATCCATGCCTTGAGTGGGAGTGGAAAAGAGTTCCTCTTCCCACTTACAAAATCATAAGGTGGAGCTTAGTTATAGTTTATGTTGGTTTCAGGGAAAACATTTCCAACTTATGACCCGCGTACAGGGGAAGTGATTGCTCATGTTGCTGAAGGCGATGCCGAAGATATCAACCGTGCAGTATCAGCAGCTCGCAAGGCCTTCAATGAAGGACCTTGGCCAAAAATGACTGTTTATGTACCCATTTCCTAATTGTTCTCCCTTTCTTGCATGACCTTATACTAGTTTTAGTTTTATGATGATGATTTATTAATTACTCTTTTAGGAAAGATCTCGGATATTGCTCCGTTTTGCTGATTTAGTTGAGAAGCACAATGATGAGATTGCAGCTCTGGAGTCATGGGACAATGGAAAGCTTTATGAACAGGCTGCCAAGGCTGAAGTGCCCATGTTTGCACGTTTATTTCGGTATTATGCTGGTAGGATCAGTAACAAACAACAACTAGATGTTGCTTATGATAGTTTTTTTTCTCCTGTTAAAATCTCATCCCAACAATTATTGTTTTTAATACAGGTTGGTCAGACAAAATTCATGGGATGACAGTCCCAGCTGATGGAGATTATCATGTCCAGACATTGCATGAACCAATTGGTGTAGCAGGACAAATTATACCTTGGAACTTTCCTCTACTTATGTTTGCTTGGAAAGTTGGACCAGCTCTAGCATGTGGTAATACCATTGTCCTCAAGACTGCTGAGCAAACACCGTTAACAGCTCTTGTTGTAGCAAAACTACTTCACGAGGTGAACTCATAACTCTAAACCATACTCTTTGTCCTTTAGATTTTGATGACTATTTCATTTGTACTTGTGTTTCCCATGTTAACTTCAAATCTTCATACTTTTGGGCAGGCTGGTCTTCCTCCAGGTGTTCTTAATATAGTTTCTGGGTATGGTCCAACTGCTGGTGCACCTCTTGCAAGTCATATGGATGTGGACAAGGTATTTTGCAAATCAGCCATCTTAGACTGCTGTTATCTTTTGTAAGCAAAAAATTTGTGGATTTCTCCCTTTTACTGGAACTATTTGGGGTACTGTAGTTGCCACCTGGTATGATGTTCCTCATTTTGAGAGAAGTGTTGTTCTTTCGGGACTGATTAGAACTTTCAAGATGATGGGAAGCTATGGAGCGAGCTTAATTTGCTGCCATAGGAGGAGTCTACATAGGTGTGGAACAGTTGGTGCAGCACTATAGAAAGAAGAGGGATCTCGTAAATGGAGCTGTTGGTGGATTTGTTGCTGGTGCAACTATTCTTGGTTACAGAGGAAGGAGTATGCTGCATATACTACAAAGAAAAGACCCACTCTTGAATCATCGTGATTATTAATTACTGCATCTTTATGACCAAATACATTTCAAGTTGTTAGGAGAGAGTGGATCACTCTTTGTTGAGCCTGTTGTTGCTGAACGGGTTAAATTCAAATAAATAGTATTGTGTTCAACTCAAAAAAAAAATGTTATGAACTAAGTTCCAGTTATAGTTATTTTGACATTATGAACTATGTTTGTTTTATAAACTTTAGAACATTTGTATGTGTTTTTGGCATGAATTTAGTTTCTTTTAATACTTGACATGTAAATATAATTAATAATCACATTTATAAAATTTGTAAAAGAAAGATACATATATTGAAATACAAAAAAAAAAACTGGATAGCGGCGGTTGTAAACTGCCACCATATTTAAACAAAAAAATACAAAAAAAAAAACTGGATAGCGGCGGTTGTAAACTGCCACCATATTTAAACAACAAATAATTTTTAATTATTTGCGGCGGTTTAGAACCGCCACTAAACTTGCGGCCGTTTGTGTGACGGTTTCCAGAACCGCCGCGAGTACACCCTGCCGACGCTGAAATCCACGGCGCTACCTGAACCGCCGCCAGCAACCAATAACGGCGGTACCTGTGTGCCAGTATTTATAGGGAATTGTGCCCGTTGTGAGCCATCAGATTGATAGAATTGATCTGAGCCATCCAAGTATGATAGTCATAATTGGGCTTGTATATTGTAGATATGGACCAAAGTGATTGGGCCAATCCATATCCAATTGCTGAATCGACCTCTTGGCCCGGTCTAGAACACTCGTCTGTTTGATGGGCTAATTCTAGTGTGGGCGTGTGATATGGTCAAGTGCTGCATTTAGCCTTTTTGCTCATTATTGAAACACTTTCCATTCTTGACAAAAAAGTGACCTATCTCCAAGAGTGTGCTTTGTGAGATCTATATCTCTATTCAGAATAAGAGATGGCATTTTGGAGAGAAAAAAAATAGGCAGCCCAAGGATTGTCCTTTAGCTAGTAGGCAGTTTTGAATTTTGATAAATACTCAAATTCAAACTGCCATTAAGATGATGAGATATTTTGCCAACTTGTTGACGAGAAATTCCCTCAACATGAAAAGTCTAAATGCTCAAAAAGGTGTCATTAACACGCTCATTAGCCGCCATACGAGAGAGAGGACATTAGGTCATTAAAATTAAGTAATGGTAATTTGGTCTTTTCAAGAGGGAAGGGAGGTGCCAGATTTAGAGGGGGAGACCCCTTTTATAATAATACTAGCTCATATATATTAGTAGTTATATATCAGCACTTGATTTGTATTTTTTATGAGGCTATTCATAGGCATACGACACAGCTATGGTTAAATGAAATCCCTGTATGAAAATTGAAATGTAAGGAAAGAAAAACAACAAACCATGAAGAGAATTACACTAAAATAGTAGGTAAATAACGAGCGAAGGACATGCAACCTGGTTTTTCGGTTAAGTTTTTCATCACCTAACCGACATTCCCGGAAAACAACATGTACCTTTGTTCCAAAACGGAGGAGCTTCATCATTACATGAAAACTAAAAAACTGCCAATTCTGCCTCTCCTCTTTTTTCTGTAATTATCATTCTGTATAATCTTCTCTTCCTAGTATCCTTCAATTCTTTTCTCGTCCACCTTTTTTCTCTGCCACTATCATTTTCATCACATTTTGTCTCCTTATTGAGCTTCCTGTTGAATCAGGTAACGGGGTTAGAATATGTAATGTAATGAAGTTTCTTTTGAAACCAATAAGGGTTTGAAGTTTTCTTTTTTATATAAAAAGGGTTTGTATTTGTAATTAATGTGGTTTCCTTGTTAATATTGTTTATTTGCATGCTGTGAGGTAATTGGTTTTCTCCTGCAACGATGCCATAACCCATTGATAATCCTTCAATTCTTCAATTTGTTGATACTTGGTAGGCAAGTCAAGAAATTTATTACTTCTTCAATATTAAAGAATAAGAGAGTTTTTTGGGAATTATGCAACAAAAGTTTGCACGTATAATGACGTAATCAGACCGATGTGATATACATTAAGAACTATTTATTTTTTTCATTTATTTGAGAGGCAAAATTGGTGGATTAATCCATGAATATTATTCTTCTCCAATTTCATTGAGGTTGTTTGTCATTTTTTTGGGGTTCTTTGTCTTATTTTCATTTGGTGTACATTGTATTGTACTACATCTACATTTAAAAGACAGAATGTAGGTAGCAACTTTTGATTTCCATCAACACTTGTGTGAATAAGCTATGTAGTGGAAATTTTTTGAGGCTTGAACAACTTTCAGGTGATTCATTCATTCAGTGTTGTGAATGGCTTATTGAGAGTGCAGCTAGTAGGAATAGTTAAACTATGTTGTGCTGCGGAGGTGCAGAGGAAGAGAGCAGCGGCCCACCTGCAAACCAATACACTGCACCAGCTAGAGGGGGTAACCCATATGGTGGAGGTGGAGGTAATTATCTATTAACCATTTCTACATATATGAAAGTAGTTGCATTATCATTGTAACTTTCTATGAATATATAGGCAATGATAGAGGAGAGCCAAGGGGAAATATTACCAAGAGTGGTGGTCCACAGAAAGTGTTACCAATTGAGATACCCTCTATGTCATTGGATGAGTTAAATAGGCTAACAGGAAACTTTGGTTCAAAGGCTTTCATTGGTGAAGGTTCATATGGACGAGTTTACTTTGCAAAATTAAGTAATGGTACTGAAGCTGCAATCAAGAAACTTGATACTAGTTCTTCCCCAGAACCCGACTCCGATTTTGCCTCTCAGGTAAACTTTCTAATTGAGATTGTAAAAAAAAGAGTTTGTGTTTGTGACCGTGTTCTGAGACGTGACATCATGGTTTTTGATGTTGCTGCAACTGTGACATGACCATGATTCAAATTGTATCAGTTTCATTTGACTGTGACTTTCCGCAATATCACGAATCACAGCGCGGCCATGACTTAAAACCTTTATTCTATTGAAGTAGTGTTTTGGCTCTTGGTGTTGTCATACTCACCAATGGAAGCCAAACGCGTGAGATTGTGCGCTTTCACGAGTTGTCGCGCGATATTGACAATCATGCTCACCATTATTCATTGTGGATATTGCAGTTATCAGTTGTTTCAAGACTGAAGCATGGTAATTTTGTGGAGTTGATTGGATATTGTCTAGAAGCAGACAACAGAATTTTGGTTTATGAACATGCAAGTTTGGGTTCTTTGCATGATGTATTACATGGTAGGTCTATAACCATATAACAACTATGTTTTATTAAGGTTTATAGTTCTTGTTCTTTGACTAAAACTAAGGCTTTTGCTATTGCAGGAAGGAAAGGTGTACAAGGGGCTGAACCTGGTCCAGTTTTAAACTGGAACCAAAGAGCGAAAATCGCATTTGGTGCAGCAAAAGGACTTGAGTTTCTTCACGAAAAGGTTCAGCCTTCGATAGTTCATCGCGATGTTAGATCCAGCAATGTCTTGTTGTTCAATGACTATGAGGCCAAGATTGCTGATTTTAGCTTGACAAATCAGTCTTCTGATACAGCAGCTAGGCTACATTCAACAAGAGTCTTGGGAACATTTGGCTATCATGCTCCAGAGTAAGATCATGTTAGGCTGAATTGTGCTTGGTTGAATAAAAAAGATTTGAGTTAATACATAACTTGCAGCTATAATTTGTCCATTAACATGATTTCTTGTTCTAAAATATGATTTCTTTCATCTTCAGGTATGCCATGACAGGGCAGATAACTCAAAAAAGTGATGTTTATAGTTTTGGAGTTGTGCTTTTAGAACTCTTGACCGGAAGAAAGCCAGTAGATCACACAATGCCTAAAGGGCAACAAAGTCTTGTGACTTGGGTATGTCTATCCCCAATTCGAATAATCTTCTCGAGCTTAATGACCTTAACTGGTTTATTTTCCAATTGTTTAGTCTAATGTTTTAAGAACTGAATCGGAGATTTAACCTGGCAAGACCTCAAGGCATGATTCAATTCATTTAAACCACTTGAGCCAAAGGTCGAACTGCTAGAATAATCAAATCATAGACAAGACCGGCTCCCGGTTCAACGCGTTGAGACAACTAGTTTCCGGTTCAACCGATTGTGCCGACTGACCCCGGTTTGGTTCTTAAAACATCGGTATAGTCTACACTTTTGGTAATGTTTTTTTTTTCGTTGCACTATTTCAGGCAACTCCAAGGTTGAGTGAAGACAAAGTGAAACAATGTGTGGATCCTAAACTAAACAATGACTACCCGCCAAAGGCAATTGCTAAGGTTTGCTCCTTCATTCTTTCACTTATTATGTTGAACTAAAATAGTATATCTCCAAGATACTTTGAGATTTTGACTAATCATTTGCTGTGTATATATAGTTAGCAGCTGTTGCAGCACTTTGTGTTCAGTATGAAGCTGATTTCCGGCCAAACATGACAATTGTCGTCAAAGCACTCCAGCCACTTCTCAATGCAAAACCAGCTGGTCCAGACTCTCATGCTTGATATTGTGATGTCATATCAAATTAACAGGAGTCATAAGAATTTTGAGCAAAAGTTGAATTGGATTGCTTGTTCACCTATACAATAGGAAGTATATATCTGTACGCATAATTCACGATGGAGACCATGAACAAAAAAACAATTCAAAGGCTTTGTCTTAGGTGAAAATATCCTTCATGTCATTAGTATGTTGACCACGGCAATACATGATGACTATTTATTTCGAACTTGTTTTTGTATGAATTTAACTATTGTGTACTGATCGATATTGTATATTTTTTTAACAGATATATAATAATTGTACAAGTATTTTAGAAAACAGTATTACAAAACTATGGCATCAACATGAGTGTCTCTTATAATTTAAGAATGTCTTAGAAAAGAATCAATTTGAAGTGGACTCATTTCATCTAAGTAGATTAAGACAGTTGAGACAAAAAAATAATCATTTTTTTAGCCCAACTACGTGTCTATTGAGACACCATTCAGCCTCATTAAAAAATTATTTATTATTTTACCATTATTATGCTATTTCTTGGATTTGGTCCTTGGTTATTATGATGTAATTTTTGAGTTGGACGCCAAAACCCTTGTTGATGCTTTTCATTCTTTGGTGAGCCCGAATACTAATTTGGATATGTAATTCGGGGTTGTCAGCTTAATTTCTCTAGTTTCAGTTGTAACTCGCACGTTGAGTTCAATATTTTTAAAATCGGACCGGAGATCGAACCGGCGAGGCCTCCGGTTCATGGTTCAATCGGTTCAACCGGTTCAACCATGGTTGAATTGGACAAGTAATTTATTAAAAAAAAATAAAAAATATTAAATTTTGGAGAAAAAAGTAAATTTAAAAAAAAAAATGTATTTCGGGCGGTTCAATCCGGTTCGGTTTCCGGTTCAAAGCGGTTGAACCGCGGTTCAACCCGGTTCGATCCGGTTCTGGGCGGTTCAATAGGACTGCGGTTCAAATGGGGTTGACCCAACCGGCCGGGGGTCCGGTTCCCGGTTCAACCGGTTGAACCGGCCGGTCCGGTCCGGTTTTTAAAACATTGATTGAGTTTACTAAGAGGAATGCTAATAAGGCTGCTCACATCCTTGCAGGGGTGGCATTGTCTACGGCTAGTCCTCAGTTTTACTCTGACATTTCTAGTTGTATTTGGTCAGTAATTATTAATGAAATGCACTACATGCTTCATTTAAAAAAATGTTAATTATTTTAGCGCACTTATTGGAAATCACGGAAAAATTTAAACTTAAATTGAGTACGTCGCACAATGGAATTAAAATATGTATAATATACATCACACAAATATATGTGTATACAATATGTATAGGTGTTATAAAAAGTAGCGAAAGCATAAAATATATTCCTTCCGTAACAAAATATAAGTAAAATTTTGGCTCTCTAAGTTGTAACAAAATAGTTAACAGCGAGTTTGATCCCTCAAATTTCAGATAAGTTTAGTTTAGTCTCTAACATTAACAATATTCCTAATTAGTCATGACATTTTCAACTGGTATTCAGTTTAGTCCCTCAAATTCTCATTGTCACATTTGGTCCCTAGCTTTTACAACTTAGTATCAATTAAGTCCCCGACTTTTACAACTTAATATTAGTTTGCTCTCTGATATCCGATTCGTTTTGTGTATTCATTGGGCCCACACTGATACTAAGTTGTAAAAATTGAAGACTTAGTTGATATTAAGTTGTAAAAGTTAGGTACCAAATGTGACATCGAGAATTTGAAGAACTAAACTAAATAGCTTTGAAAATATCAGGGACTAATTAGAAATTTATTGTTAATTTCGAGGACTAAACTGAACTTTTATGAAATTTGAGGGACCAAATTAGCTATCAACTCAACAAAATATGAGCAAAAATTGACCCATTTCATCCTATTTAATGATAGTATACCAACAATGCCCTTCAATTAATTTTGAATACTTAGTACTGAACATGAAGAATTAGAGACTTTTTTAGCAACTATATAAGATGAGGGGTAATTTAGGTAATGGAGTTACAACTTTAAATGAGATTTACAGAAATCGATGCAAATAACTAGTTATCTTAATAAGTGTGTAGATAGTTAATTTTGCTTATACTTTGTTACGTAATAGTATCGATGCAATCATCCCAAATATCTTAGGAGGCTCAACAATGTCTCACTCGAAATAATTCATACAAACCAAAAAAATAAGTACAGGTGATGTTTGGCCATGACTAAACAAAAAGAGAGACCTAGCTTCCTACGGAATCTGACGCATCTACTTGGGAAATTTCCACTCTTGGATCTGGACCTCCGGTAGAAGAGGTGTTAGGTGTGTCACACAACAATGGGGAAAAGAGGGGTAAGCGCTCCAGACTGGGGTCGTCTGACTCCATTACCTCAAATGTTACCCCTGGAGCGCTCACCCATAAGCCTCACAACTGGTGGAATGAATACGAGAGGTTGGACGATATAACATCCCTTTTTTCATGTTTCAGTATTAGTGGCATGTTTGGAGCTTGTTTAATTTTTGTATGTGTATTTTTGGGGCTTTGGCTTGAGTATGAGGTAGAATGGGCTAGAAGTTCAATAGGACACGTGGCGTGCCTAGAGTAGGGCACACAAAGGCGGTGGAACAAGAACAAATCACTAGCAACTTTGGGTTGCTTAATGATTTTGTTGCTAGAATTACTTCTATAAATAGTTACTTTTACTTCAATCGGAGAAAGAAACTTTGGGAACTCATCCCTAACCTATGGCACTTCGAATTCTCAATATATTTCCACCATTTTGAAGTCGTTTATTCCCTCTTCATCCCTCACGTAATGGATGTCCACTATAATCCTCAAAGCATCCCCAAGGCACAAATTCATCCTTATTGTGATTGGTTGACTCACGACGACTATCCTTAACCACTAAGAACCATAACATATGTCCCCAAGGTTACTCTACTCGATCTCTAATAAGACTTGAGTCACCTTACACATACAAATATCATATAATTAAATTCTAAGCCAGTTGTACCAACGATAGATCCTTCGTTCTCCCAACCTTAGATACATGATTGATCCGATGAGCACACAAGCACTCATTCAAACAAGTAATACACCCCTCCTAAAACATGCGACAAAGGAAACCTTATTCAATAAAGGCATTGGGCTGCCCCAACAATTCATCTAGATGTTCCCCGACGGCCCATATTTCGTTTGGAGCTCATAAACACACTTAAGTTAGCTCATGGAAACTAATGAAACTAAATTGGAACATGATATATACAACTTAGCCCATGTCCAGAGGTCTTAGAGTTGAAAATGAAGTTACCTTGGTCACTATGAGAGGTTTCTCAGCCCCAACACAATCCCGATGGGAACAAAAACCCTAAAACAAGTCAATCAGTGAAACAAGGAGCAAAATCAACAGTTAAGGTCCCAAAAGTTCACCCTCAACCTACCGAAAGAGAGTTCCAAAGGTTTTCATGGGTTAACAGAACCTTAGAAATGATCTTGACCAATTTTGGCGGAATCTTAGCTCAAACTGAGCCCTAGCAATAACACATGGACTAAGAGAACACCTAAATCAGGCTTAAGGTTAGAATAGGTAAACAATATGAAAAATAGATCTAAATAAGTGTATTAAGTCAATCTACATATGGACTTACCGTGGTGAAAAGCTTGGTAGGAGATTATCCCTAAAATGCACATGCATCCCTAAACGCGTATGTGCGACTAGGTGTGGGAATTCGCAAGGAATCACCTTCTAAAATCTTAGAACTCTCAATAAAGGAGTTTATGACATTTCTCTAGGTTTTTCTTACTCTCTAACGAAATGTTTTACCAAGCTTCACTTTGTTTAATGACCAGGTGATGCTTTTATAAAATTGAATTTTAATATCCACGCAAATGCATGGCCACGCCATGGTGCGAGCATCAGGGCAGACCCTATGTAACCCTATTTTTTCCAATTTTTTTCCACAGATCTTGATCCAATCATATTATGCCACGTGCTAGGGGCCACGTGGGATTGTCTTTTGGTTTGGAGCTCCGCACATTTGCGTGGGATCTACACGCAATGGCGAGCTAGTCCTCAAAATTTTTCATCCCATTATGCTCTTGGCTCAAAACCCTAGTTCCTCTCTAGCTTCAGTGACCTTTTTGACCGTATAAAGACACACTATTGGCCACAATATTCGAGCCCAAATGGGCCTCGGATAACCCTAAGATCAAGAGTGGGGATTAGAGTTTTCTAAGTCGAATTAGGGTCAAATGTCAGATTAAGGTTTACCAAATTTTATCTTACAAAAATTAGGGTTATAAAGTTTAGAAATTAGGGTTATAAAGTTTAGGTTGTTACACCCCATACCAAAGGAATTTGGAACCTTCCCTTCACAAATTCTAGATATTTTCCCTAAAAGGATTCACAAACCCTAACAAACCACTAGAGAAATACACGGTGGTGAAATACCCGTGACACATACCTAACACAGTCTTATAAATAACAGTATGCCACACGAATGGAATGTACACATAAAATCCCTGCTTATACCATTACTTTGCTAGAATACTCATTTACTTAAATGTCGGTGTGTCTCTTACCAATGCCCCCTTTGCACACACCAACAAAGAAACCATCATCAATATCATTAATCTTATCATAAGACATTGCTATTATTATTATTATTATTATTATTATTATTATTATTATTATTATTATTATTATTATTATTATTATTATTATTATTATTATCATCATCAACTTTTTTAATACTTATTCTGAGAAAATCATTACTTTTTTACCGTAGAAAATTATTAAATTTAATTATTTGATTTGATTACCTAAATTATCCTAATGCTATTTTATTTTCAATTTCTAGGGATTAGGGTGCTAACTCCTTATTGATAAGTAACAATAAGAATGGGCTTTGTTCCTCATAAATCGAGCAACCATTGCCATTTCAATTTCAATTTCCATTACCAATACACCAAAAAATACCAAATCCTTCTCTCCCTCATTTTCTCCACAAATATATTCATTCACACACGCACGCACCCACGCAGTCGCACACACCTCCAAATCTCATCGTCCCCGTCTTCATCCTCATCGACCAAAAACCCTTACCTCTCTTTCCCCTTCTTTCTCTCACACACAGACGAAGATTATTCTCGAACATCTTCGATTTCGATCGCCGCCGCGTCAACCTATCTGCCAATCCTCCCGTCAGTTTCAATCATCATTTTCGATCTACCTGTTGTTGTTCGTTTCAATTTATTAATTTATGCTGATTTAGTTTCTTATTCGATTGATATAAATTTCGCAGTGTTCGTTATAATTTTGATATGAACGGTGGGAGCATCGGTGAATGAATATTGCATAGTATGAAAATGCCAGGAATACCGCAGAGGATTGAACAATTCACTAATGGTTCATCAACGAATTCTAATTCACTTTCTGCCAATGGATTTTGGTCTAAGAATTGTGGCGACGTTAGCTACAATCAGCTCCAGAAGGTATTCGATTCTTTTCGTTTTTTTTTATTGTTTTGTTTATTTGTTTTTTGGTTTAAGATTGCTGCTGGATCACTGTTTTGTATTGGTTATTGTGATGATTTATTTGGCTTTGTCTATTGGATCGTTTAGTTGAATTTTTCTTGGATTTCTTTTGCGGGAATTGGATGTATCATTCTTGGAGGCAATGTGTATATTTCTGTTTATAGTTAAGTATTTTTATGTTTGATGAATGCTATTCAGGGTAATCTTCATAGTAGTGTCTGGTAAAGGCTATGGAATTAAAAACCCCGATGTTACATATCTATTCTGATGTTTCTAGTTGTATTTGGTTTCTTGTTGCTGATGAGCGTATTTACCAGTTTTGCAATCATTACTACCTCACCAAGGTTGGCATTAATGATACTTTATAACTGAGTCAATGATTTATCAACAGTGAAATACACAAACTTCAAAATGGCTGCGGCGAATCAGTGTTGGACACTTGTTTGTGTCCGATGCGATGGTACACCTTGGTTGAATCCTACATTTCTTCACTTTTATTCATTAGTTTTATACCAATATGGATAGGATACCAGATGTTATTTATATCCTTGTTATGTGTTATCTGGTCTTATATTTTTAAAAACTTGCCGTATTCCCTCATCTATTTTGTATTGTATTTGTGTCCTTGTCATATCCGTCCTGCTTCTCTAATCACTGATTGTTAGTAACTATCAAATTTGCTGCACCATATGGGGAGAAAAAGGGAAAATCATCCATTGGAATTGACGTTGAGTCACAGTGACTTAGGCCATGTTGCATATATTAGGTTGTTCTATGGGTAAAATTGCAACATCTGACCTGCTTACCTTGTCTCTTTTTGGTGTTTTATGACATTTTGATTTTGATACAGTTCTGGAGTGAATTGTCACAGCAAGCTCGGCAAGAACTCTTGAGGATAGACAAGCAATCCCTTTTTGAGCAAGCTCGTAAAAATATGTACTGCTCCAGGTGCAATGGTTTGCTTCTTGAAGGATTTCTGCAGATTGTTATGTATGGAAAGTCTTCGCAGCAGGAAGGGGTAGGTGCTCACTTTCCTTGCAACACACCTGGAGGTTTTAAAAAACAACATAATGGTGGATCAAGTGTTGTCAAAGGATGCAAAGATGAAATTCAAGATCCATCCGTCCATCCATGGGGAGGTCTGACCACAACGCGTGATGGTTTACTAACACTTATGAACTGCTACTTGTTTTCAAAGTCTCTAAAAGGGCTGCAAATTGTAAGTGAAACACATTTATATTGGATCCTCATGCAAGTCGTTTCTCTCTTTGGTGGCTAAACCTTTGCTCTTGTTAGGTCTTTGATGGGGCCCGTGCAAGGGAGCGGGAAAGAGAACTGCTTTATCCCGATGCCTGTGGTGGGGCTGGCCGTGGTTGGATTAGCCAAGGAATAGTGAGTTATGGTAGAGGACACGGGACAAGAGAAACTTGTGCCTTGCACACTGCCAGACTTCCATGTGATACACTGGTAGATTTTTGGTCTGCACTGGGAGACGAGACTCGGCTTTCTCTGCTAAGGATGAAGGAAGAAGATTTTATTGAGAGGCTTATGTACAGGTGTATATTTGTATATTCGTTACATTATATTATGACTCTGTTAGAAGTATAGGTCATATTTAGTGATTTGTTGATTTTAAGTTAAAAATATAGAACAATACCTGGGATAGACTGTAGGCGGGAGATGCTTATTATACGCCCATCAGTGATGTGACGTGTCTTTAATTTTTTTGTTGAATATACATATAGACTGTTTGTTCTCACGTAAAGTTAGGTCTACCGTGCGTTCAACACACAAGCTACAACTAGTAGCTTCTACCCCACCCTGAGTTTAGGAGGCTGGCAGCATGACTCCAAATATACTCATAGTTTCTGTTTTGCTTCACTGACCCAGGGCTGGGTCTATTGGATCACATTCTTGCTGGAAACCACATGATAATGATGGTTTTGTCCTCATTCTTACTTAAGATGGGTTATATAATGCATGGTAAGAAATGATTACCCAAAATAGTTTCTGTTCATCCTAGAACTTTGAGTATGATGTGAAAATCTGGAAAAGTAGAAGCAGAATGATTCAGACTGTTATAGGACCACCTTAGTTTATGACACAGTGGATACTAGGAACATGTGGACTGGATGATACACGAGTAATTTAGATAAGAAAAGATGGTTTTGTTGGAGACATAGGTTCATCATGGGGGAGTTTGTTGAATGTAAACATGGACAAATACATACACACAAGGGTTATGCTATAAAAGAGTTATTGTCATGCAACTTTTGAGAAGATAAATTAGCAGACAAGCGATTATCAGAATGGAGATGCAATTGGTAATCTTGTTTGTGAGGACGTGATTATCTCATTTCTAAGAAGAAAATACACTTAATATATGCCAAATAATACAAATATACATAAATCAAATAGCACATAATAATAGAAATCTACATAAATCAAATAGTATGTAATAAGTAAATAATATGGATGGACTAGAAAATTTTGTCAAGCTATTATCAATTCACAGAATTATGATGTAAATAATTACACCATAATTTGTGAGTTACATAGGGCAAATTCTTCTCATACTAGGTCGATGAGCTGAAATGTATGACGTTTACCCCCAAAATAGTTTGACAAAATTGTCCTGTCCAGCCATATTATTTTTTACTTATTACGTACTATCTGATTTATGTATATTTGTATTATTCCATACTATTTGAATTATGTATATTAGTATTATTTGCTGTTTAAAGGTAACACTGGATAAAGTATAATTAGATTCTTAAATGGAACTTGTGTTAAGAACCACAATGAAATTAAATGAAGCTGTTAGCTTTACCACTTGTATATATTTTCAACAGATTGTCTCTGGTGCTGGCTTATTGTACTTAGTTAGAGAAACTACTTCTTTCTAGCATAGAGCAGGTCTTCATACCATTAGACTAGAGAAATTAATTTATTTGTATTCTCTAGCAAACTCTTTTCCAATATGTTCCATTACTTTTTCAAATACGAAAGGACAGTACCTGGCACCTACTCCTCTACACTGAGCATGAATTAATTTATTTTGTCATCATTTGAAATTGAAACTTGATATGAAACTTTGTTTCAAGTCAGTATCATTGTATCTGTTGGAATCTATCTTTCCCTGTATGCACATACATATGCATCATCGAATGTTTTTCAAGAGTATTATATGCTTTTGTCTTTACTAATAAGTTACTATTTATCTACCAGGTTTGATAGCAAGAGATTTTGCAGAGATTGTAGAAGAAATGTTATTCGAGAATTCAAAGAACTAAAAGAACTGAAGCGCATGCGCAGAGAACCTCGTTGCAGCAGCTGGTTTTGTGTTGCTGACTCATGCTTTCAATATGAGGTGTGACTTTCATATTTCTATCCTGTAAAGTTAGTTTTGATTGAGATTTCAGTAGATGAATCTACATAGTATCAATTCAATCCTATGAAAAGATTATTTTATCAAGCTCCCATTGACAACTGGAGTAGAAATTCTACCTAACACAACATTTATACATTTGGTTTTATCAGGTATCTGATGACTCAATTCATGCTGATTGGCATCAGACGTTTGTGGATACTTTGGGAACCTACCATCACTTTGAGTGGGCTGTGGGGACAAGTGAAGGAAAATCTGACATTTTGGAATTTCAAAATGTTGGATTGAAAATACGTGTTCAAGCTAATGGCCTGGATCTTGGTGGTTTGAGTGCATGTTTCATCACTCTCCGAGCTTGCAGATTAGATGGGCGCTGTACTGAATTTTGTGTTAAAGCTCACTCATTGAAGGGTCAGCAGTGTGTACATTGCCGATTAATTGTAGGAGATGGTTACGTCACAATAACAAAAGGGGAAAGTATCAGAAGATTCTTTGAGCATGCTGAAGAGGCTGAGGAGGAAGAGGTAATGCAAGTTCCAATAAGGAAATAAACTTCCTTGCTATACATAATTCATGTGATATTGGGTAATCATACACGAGGGGTTTGTCAGACTAAGATTCGTGTTATAATATAATGTATGATTTTAGGATGATGATTCAATTGACAAGGATGGAAATGAGCTTGATGGAGAATGCTCTCGTCCCCAAAAGCATGCAAAAAGCCCTGAACTTGCTCGAGAATTTCTGCTAGATGCTGCCACTGTTATTTTTAAAGAGCAGGTATGTTTAGCATTAATGTTATTTTCCTGTGGCTATCTGTTTTGTTCAGCTACTGACGGTGTTATCCTTTCAGGTTGAAAAGGCTTTCAGAGAAGGAACAGCTCGCCAAAATGCACATAGCATATTTGTTTGTCTTGCACTAAAACTGCTCGAGGAACGAGTGCATGTAGCATGCAAAGAAATCATTACATTAGAAAAGCAGGTTTTAGTTATTATGATTTTTGAATTTTTTTTTGGGGATTTATACAAGGAACACATGTTTCTATTTGGAATTGCACGTCCTGAATTCTAACTGTATGCTTTTATCTACAGACGAAACTTCTTGAAGAAGAAGAAAAGGAAAAACGTGAGGAAGAAGAACGGAAGGAGAGGAGAAGGGCAAAGGAAAAGGAGAAAAAACTTCGGAAGAAGGAAAGACTGAAAGGGAAGGAAAAAGACATAGAGAAAAGATGTTCTGAATCAAATGATATTCCAGATTCTTCTGAAATCTCAAAAGAAGAATTGTCTGCAGATGCTGATATGGAGCATAATATTCCCAGTAGCTGCGGCGATTCAGTTGTTGAAACAGATGAAGTTAATCTATTGGGGGATGATTCCCACTATGTCCAGGATTTCTCACTAGAGAATGATACCTTGAGAACACAACACCACTCTTATGATGATTGTGATGAAGAAAATTCTAATGCAAAAGACGGGACAGGTCAGTTTACAGTTGAGCACTCGATGATTTCTAATCGAAAACAGAGATGCAGTGAAGAATTTCAACTGGATATGCCTATGAAGTGGTCTGAGAAAAGCCAATGTGTCGATGTTTCAGAAAATGGTGCGACTGCGGGCCGATCTGAGTCAAGACATTATGGAGAAAGTTTTGTGAAATCATCCAGGGCAATTAATGGATCAAATAGGCAATCAAGAATAAATGTTCCAGCAAAACCCAATGGTCGAAATGTCAGTCCGAAGTATAGTGAGAAGTTATACAGTTCCAAGAGCCGGATGAATGACAGATGTGATATTCATTCTTGCAGTTGTAGTCTGAATAATGAATATAAGATAAGGGTTGAGTCTCATTCTCCTGTGACGAGAGTCGGTCGGGAGACAAAACCTGCCAGACAGTCCGAATCTGCAGCAGATACATCTAAGCAGTTTTATCGTGGTAGCAAGTATAATCAAGTAGACTATAGTCATGAGAGTAATGGAAGACCCAAAAGCAAAATCATGTTGGGGAACTGTCCCAGCAGGGATTTGTTTCAACCAAAGAAAGTTTGGGAGCCTATTGAATCTAAGAAATATCACCACAGTAGTTCAGATTCTGATGTTATTTTGCAGTCCACTGAAGTTCAAGAAGCTCAGTCTGATCTGATCAAGTCATCTATTGGGGAGAGTGTGGATTCAGGTGAAAATGAGTATAGGGTTCATAATTCAAAGCAGTTAAGTGGAATGGATGAAGGCTATCAAAATGATTTTCATGTTGAGGCTGAAGGTTCTTGTAGCTCTACCGAAATTGCTTCTGAGGATCCTGGAATATTCCCAACTGGAGGCCCTGCTTTGAACAATTCTTCTGATCCCGCCCAAAGTAGCAGCACTTTTAGTTCGGACAACTGCTCATCATGTCTAAGTGACGGTGATAATAATACAACCTCATCAAACCATGAAAATCCAGAATCCTCAACCACATCAGATTCAGATGTTAGCCAACAATCTGAAGTTAGAAATATTTCGGCTTGTGTGGAAAATGTTTTGTCTGATTGTCATGAGGTTGCCATGGAGAATAGCCAGAATATAAATGGTGATGGTTTGGCAAGAAGTTCATGTGCACTGATTGGTCCATCCTTGGATGGTACAAGAAGTGATGCTTCGGGGAATCTTGTGGAAATTGCCCAAAATTTTGATAGTGGTTTTTCCACCACTAATGTGTGTTCCCAACCTCAAAGCCTGCTTCCACCGTCAAACCAAAATATTCAATTTCCAGTGTTCCATGCTCCTTCACCAATGGGTTATTTCCATCAAAATCCAGTTTCATGGCCAGCAGCTTCCACAAATGGTTTGGTACCCTTTCCACACCCAAATCACTATTTATATGCTGGTCCTCTTGGATATGGCTTAAATGAGGACCCCAGATTTTGCTTGCAGTATGGTTCCTTACAGCAACCAACGCCCTTGTTTAACCCTGCCATTCCAGTTTATCAGCCTGTTACCAGAGCCAGTGTCTTTAATGCAGAGGAATGGACTAGAGTTTCCAAGCCAGCTTTCTCGCAAGCGCATCTTAATGGATCTATTGCAGAAAGGGCTGCTCCACCCGGAACTATTTCCAAAACATCGGCGGTTAATGGAGAAGTTAGGCATGATCATTCTGCCAAATTACAGGAGAATAACAGCGACTTTTCATTGTTTCATTTTGGTGGGCCTGTTGCTCTTTCAACAAGTTGTAAATCGACCCTTGCATCTTCAAATGGTGATGCTGTTGATCTTAGCTTGAGAAGTGCGGCAGATCACGCCGAAAAAGTCCATACTTGCAATAAGGAGACCACCACCATGGAGGAATACAACTTGTTTGCAGCAAGTAATAACTTAAGGTTTTCGATTTTCTAAAATGCTAGTGAGAAGTATAAGGTGGCTGTTGTGGAATCCAGTCCCTATCTTCATATATGGTACGGTGGTTTGAATACCTTGTAATTCCGTAAACAATAAGCTTCCCTTAGCAACTTTCAATTTTAGCCCATAGCTTGATTAGTTAATTGTTGCCCATTTGTGTCTTATTTGTTTGCTTCTTTATAAGAGAAAGATTGAATGTTGGTATTTTGAAGAATTTTTGTTTTATTTTTTATATCGGGTCAAAAGATATAATCACCCCAAAATTTCAGTTGAAGGATTTGTATACTCTGCTTTATTTTGTTATGTTGAAACGAAAGCAATAGATTATCAGTATTATCAGTAAGTTTGGTGCAGATTTTTTTTGACCGCAAATGCAAAAATCACCAATTTCAAGACAGTCTTCACTTTTTTCCAAAGCTATTGAAAGCTAGATTTTTCCATAGAGAGAAATCTACCATGATTTTGGCTCAGAGAATCTACAAGAAACACGGCTTATTTGTATGTTTGAGTGAGTTTTTTTTTTTTACATAGCTGAAGCGACAAATACCACTCGTAAACTCACACGTAAAGTGGAGGTCTTTGGTTCGAACTCGGGAAGCCACAAAAGTGACTTTAAACTAAATTATTCAAAATCACTTCACTTTTCTGGGAGTATAAATCCCCGACATGTTTAATGTAGCGTGATTTCTATTTAGAAACGTTCACGTCAAAAGTGATTTTTATCGATTCTTATTGTTTGGAATTGTTGTCAAACTCTTGTTTAGCAGTCGATCGGTCAACGGCTTGAACTTTTGATTCCTTGTTCTTCAAGCAATATCGCTAAGGAATGAACTCTGTTATTTAGCTATGGGTTCCCTAACTCCTCCAAAGAGTCGTTAGGTTAGGTGTGAGAGGGACGTGAAATTGGACAACCTATGGCGGAAAAATAAAACGGTATAGTAAAGAAAGTAAAAGACTGATAAAATATAGAATTTGATTGATGTGATGTGTGTTTACAGATGTACACACACACACACACACACACACACACACACACACACACATATACATGGGTCTCTGTTGGCCACTAGCCTACAACTAACTATTGTTGGATTGGCTAAGATCAGCGTACAATATTGTGCAATGCACCCTAGATACTAGAAACTACACTCCACTACGCTCACCCGCACGGAGAGTGAGGTCCAAGTAACTTTGCTGCTATTTTTGTGGCGCCTATCCAAGCTGCTATTGACCGTTTCAATGCTCCAAAGTGTCCACGTGCATTGAATGCTTGCGCTCAATGCAACCCTTCGCCTCAGCTGGAATTCCTACCCAGCTATGCTTTTGCGTCCTCCTCGGTATCTAGCTCCTCAGTTGAGCCTCCCCGCGGCCGAGCTTTCCAAAACCGAGCTACTGCTGCTTAGCAAGTACTCCTATGGTATTGGCACCCTAACCCAAATTTACTCCTTCAGTGTGTCCTGCCAGGCCTCAAGGACCAAATACCTTGCTTTTAGCTCTTCCTTGCCTCCCTCGGCAAGCTTCTTCTTATGATGGTCTAAGCTAGTAATTAGCACAACTTTCCTTCCCTATTGTTAATAGCTTCCACTCTGTGGGGAGTTATTTTTCAGCACATATCTCTCACCCCCTTCTACTATATTCCGTATAGGCTACCACATCATACAAAATGGTCGCTCTTACTAGGAATAAATGAGAGAAATAAAGGGGAAGGACATGAGTTTTTTAACCCCTATAGGCATATTGGCTTGTCTTTTGCTTAGTGTCCATGGGAATCATCATGTTCTTCCTCAGAGGAGGGTATTTCCTTGGCCAACGCTTCAGCAGATTTTGGGTGTTAACAGAATTATGATGTACCAAAGAGCATAAATGCAGTTTTAGTTAGTTTAATGGCTCTATAGTCTTAGAATGTGGTTTGGGTCTAGCTCAACCCCACAAAATCGGCTTGTAAGGTGAGAGTTGCCTCTTCATTATATACCCTCTTGAGACCTTATCACTAGTCGGTATGGGACTTGAGATTTTTCCCAATACACCCCCTCACGCCCAGCACTATTGGGCTTGGAGCGTGTATAATGGTAGATGACCCGACAGATCTAGGACAGACTCTGATACCATCTTAGAATGTGGCTTGGGCCTAACTCAACCCCACAAAACCGGCTTGTAAGGTAAGGGTTACCTCTTCATTATATACCCTATTGAGACCTTATCACTAGTCGACGTGGGATTTAGGATTTTTCCCAATATATAGTTCTCTGAAATAAGTCTTTAAATAAAAATATTGGAACAAAGTCCATAAACTTGTCAACGTTTTTGTAATCGAATCCCTGTTTGTTAAAACTTTTGTACAGTGTTTTAAAATCGGGCTCGGACCGGATACCTGTGTGAGTCGGTTGTGTTATTGGATCACCTATACACTTGACCTGGGAGTAAACCGAACGGACCGGATTTAACTAGGGCGAGTCAGGAAAACCCGCCCGATTGAACCAGCATATGGGAAACAACCAGCGCTGTTATTATATTTAGAAAATCAAAGGAAAGGCTACCGAAAGGATCGAACTCATGCCAAGTGAAACGCAGAAGTGAAACCTTGCCATCATGCCATTAACAACTCTTGACTAACAGCCGATTGAAATATATATATTTGTAACTATCAGTATTTATATGATCATCGAGCGCTATAAATCGTAGTTGTAATATTAGTATTATGACATGAAATTTATTTAATTATTTAATACTAACTTAACAATATTTATAATTCTTAATATGTTAAAATATATTTTTTTACTTGATTATAAATTTTTTATTAATTTACTTATGTTAAATTTTTTCCCTTCTCTAAGATATTAATATGAAATACTTCTAATGAATAAAATACATATAGGAATATTTATTGTAAATTTTATAAATCTAATAAAGCCTCTGCTACTTAATTTTTATAGGTACGAGATTTATATTATATACTATATAGGTCTTGAAAATTCGCGAAATAGAGACCGGATCCGAGTCATGCGGTCCCGGTTTTGGTCATGCGGTTCAACTGTCGACCCCTCGGTCCGACCCTTGACCCAGTGACCCGGTACCTTCACCGAGTTGGCCACCGGTCCGAGTTTTAAAACATTGCTTTTATATACTCCCCTCCGTTTCATATATAAAAGAAAAACGTACTTCACATTTTTTTCTTCTAAAAAAGTAGTAGCCTCATTTAGTTTTCTCAAAATAATCAAAATTGTAATTGCATTTCTCCAAATTTCCCTTCACAGGGATTTGTTCCATGAGAATAAAATGGTTATTGAAAAATAAAATCTAGATTGAATGAAGGATAATTTAGGAATAATAGCATTAAATATGGTAATGTAGTTAACATTTGCATATATTCTAAACCACTAAACATAGCTTTTTTTGCTTATATTTGAAACTGGAGGGAGTAATTTGTAGTTGAGTTTGTGAACTTTACATAATTTGGAATTAGGTTTCTGAACTCGTAGATACTTTGTAATTATGTCCTTGCAATTAGGAACTCAATTACAAATTATTTAAAAGTTGAAGGGACCTAATTACAAATTATTCAAAAGCTCGGAGACCCAGTTCAATTACAAGAATCTAATTATAAATTATTTAGATGTTTAGGAACTTGATTACAAACTTTTTAGTTTACGAACCTATTTAGAAATTCTCAAAAAGTCTAAAAACCTACGGAGTAATTAAGTCCATGTTTTAATATCCCATAAAGATTGAAATAGAATAGCATATGTTTTTTTGGTATATACCAGGGTATCCACCGCCGAACGCAGTGACTAATCCCCTCGCTAGAACTGTCAATGGGCCGGGTAGGGTCGGGCCAGCCCAATATTCTGACGGGCTGTAAAATTTACGGCCCAAGCCCGCCCAACACCAGCCCATGGGCCAACGGGCCACAAATCATTGACTTTTTAGAATTTTTGTTGTCGAATATGCAAATAGACAGATGCTGCCGAATCAACTCTGCTGAGACAGATGCTGTCGAATCGACCCTGCTGAGACAGATGCTGTCGAATCAACCCTGCTGAGATAGATGTAGTCGAAACTGCAGAGACAGATGCTGTCGAATCAACTCTGCTGAGACAGAAGCTGTCGAAACTGTAGAAACAGATGTTGTCGAATCAACTCTACTGAGACAGAAGCTGTCGAAACTGCAGAGACAGATGCTGTCGAATCAACTCTGTTGAGACAGATGCTGTCGAAACTGCAGAGACAGATGCTGTCGAATTGCAGAGACAGATGCTGTCGAATCAACTCTGCTGAGACAGATGCTGTCGAATTGCAGAGACAAATGCTGTCGAATCAACTCTGCTGAGACAGATGCTGTCGAAACTGCAGAGACAAATGCTGTCGAATTGCAGAGACAGATGCTGTCGAATTGCAGAGACAGATGTGCTGTGAACAAAACCTGCGAACAAAGCAAACGTTAGTCAACCGGAGGCGCCTTGCGACTGCCCTGAAGAATTTATCCGCCTCAATAGCGCAAATTCCCCGAGGTACAACCGGTCTCGTCTCAGATTGCAGTAGCAACTGAGAGCTCCGAACTGGCAAGAATGGAAGTGTTTAAGCGACAGGAGATGAACCCAGGAATAATTCAGAAGGAGAGAGTGCAAGAGAGAAATCGGTTTTTTGATATATCTCAAGCGCTACTCGAGTGGTGTTTATATAGGCTAAGCATATAGCTGATACCATTAAAACAACCGTTACAAATCAATTATAATATTAAAATATCTGTTACGAAATTAATAGCAATAAAACGGCGTAATAAAATGGCCGTTGTAAAATAAAATCGATTTAATTTGCTGTTACAAAATTAAAACGGATTTAATTTTGCGGTTACAAAATAATAAAATATTTATTGTTGCTGGTTTAATATTGCAGTTACGAAATAATAAAATATTTATTGTTAATAATAAAATTATATTTTGTAACTCCCTCACAATTGAATGCCATTATTTCAACAATCCCCCACTAATGGCAAGCAAGTGGAAAAACATATTTAGATGTTGTAGAAAAGGGAATTTTTGGGTAGGCTCAAGTAAACCCAACAAATATAATATATCATTAAGTAAAATTTATTTTACATAAATTATTGTTTCACAAAATTCACTTAGAAACTTTGAAATATCACAAAATTTACAACAATCCCCCACATATTTCAAAAGTTTGAAAAATAAATTTATAAAAGAGGTTTCCTGGGTTAACATCGTAGATGTAATGCATCGGAGCTGTGTAGCAAGCTATGGAACCAGTCCTTGACAGATAAAACTTAACATACAGTGAATTGGTTTAGCAAGCTATGGAACCCAAGACACATATTATATGTTAGAGGTTTTACTATCACATTACACCCCCACAATTCTTGTTGTTTCCGCGGTGGTGCGCTACTAGGCCCTGCGCGTGCTCGGTATTCATGAGTGCTCTAGAGACCTCGCCAGGATCTCATGCAAGCGGCCCCACTTGACACTCATATAGGTGATTTCATCAAGTGTATGCTGCAAGTCATACACCACCCATAAGGGCTATGATAATCATTAAAAGCTTTAAGCTTAACCTCTTTAACCCTGCAGTCTAGCACTATCTCAATAACATCATAACACCATAGGAAGAGACAAGAATAAAATTAATTACGTGAATTAATTTTTCAGTGCTAGCAATGTCAAGAAGCGACTTGTTTTTACCACATTGAACCTTCTTCATGGGATCTCCAATCACAAAGGTTGGGTTACCATCACTTCTTGATTTCAATTGGCTTAAGTCCCATTCCCCTCGATGTTTCAAATATCAGATTCTTCCCTAGAGGTTTTGTCAGAGGATCGGCCGAATCCATTTCTGACTTCTCATAATCGATCGATATCACTCCATATTTTTGCAATTGTTTGACAATATTATGTCTCAATTGCACATGTCTATTTTGCCATTATAGGTCTTATTCTTTGCAACGGCTATTGCCGATTGACTATCACAATGTATTGACACTGATGGTGTCAGTTTTATTCCGAAAGGAACTCCAGCTAAAAGGTTCTTCAACCATTCAGCTTCAGTACCAGCCAATTCCAGAGCTACAAATTCCGACTCCATAGTCGACCTAGCAATAATGGATTGTTTGGCTGACCTCCAAGTTACCGCACCACCACCAAGTGTAAAAATGTAACCACTAGTGGATTTTGTCTCATCTGAATCAGATATCCAGTTATCATCGCAGTATCCTTCTAATACTGCGGGAAATCCACTATAAGTAATACCATAATATGTGGTACCTCTCAAATATCTCATTAGGTGAGCAATTGCCTTCCAATGATTCTGACCAGGATTATGGGTATACCTACTCAGATGACCGACTGCGAATGCAATGTCGGGTCGAGAAAATTTCATTAAATGCAGTAGGCTCCCAATTACTTGGGCATACTGAGGTTGGTCAATAGGATCACCTCTCTTTTTCTTTAAGTGCGAGTTAGCTTCATAAGGGATACTCAATGGAGTCGAGTTATAGTGACCATACTTCCTAAGAAGTCCCTAATGACTCTATAGAGAATTAAATATAAACGCTTAGATAATTTCTAAGCCTTATCACTTTCATAACATACTCTAAAATTACGAGAAATGTGATATTTCTTTGCAAAACTAATCTTTCAAAAGATTTAAACTCATACATTCACATATCAGTAAGTGATCTCAAAATATGTATATTACATATATCCAAACAAGATTCCTATTACTGATAATTATCCATGTTTTTTTAATTAATCTAAAAGGCTTGTTATAGTCTGTCACTTGAACATGTCAAAAGGTGATTCTCATCTAAAATATTTCAATTTCGCACTAACGGATTTGAGAAAGTTTAGAACTTGGAGTGATTTGTTTTCTTCGAGCTATGTATGTCCAGAGTCGCATGCTGATATATGTTGTTCTCGGTAGAGATAATGAGATTCGACAACAATCTGAAGAATTTATCCGCCTCAATAGCGCAAATTCCCCGAGGTACAACCGGTCTCGTCTCAGATTGCCGTAGCAACTGAGGGCTCCGAACTGGCAAAAATGGAAGTGTTTAAGCGACAGGAGATGAACCCAGGAATAATTCGGAAGGAGAGAGTGCAAGAGAGAAATCGGTTTTTCGATATATCTCAAGCGCTACTCGAGTGGTGTTTATATAGATAAGCATATAGCTGATACCATTAAAACAACTGTTACAAATCAATTATAATATTAAAATATCTGTTACGAAATTAATAGCAATAAAACAGCGTAATAAAATGGTCGTTGTAAAATAAAATCGATTTAATTTGCTGTTACAAAATTAAAACGGATTTAATTTTGCGGTTACAAAAATAATAAAATATTTATTGTTGCTGGTTTAATATTGCAGTTACGAAATAATAAAATATTTATTGTTAATAATAAAATTATATTTTGTAACTCCCTCACACTTGAATGCCATTATTCCAACAATTTTAACTATAAAAAAATAATTTTAATGTCTCATTAAGATGTGCAGCCGATACAATTTATGACTTCCATGGTGTAGTTTACAATTTCTCAGTACTTTGGTGTTTGTTAACTTTAGTTAACTTTTTTCCTTTATTTCATTGGACATGACAGGTACAAACGGAGGAATATTAGAGATTTACACACAATGCTGCACAGGTGCAATGAGCAATTGCAACAGTTTAGTCATGTAAACAAGAAAGCACTTGACCAGTACATAAATTTTACAGAGCAACGTGAAGAACTTCAGAAAAGACAAGTTGAACTGGATGCAGGAGATGAGGTACTGAAACAGAGTTTTATATAGTTGTTCCCAATGATAAAAAAGTCCGTGGGTACATTGCCGGGTGAATACTGCTGGCTGGTCCTGTATGTGGAATAACCTGTTTTTTGTGATATTTTTCTTGTTCATATTCTGTTCACCGACACTATTGTGTTTTTTTCTTTACTTTTTTATTATTTTTTTACTTAAAAAAATTGCTCCATTTTCTTAATGGACCATATTTTAAAATTAAAAAACTTTAAAAATTAAAAGAAAAAAGAAACGGCCCGACCCAAAGCCCATGGGCCGACCCGGCCCGGCCCAATAATATCATCGGGTCAATCGGGCCGGGCCAAAGAACATACTGTTAATTTTGGTCTACTATTATTAGAGCCCAGGCCTAACCAAAAAATCGGGCCACTGGGCTGGCCCAATGGGCCGGGCCCAAATTGACAACTCTACCCCTCGCTGGATTGGAGGCACCTCGAAGGGTGGAACAGCTGGCCCAGTGATTTAAAGCTGCTCCATACCCAAGGCGAGGATCGAACCCTCGACACTTGGTTAAGGGAGGATGAGTCCCAACCGCTCAACCACACCCCTGGGTTAAATAGAATAGCATATGATAGAATTGAATGAATGGGGATAAAACAATTAAAATTTGTTTGGATTGACTAATTTGGGCACTACTAATATAAAATCTTGTGAGACTTTTTTGAAAGAATCTATGAAAAAAAGCTTATGACATCTTCATAAATTATTTTTAGCTTAATTTTATAAGTTTTTCAGAATAACTAACGACAAAAAATTATATCTTCAATGAAAACAACTTAACTTTATTCTATCTTTTATTATAGAAATAGTTTATACACAAATACTTATATAATAATGACTTATCACATAAACAGTTAATTAAGCTATTTATCCAAACAAGGCCATAGTCTAAGTATTGTATGTAACACTCTAACCTTTAGACGTCATAAAGTCTAGAGTGTTAACCATTTTAACAAAATCAGAGTTTTCTCTACTATGACTACTCAAAAATTGTTCAAGTTTTATCTACTATGACTTCGGGAATAGGTTTCTCTCTAACACCTATAGTGTCATCTATGAATATGCTTGAGACAAAACAACCTCCTAAAGCTTCATTTACTCTCATGCAACCTCACAAATCAATCCCCTAGCCAAAGCCCTAACTTCTCTTCTTGAAAACTAAAGGGACTCACCCCAACTTGAATTGACCATACACAATCCTATACCACATAATAACCCACACATAATCCATAGCCCTAAGCATCCGCTATGCACTCTAATGAAAGGAGACAACCGGGAATCCTATGGCTCGGTACTTCGGGAGTTTTCGGGGCTAAGACAACCAATTGTCATAATTCTCAGTACCTTGGATGAAATATTGAGTGGATCCGGCTCAATACTTCACACAATATACTGAAAAGTTATGACAGTTAATTGTCTAACTCCCTAGCTGACTCAATCTATCTAAGTATTAACCAGAACATCACTAAGCCCGACTAGGTCGAACTGCTCTGATACCAAAATGTAACACCCTAACCTTGAGACGTCATAAAGTCTAGAGTGTTAACCATTTTAACAAAATCAGAGTTCTAAATCGCTTAAAGATTTGAATAAAACATAGTCCCAAGTGGCATAAACACCAAAAAAGGATAACTAATGACATAACTGAAATAGTTTACACAAGTCATTTATTAACAATAGTTCAAATCCAAAGAACAATTTAAACTTAGTACATTATCCTAGGGTTTACATGAACTAAAACTTAGTTTTCAAGATTGTAGCGACCGAAAAATCCGGAGGAGGATTCCTCGAAGGTTCAAAAATGAAGCCGCCACCAAAGTTTAGTTTAAGGGCAAACATTGGAAAATCCCCTTTGAAATGGATAAGGGTCCTTGAGACCAGATATGAGTTCGGGAGTCGGTTATGCGTGGGGAAGGTATTAGCACCCCACGACATCCTTCCTAAGGAAGGTTACCTGCTAATTAGTTGTAGGAAAGAATATTAATTTTGAAAAAGTTTATTTTTACCCTTTTATTGTGAATTAAAAAGAAAGAAGAAAATTGATATTTTATTTAAGAAAATGATTATTTTGGAAAAGAATAAAAAAGGTTTTTTATTAGTGCAATTGACAGAGGTCGGCCGCCCTCTGGTCCTACGTATCTCCTGGTAGAGAATCAAATCGCACGTAGTTCTTGGTAGAAAATGTTTGTTGGTTGGTGTTTTTTAATATAGGGGTTTTAGGACTATGTGATCTGTGTTGAAGAACTACTGGGGGTCTGAAGGAGCGCTGGGGCTCTGAAGGACCACAGTTAACTTATCCTAAAACGATGACTAACCCGGTCGTACGACCGACTTAATCCCCTACTTTGAAAATAAGATTTTTGGTTTTTGAAATGAAAGAGATGTGTTTGTATTTTTTAATTTGGGAATTATTTATTTTAAATAGGGATTTTAGGACATGATCCGTAACGGTTCATTCGTGGTCCTAAAAAGCAGACTAACCCGACTGTACAGTCGACTTAGTCCCCTATTCATATTTTGTGGTTTTTGTAAAAAAAGAATTAAGAAAGAAAAGTAATGGAAGTTGTTTATTTTTGCGCTTGACAGGGGCGTGGCCCTGCTCCTACGTATCTCCGGGTGGAGAATCAAAGGCTACGTAGTTCAGGGGTAGAAAAAGTTTGTGTGTTTGGTGTTTTTTATTTTGAATAGAGATTTTAGGACTATTGAGCCGTACGGTTCATCTATCCTAAAACGATGACTATCCCGGCCATTCGGCCGAATTAATCCCCTATTCACTTTTGGAAAAATGTAAGTTTGTGAAATAAATTGTTTGATAGTGGAAAAATTTGAAAAGAATGAAAACATGGTGTATTTGTAAAAATGGGGGTGTAGATAACAGGGGGGCTGTATTTAGAAAAAGGGGTGTAAATAAAATAAAAGGGGTGCAGTTAACCACGGGGGGGTTGTATTATTAAAACTGGGGTGCAGGCAGTAGTGGGTGCGCTGTAATATAAAGATGGGGTGTGATTAGCAGAAATAGCCCAGTTTGCGTTTTTTTTTTTGTTTTTTTGGAACTGAATACGGGTTGGGCCTTTATGGGGAGGCTGTACTCATTAAAAACGGGGGTGTGGGTAGTGAAACTGATAACAAATTAAAAAAACAAAAGAATTGAATTGAACAAACAGGACTATATGAGGCAAACTTTGAAAAAAAACCTAATTTACCTTTATCTTCACCATCAGCCGCACAACTCTCTTTAGGAGAGAGAAATTTTTGGATCCATGAGAGAGAGAGAAACGAGAAACCGTGAAAGAGAAAGGGAAAGAGGAGAGAGGGAAAGAGAGAGGGAGGAGGAAGAGGGGGTGACCGATGGTGAGGCGTGGCCGGCAGAGGTTGTGGGTGGCTGTTGCGAGCGGAAGGTGGTGAGACAGCGGCGGCGCGGCGGCGTTTTCGTCGGGGACGGAGGTGGTCGTTTGGTGGAGAGAGAGACATGATGGTGGTGGTGGATGGGGTTGCAAAGAGAGAGTGTGGTGGCGGTTGGCGGTGGCTAGCCGTTCGTGGTGGCGGTTGACGGCACGAGCAGCGACAGCGGCAGCGTGGCGGCGTTTTCGTCGAGGACGGCGGTGGTGAGTTGTTGTTGTTTTTTTTTTCTTCCACCCAACTCCTCCCCCCTTTTCTTCTGTTTTCTTCCTTCCCCCTCTTCTCTCTCACGTTGCTATATCATCCCCCTTTCTTTTTGTTTGTTTTCTTTTCTCCTCCCCTTCTGTGTGTGTGTTGTATTTAATTTTTTTTCTTTTCTTTTGTTTCCCAGTGCCTTCGGTTCCCCCTCCCCTTTTATTTTGATTCTCTCTTTGTTTTTTTTGTTTCTTCTTTTTATCACAGCCCCCTCCCCCTTGCTCCTGTTTCGTTTCTTCCCTCTTCACTAGTTCCCTAAAATATCGATTTTCCCCTTTTCAGAATCCCCCTTTCCCTTTTTTTCTCTACGTTCTGTTCTTGGCTTCTCATATAAAGGCCTTTAGTTTTGTATTTTTGTTAAAGCAAGCTGGAATCCCCTCATAAGTACCTCTCTCATTTCCTCTTCTATGATGTTGCTTGTCTTTGACAGTTCTGATTTTGCTACTGGCTTCTGCCTATTTCTGTTTTTATGTTTGCAGGATAGTGCATCAATGGAGCAGTGTGGTACAGAGGCTAGTGTTGGTGTACTTTTTTTTTTGTGAAAAAGACCAAGGATATGATGAAAGAGCATTGGAACTCCTAGCCAAAAATAAAAGATGCTTTCACGCATTTCCTCTCTTTTATTTGTGTTTACTGTTTTGCATTCCCCTTTTCTATTTACATTTAATTTTAATTGATGTATCATCTATTTTTGTATTTTAATTTTGTGATCTAAAGCAATAATGATAGTTAAATACTAATAACAATTTTTTAATGTGTAACAAAAATAATAATATTTAAGGTTAAAACAGATTTTTTGATTTAAGGTTTTTTCGCTTAAAAAGAGTTCTACTAAAAAAACCAATTAATAATAGCAAAAACAATACCAAATCGCCAACAAGCGCAAAATAGCACGGGTGAACGATAAAAATCTCAAAAAGCACATCGAGCAATATTTTGATTTTTTTCTAATAAACTTTAAATTGGCCGGACAAAATTAGGGTATTACAGCTGTCCCTCTTTATTTATATTCCGTAGATAAACTGAAGGGTTTTCATAGTAGGAATAGAAATAAAGATAAGACAAACGCTAATTTTGTTCTTTTTAGAGGAAAATTGGGGGTTTTGAGAATTTACAAGTATGGTTAACACTTGGCGTGTCAACGAGAAAGGAATAAAGAAGGAGCACTGAGGTTCTGAAGGAGCACTGGGGCTCTGAAGGACCGCTGGGGGTCTGAAGGAGCACTAGGGCTCTGAAGGACCACGGGGGGTCTGAAGGATCGATGCCTTGAAGAGTTTGGCATAATGATCTGAAGGTCTAATTCGCAGTCGATGCTTGGCGCATTGATTTGAATTAAACTGAAGGACCGGTGGGTCTGAAGGGCTGCCTGGGCCTGATGGACCAAAATGGTCTGATGGACTGCAACTAGCTATGGTACTAATAAAACTGTCTGAGGGTGACCTACGTCGATGCGGTCGTGAGGTCAAGATCAGATCTAGAACTGATATGTTACCACGAAGGATGTCCACTATGTCTTAGGCAGACACAGCTAATCTGAAGGACCTCTGGGGGTCTGAAGGATCCGCCGCGCTCAGTGGCGACGTCAAGATCTGATGGTAGAGTTCGAAGCTGTCGCTTTGACGTGTTAATTCGAACTGAACTGAAGGACCAAACTGGTCTGAAGGATCTATGCTAGACTCTGTGCTAACACTGCGATCTGGTGTTTGATATAAGATTCAACGCTTGTCGCATTGACTTAAGAAGTGGAAGTAATTAGGATCGACACTTGAAGTCGATTAGAGAGCAATGAGTCATATGCATGTAATGCATGCGTCTGTAATGATTGATTTTAAGTGGAATGAATGAATGTAATGAGTGATTTTTCTCTTATTTGCCTTTTTTATTTCTTTTCTTGGTGCATGATAAATGTATGAAATGCGAATGATTTAAATGTAATGCTTTGATGCAACTGCTATGGTGGATAAAGGAATACACGTGAATGCATGGTACAATGATATAATTTGTGATGTAGAAATATTTTTAGCAACGACGAGACCGGCGTTTGGCACGTAAAAATGTCATGTGTGTGCATGCATGCAATGCCATGTATGTGCAATGTGGAAACAAATGAACTACGAAGGCCCATGAACTGTGGATGCTGAAGCTGATCGAAAAAATTGATAAGCAGTATATGTGAGTGCCGATGACATGCAAATGCAAATGTAATGCTTTGATGCAGGTGCCATGGTAGGTGCATGTTTGCATGGTGGAATGAAATGTATGGTATCATTTATTGATGATGCATTTTTGGGGTTTTTGAGATGAGAAAAAGAGATTTTTTTTTATGCGAGAAATTGAGAAGTAGATGCTTTGGAATCATCACTTATTGGATGCATGGTTGTATGGAAGGATGATTTATGCTATGATCTTATTGATGATGCAGAAGGATATTTGTAATGATGAGAGATGAGGTTTTTGATGCAAGAGGCACAGAAGTGAATATTTTGCCATAAACATTCCTTGGAAAAAAAATTGGATTTGATTTGAATTCAAGCTCTGGCAATCTCAAGGTTGTTATTTACAGTCACTGATGTGCAACCGTACTTGACTGTATTTACAGATTCGTTCACGTTGTTCTTCCCTTACGGTGTCCCATGATTGATTGAGTTTTAGGTCCACAAAGTTAACATAGTGAGTGTTCAACGTCACATTATTAACTTGTGTTCTCTCTCTTTGAAGCATTGTTTAGTAGACATGTAGAGCAGTGCAAATACAGATGACTGAATCAGTTGACTTGGTAAGACACGTGATGGGATGAATGGTAGGTTTTCCCCAAAGTCATGAAAGGTAGGTTTTTCCAGCTCAGGAAATGTGGAGCTGCCCCGATTTAGACTACCCGTGAAGGTTATTGAATAGTCTGCCTCTGCCTAGTGATGACGAAACAAGGGGTGTAGGGGAGATAATGAATTGGGGATGCCATGACTTTGGAATGAAGGGTGGCAGGCAAGAGATTCCGTCTCAACCCATGACGTTTGGTGCTGCCCCAATCTTGACGAGAGCAAGGTTGCCCCGATTGGAGTAACATTGTGAAGGGTTGTATTTAGGATAATGGGTTGAGAAGATGCCTCGGCATGGTTGTGTGGATATGACAAGGGGATGAGATGGGTGTAGAGCGAATTTCCCCGACTTTAGGCGAAGTGAAGAGTGATGGGATTTCCCCACTTTGGGATGATATTTCAAAATGATTGCTTCTAGTGGGGTTGTGAATGGTGACTGAGTTTGGGTCATGGGTTTTTGGAATTGGTGGTATGGATTGGATGTGGTATATGAATGGGATGGATGCCGGACATTTTCCAAGTTCAAGAAGCATGAAAGGTGGAAGGTATGCCCCACTTTGAGATCTAGGTGATGGTCCTAGTATAAACTTTTGGTTCTCTTTTAGGTGAATCCCAAAGACTGTGACAGTCTTGAGTTTTTTGATATGATGAGAATTTCAATCGGTGATCACTATACCTTGTTTTGATATCAGTGCGATTTGAATGAACATTGGAGTGCAAGTCCTTTGGGTTTTTTTCTTTTTTTTTATCCTCTTTTTTTTGATTTTTTTTTGAGCAAATATATTGTAAATAAATAAACTTACTTGTCCTAAAATTAAATCTTTGAGAAAACAGAAGCAACCAGTCATTGATTGGAATGGACTTTATAGGGTTGTAATGTGGCCAGTGGTTAGGGGTTTATGCAAGAAGGGTTTGTAATGTGGTCAATGGTTATGGGTAATGTGGTCAATGGTTATGGGCTTGTGGAGTATAGGCTCAAGTGGGCTCAGAGAGGTGTTTGATGGTTTATTGATACGATGACCTTTTAAAAGATAAGTAGGTTCGGAGAAGTGTTTGAGGCCAATGATTTGGGTTTTGTGGAAGAAATGATAATTCGGCCTAAGGAGGTGTTTGTGGGTTTATTCGGACAAGGATATCTCCTGTGTTTGGTGATATTATGTATCAGCTCACAATTTCTACTGCTTTTGCTTTTTTCTTTTTGAGGATTTCTTTTTTAATCCTCTTTTTTGAATTTCACATTTTTTGTGATCTTTTTTCTCTTTTTTGAGTAGAGTGAGCAGATAAAAGTGACACACCATTTTTGATGTGGAATTGATCATTGTCTAGGGTGACTGAAAGATTTTTGATTTTTTTTTGCTCCAAGGGGTAGTAAAGAACCTTTTTTTTAGGATACGAGAAGATGACCAAACTTCATTTGAAATCCTGATTGCTTGTTTTTTTCTCAAAAATTAATTCAAGGACAAAAATTATTTAATTTTATATATCCGCTCATTTTCTCTTTATTTCTTTTATTTGCCATAATTTTTGCTTAAGCTGCTCTTGCGAGTTTTCAACCTAACAGGCTTATTTGATTTTTTTTTTTTGCAAAGGACTTACATCAAGGAAATACAATGTTGACAAGATATCTAGTGATCACAAATTTGCCCCAGCTTGGGGCCAAATGGTTAACTAGGTACTTGTGTGGAGAATATGCACCTTACGGGATGGTCGGGGTGGGACTGGACAAGAGCAAAAGATGATGATAGGATGGAAAAATATGGATACTAACTGACTTAAACAAGAGTAGATGCACGTTGCGTTCAAATTCACTATACGAATGCTTCACAGAGAGTTAACAGAGTTAGCGACATAATAGAAGAAATTTTCGATAACACATTAGCTAACAAAATGGACCATTTGGATCATTTGTCATGGGACCGATGAGATGCGTCATTTTGCTGAAGAGAATTGTGAACGAGCTGCAAACAGTGAATAACTTCCCTTTTTTGAAAATTGGGTGTCTGAAAAAAAACTTTGAGTTTGTAGCTAATCTACTTTTCCAAAGAAGAATAATCAACTTCATCTCATCTCATCAATTTTTGAAAAAAAATATGCTCATGTTTTTTCTTTTTTTTTTTAGAAAATGAGACAAAATGTGATAGATGAACTTGATACATGATGATGGACATGGATGATGAATATGTAAGTGCGTGAAATGCATGTGATTGTTTGACTCCAGTGACATCTAAGACGTTCAAAGAAATAATTATTTTACAGGATTTTGGTTTTTAAGAGACAATGCAGCGTGTAACAGGTGCAAAGTTTCTCATTGATGCTCAATGATGCATGAAAAGAGTGATGACATGTTTTTTTGTTTTTTTTCCTAGAAAACGACACATGCAGTGAAAAATGATTGTTTGATTCTAATGAAATGCTATGTCAGGTGTGCAAAGAAACAATTATTGTAAATGAATTTGCAACATGATAATGATGCAAACATTTTTCAATTGATGATGAATGATGCAAGAATAATGAAATACTGATATGTTTTTTTCTCTTTTTTTGGAATGTAACGTATGAATGAACACATGATGATGGATATGTACGATGAAAGTGCAAATGTATAAAGTGCATGGAGGAACTGACCACTTGAAAAGACCAACAATTTTATTCCTATTATGAATGCATGATGATTTTTTCTAGTTAAAAGATTAACTATACTCATGCAATGAGGATAAATAAATTACATGCCCCTTGTGTCCTAATGCATGAATAAACACATGGTGATAGATATGCATAATGAAAATGCAGATGCAAATGCATGAAATGCGCGCATAAATGGTCACTTAGAAAGACCAGTTATTTAAATGATTTTTTTGGTGGCAATGCAGCATGTGACTGATGCAGGGCCTCATTTATGTATCAAAAATAATGACATAATTTTTGTGAAATGATGCATGCTGAAACGGGGAATGAAATGACGTATGAATGATCGATGAAACATCGGTTATTTATTTATTTATTTATTTATTAGGATGAGTGAAATGATGTATGAATGATATGTTTTTACATGCATCTCATGACGTTGCAAATGATGAAATGTCTACATTATTTGGTGATGATTTTTTGTGAATGGAAGTACATGCTAAATGAGATATTCCAATGCTTATCACAATTTTTTTTAATTGTGCTCGTGGTTTTTTCTATCATCTCTTTTTTAGAAAAAGAAAAAGAAAAAAATGCATGAATGAACAAATAATGTTGCGTGATGCAGATGCATGAGATGTGAATGATCTCTTGAAAATATTGACTATCCCAGATGATTTCTCGGAGGCAATGCAATATGATGATGAATGATGCAAGAAAAGGGCATTATGTTTTTTTTATTTTTTCTTTTATTTGGAAATGATGCATGCATGCTAGATGGCTAAATGCATTTGAAGTGGTTAGGAATGAAGGACTTTTGTTTTTCTATGATGCATGAAGAGGAGTAATGAACATAACGTTTTTTTTATAAAATATATTTTTCTATATGAATATGCAAGATGATGCAAGTTGGACAAATATACAATGTCTTTGTTTTTTCTTGGGATGATGATATGCATGTCGATACCATGAGAACTAGATGTATATGAAAACAAATGATTCGTTCTATGGTGATTTTTATTTTCTAGCAAAATATAATGCCCATGATGACGGATGTGTATGGAAAATGCAAATGCATTTATGCATGAAGAAATAAATGTTTGATCCTAATGCAATTATTTTTATTTTTCAAGAGGTAGTGCGACATATATGCAGACTCTTATTTTTAATTTATTGGATGACGAATGATACAATTATAATAAAATGATTTTTTTTGTTTTATTTGGGAAAATGATACACGAATATGGAGTTGATGCATTTAAACTAGGATGGCAACATGAGGGAAAATGATGTATGAATGATATGTTTTTTTTGAAATGTAATTCATGACTTTACAAATGATGTGATACATACACTCATTCCCTCCATCTCTCTCTATCATCTCTCTCTCTCTCTCTCTCTCAATTTCACTCTTTCTCATCATTATATCTGTATTTTTTATTCACCCCCTCTCTCTCCCACACTTATAATTTGTGAAGGAGAGGAAAGAAGGAAGCAGAGCATCCAAACAATACAAAAATCAAATTGAACCGCTTATAATGTTGTTTTTCATCCAAAATTTCATACCAACAGTAATAAATCAAAAACCGATATAAAATACAATCAAGGATGTGTTCACTAGATTTTAAGCCCTTGAGCAGACCAAAACAGCTAGATAAAAGTCAGGTTCATCCACAAACTCAACCACATCAAAGGAACAACTAGCTGCTACACTTTGTAAATATGTTCTATCAGGAAGGTCAGAAACTACCACTTCCGGGTGCTGTTGTCGTTGCTGTTTCAGTACTTCTCTTCCTTGGGGATGACTGATAATCACCCGTCCACCTATATGTCAAATCCAAAATTTAAAAAAAAGCAAGTGCCTTGAAAGCATTGAACTAAGTTTCAAAAGAAGCAATGAAGCATGAACACTAAGCTAGTAAAAATATATGGTGCATTTTTTTTCACTTTACACATAACTAGTGAAAAAGATTACACATTCAATATTATCATCTTATAAAAATTTAGTTACAAGTAAATTAAGAGCTAGTATGCAATAATCCAATAACAGATGTAGATATGGAGGTAGTGCTTTTCCAAAAAAGCAATTTATTGTCTCGTACTCTGGCCCGTCCACCTTATAAGAAACAAATCACTTTTTAAGTTTCATCGAATAAATGACGTATTTAGCCTATATAGACCAAATACATCATCTATTCAATGAACTTAAAAAATGATCTTTCTCTTATAAAGTGGACCGAACTAGTCAATGCTTGGGGGAAATAGATACAAGAAACACAGTACAAAGAGCTTCATAAAATGCAAAAATTGAGACATGTGATGTATGAAGAAGTAAATAGAATGCCTGCTTACACTTGAATGAAGTTCACACGCAGCAAGTTTCTCGGTCAAAATAAGTTCATATTTATGATGCAACACTTGTAAACTTGTAGTAAGAGTTGCAATGCAGAATCCAATCTTATTTTATCAAAAAATGTTAATTTTTGTCGGTTTAGACGAAATGACAAATAAACACTACATACAAACACTAAAGCATCGGGACCAGCGGCCGGTTCCGTATCACTGAAATTGCCACATACTAGCACTATTTAAAGGGGGGCAATGATTCAATATGCAATGAAATTATAAACAAAGTACTGAAATGGACAGTAAACAATCATGAACAATTTGCCATTACAAGAGGTAACCAATGACAGACTTTCAAAACAAAGAAGAGAAAAACTCACCAGGTGAACATCTTGTAGCCAACGATCCTAGAACATCCTCAAGTTTGAAGGGCAAAGCAGGCAAGAAATAAAGGAAAACAACATCAAAAGGAGCCCATTTATCTGGCACAATAGTAACCTCACCTTGCCAACACTTAACATTATCATATTTCTCTATAATAAAAGCCAATATCAAAAGCGAATCATGAACAACAAGCAAAGACTTAAATTTACAAGAATCCACCAAATAATCCACAAACTCTTCAGAACCACTTGAAACCAAAACCCTTGAATTCTCTTCAACTTTCCCATATGATATAATTCGGTCAATATTGGGTCCACTATAATCAAGCACTGACCAATCTTTCTCAATGATTTCTTCAACGGGAACAAAAAATTCATTCTCATTCTCTTCAGGGAATGTAACAGGAGTGTCAATGTTTGACTCGGTGGCTCGAAGTGAAATGGAAAAATTGGATTTTTGTGACAGAGAAATGGAAAATTGATTCGAACTAGTGAGGCGGGGAAAGGGGAAATTGGATTGGTGCTTTGTGACAAGAGGGTGTTTGAATTTGCATGGTGGTGGGTATGTGAGTGTGAAGGAACCTAAAGAAGTTGAATTCATGGAGGAAAGAATACGGTTTCGCTGTGAGTGTGGTTGTTGGTTTCGGAGATGAGGATTTGGGGATGAAAAAAAAACCCTAATGGCGTAATCTTCAGATGGTGGCTGTTTACGAAGTAGAAATTAAGGAGAATTGAAGATTGAAGAGTGATTTGAAGGCAATTGTGAAACTGGCGGCGATGGGAGAAACAAAGGATGGCGCAGTTTAAACAGGATGGATAGATAAATCAGATTAGACCGGAAAGTATACTCCGGTCTAGAAAGCACACTATAAAGTTTGAAAAAACAATGTTTTGAAAATCAAATCGGACATCGAATCGGTGAGACCTCCGTCTGGGTCGATTTAATTGCTTAAAACCGCTCAAACTCGGATAAAACTGTTTTGAACCGCTGAAATAACCGAACCGTATAAGGTGGTCATGGTTTAACCGGATCAACCGCTCCGGTTGGTTCAGTTTTTAAGACACTGAAAAAACACTCAATGGTACCCAAAGCGCTAAAAATTAGTGTTTACCAAATACGTCTAAATTTTTTAATTTATCATTCGCTAGTCAATGCTATCTGTTAGCGAATGAGTCTGGCCAAACAGAGCCTAAAGCTGAATGCATTTTATACAAGTGCATATTTTTTTTTGATGCAAATGAAATAAAGACAGACAAAGAACAAGGAAGCTACTCCCTAATAAAAGCTATTCCCATTGCATCAGCGAGGAGGAATGGAGAAATGGCACTAGGGCAATGAGGCCACTGGAAGAACCCATGATCCATGTTTGATCCATACTTGGCTAGCCAATCCGCGCAGTTGTTTCCTTCACGCAAATAGTGAGAAAAGGAGAGATGCCAATCCCAATTCTTGAGGGAGCGAATGTAATCTACCAGAGGGGCATGGGGATGAGTGTTGGGCACACCATCAGCGATGAAAGAGAGAGCAATCATAGAGTCAGATTCACATATGATTTCTTTATAGCCTTCCTGTCTAGCTAAGAGTAATCCTCGAGCTATAGCTTGGAGTTCTGCATTTATATTGGCCGTGTTACCACAACTGCCCGAGAAACCGTGAAGCCACTGACCAAGATGATTCCGAATAATTCCTCCAAATCCTACCCTGCTAGGATTCCCAAAAGAGCTACCATCCACATTAAGTTTAACATAAGAATCAGGAGGGGGCTTCCAGGAGACCATCCGAGGTTGCCTTGGAGTATATTCTTTATCGAAAGCTTTCCTAATAGCATCAAGGAGGCATCGAATCATGCTCATGAGTTTCCAATTTTCCCATTTGGTATCAGCAAAGATTTCTTCATTTCTAGATTTCCATGAAATCCAACAAGTTACAATAAAGAGACTTCCATACTTTCCCATTGCGTTGTTGTGGAACCAAGAAGAAGGATCAGAAACATTAAAGTCAGGCAAGGAAGGGAAACCAAGGAGATTCCAAAACCTGGTTGATTCGAGGGCAGTCGCGCAGAGTATACAGGATATGCTCAGTGTCATTGCCACACCTCTAACAAGATTTATCATTAATCATGTGCCTGCCGTGTCTGAATGAGTTGGTTGGCAAGCTGTCATGCATCACAAGCCAGATGAAATGCTTGATATTCGCTGGAAGCCCGAGTTTCCAAATCCACTTCCAATTTGTGGTAGTATTAATATGAGGGCTTTGAGAAGAAGTAGAATCCTCTATGAGCCCGGAGTAGGCATTCTTCACTGAGTAAACACCTGAGGAGGAATATTCCCAAATCTTGAGGTCTAAAGAATCCTGACTGAGAAAAATACTCTGCATCTCTCTTTTAATGTCATTTGGGATTTGAGTATAGAGAAGATTAAATTGCCAAGAGTTATTTATGATGACATCTTTAATCTTGACGTCGATATCATGAATATCTACAAAGGGGATTCTACCACTAATCTTTCCTTAATGAAGCCAGTTTTCATACCAAATAGAAATGTCCCCTCTCCCCACTCTAGTGATAAAACCGGATTGAAGAATAGCTGCTGCTCTCTTAATAGATTTCCAAGTGTATGAAGCTCCAGTATCCTGAGATTCCTCAAAAATATTGCCTGTATTTTGAAGTAAGGAGCTGAACCCAAAGCTTCTCGGGGTGATGTATAAACTCCCAAACATGTTTACCAAGCATTGCTGTATTTGAATCTCTCGACCTTCTCAACCCCAGACCCCCTCTACTAATAGGTGTACTAACTGTTCTCCATTTAACCCAATGACAATGAGGATCACTGTAACATCCCTAATTTCGGTTAATTTCATTTTATGAAATTAACTAGCGAATTATTATTCGATAAAATAATAAATCAAGTCATGGACATGTTAAAAGCATGAAAGCAACATTTAATTGTTGATTGTATGAATTATGTGATTGTTTGGGGTAGAAATAGAATTATGTGAGGATTAGGGAGCCAAGGGCGTTTTGGTCATTTCCATATCATTCGAACCCTAACCCAAATTACACAACACCAAACATACTCCTTAACTCCATAAGACCACAACCACAATTTAATTATAAGTTAGTTATGAGTTCGTGGTTAATTAGAAGTAAACGTAAGGTGATGAGCTAAGTGGGGGCATTTTAGTCTTTTCCCACTCATTTAAGCCTTCAGCTGAAACACACTCTCATTTCTCAATTTCAGCTGAAACACAACTTTCACTTTAAACATAACCAGAAAAAAGAAAAGAAGAGGAGGAAAGAAAGGAGAGAGTGAGGCGAAAGGGAGAGAGGAGAAAGGAATCATCACCACTATCAAGCTCTTTGCATGTGAGTTCTTTTCAACTTCTAGCTCTACACAATGACACTAATTTCATCCTCTCCTTCCTCCTCTATCCATTGTTGCCATTTTTGAACCTCCTAGCTCTCAAGAAGCAAAAATGGAGTTTTGGGGTCTCTAATAGCTTGCATGTGGATGATGAAGCTCCATAATTAAATTGAGAAGTCAAGATTCAGTACTAGAGCCCTTGCAATAGCTACATTTCTGTTTTGGGTCGAATTGGGTAGAAGAGGAGCATTTGGGGAGGTTACATTTTCGATTGGAAGCGATTGGACGCATTTGGATCGAGTTCGGAACGTGTTGTGAGATTTTGGAGCGATTGAGCTTTGCAAGTTTCGGTATCTCGTGATTCTCATCACGAGCGATGAGTTCTACTCACGTTAGGCTTTCAGTATTTAGAATATTTTTTTCATGTTACCGAATTTGGATAAAGGTTGATATTGAAATCGATTTTGAGTCGAAAACCGTTTTTTTTTTAAAATATAGCATTTGACGATTTTTATTAAATTTTATATGTGATTGTATGAACTGAGATTGGACTGGAATATTACGTGAATGTTGATTGTTTTGTTGAGAATTGGATTGGGTTTCGATTGGAAGCGATCGAAGAAGCGAAACAAAACGAAACGAACGAATTGCGAATCTGCTACAGGCAGCGCGGATCGTGCCACCTTTAGCACGGGCCGTGCTAGTCTTTCTGTCTGAGAAATGTGGAATCTCTTTCTAGCACGGGTCGTGCAAGGTCTAGCACGGGTCGTGCAAGACCTTCTGCCACCAGTTTTTGAAACTTCGTTTCGTCGCTCCTTTCGACTCCAAACCTCTCCTAATCTTCTTTCCAACCTTTTGTGATGATTTTTCACTTATAAATCATTGTTTTTGACATGTTCAAGATGGTTTTGGAAATTACCTTCAACCCTATAAATATTCCGAAAACCAAAAAGTAGTACACGTGAGCGAACATGGATTATGTTTACCATCATGGAACTAAATGTTCAAGTAACTGTTTATACATGGAACTAAATTTTCAAATAACTGTTTATTCATGGAACTAAATGTTCAATCAAGTCAGGATATATCAATTATATCAAAGCACGGGTGATGACCCAGTTGACTAGTATACTAGGGGAGGGAAAGTCACGAGCCCCAGAACCTAGGCCTCAGAATGTTTGAAGCTAGCGTAAGCTAGTGGAGAGGTTCGACGGTAAAGGCAGAGCTTTTACCGAAGATGTACTATGGCATGTCGGGAAAAGCTATATGCACGTAGGACCTAAATGTACTACGATTAAATGAACAAGAATAAATTGACCGAGAGTCATTGTGAGGGGTTACGGTAGGATTCACTGAGATAATGTTTATCTCACCCTTTATATGTTTTTACAGAGAGACAGGGAAAGAAGAAAGCGAAGAAGTACGAGTAGGTGATGTAACACCCCTTTTCTACCCGGAAAATTTTCGACAAAAATCAGAGTTTTCAAAACGCTTTCAATACATCCACAAGGGATGCTACACTTACACCGTTAAACATCACACGCCAATAAATAAGTCTCACCATTAGATAGTGCAACACCTAGCACGTCATAATATCAACAAGCAGCGGAATAAAATCAAGGTTCAATTAAATAGTTATACATCACCATAAAACTTCAAAAATTAAAATAATAGAAACACTAATAAAGCCTAGCGTTCATCCCCCCGAGTACTACGTATCAGAGCGACGACACCTGACTCGACTAGCGAAGGTAGAGATGCCTTCACTCACAATCACCTGCACGTTACCAACATAGGGGTAACATTCAAACAGAATGGGTGAGATATCTAACATTATAATAGCATATATGATAGGAAATATGCTAGAGTACAACACTATATCAACCGCTTCACAACAACATCAATTAATAAATCACCAATAATCATCATTAGCATCATGAGTAATTACATGAAATGCAACCCACACCAACGGGCATATGTATGTGGTACCAATCATCACCGATAAAGTAGCCAATATGGGCACATCACCTATATGAGCATCACCATCATCACCTATGGCTCCAACGGCCGAAGCCACCATCACCGAAATAATGCATATGCAATATATGTGACACCATGGACAATGCACCAGACAATCAATACACAACAGACATTTAATTAACATAACATCACCAATATTCACCAAGTGGTCATAGACCCATCACCTTAGCCCATGGAATAGGCACATCACCTGTTACATCATCACCGATAACACCAGCAAACACCAACACCAAATCACCAATAGATTTACAACAAAAGCAACGCTTATTTTACAGTGACAGCAACACCATTTTTACAGCAACAACACACTTTTATTTTACAGTGACAGCAACACCATTTTTATAGCAACAGCACACTTATTTTACAGTGACAGCAACACCATTTTTACAGCAACAACACACTTATTTTACAGTGACAGCAACACCATTTTTGGAAAACAGCAACATTTGGTCACTGTGACAGCAACACCAACTTTCAGAAAAATAGCAACATGGTTTTGGAAAAACAGCAACAGCAACATGACAGAAACTGGCGCCCAGCAACAGGGCGCCAAGACAGGCACCAACACAGCAGAAACTGGCGCCCAGCAACAGGGCGCCAAGACAGCACCAGCAACACAGGATCTGGCGCCCAGCAACAGGGCGCCTTAGACAGCAGCAGTAAAGACAGAAACTGGCGCCCAGCAACAGGGCGCCTTGGGCAACAGCAACAACATCCGACATGGCGCCCAGCAACAGGGCGCCTAGGACAACAATGGCAACAACAGAACTGGCGCCCAGCAGCAGGGCGCCTAACACCATGGCAACAGAATTGGACTTGGCGCCCAGCAACATGGCGCCTAGCAGCAACACAGAAAATGGCGCCCAGGAGCAGGGCGCCTAGCACCACATCATCAGGAACAGACTTGGCGCCCAACAACAGGGCACCTGAGACAACAAGCAGCATAACAGATTTGGCGCCCAGGAGCAGGGCGCCTGAGATTACAACGGCAACATCATACTTGGCGCCCAGCAACAGGGCGCCTGAGACAGCAACAACAGCATCAGGCTTGGCGCCCAGCAACAGGGCACCTGAAACAGCAGAGGCAACACCAGACTTGGCACCCAGGAGCAGGGCGCCTAGCAACACAGACATCAACAACAACCTTGGCGCCCAGGAGCAGGGCGCCTAAATCAGCAACAAGCACAGGAGACACTAGGCGCCCAGGGGCAGGGCGCCGTTTCCAGCAACCCAACAACAACCCAATTCGCACCAAACAACATCCAACCACCAAATTTCACCATGATCAATGATCAAGCACCAATTTCAAACATCATGAATATATTCTAACCTCATCAAACAACACCAAATAAGATCAAAGGGCAAAGTAGAGTCTACTCCCACATAATCCCCATCATACACCCTATTATAACGTAGAACCCACCCTTACCTTAGGTTTGCCGAACGCGAGATCTCCTTGTACGTAAGCTCCAAAGGACCATCGCAACAAGACTTCTCTCCTCTTGCTCCTTGTGCGCGTCGTCCCTCTCTCTTTCTCTCTTCTCCTCTTCGCAAATTTTCTTTCTTTTCTTCTCAAAATGCGCTATGCTCCAAAACCCTAACTAACACCCTCCTTCATGCGCCTAAGCCTTGGGCTCGTGGAACGCGGGCCCCCGTCCACTAATCAGCTAATTACTAGGCACCACTCTCTAATTCGAATAAAACATCATTTGATTAATTATTAAATATAACCATACTAATAAAATACCTAAATAATTTAATTAAATAAATAATTAAATTATTTGGCGTTACGACTCTTCCCCACTTAGAATATTTCGTCCTCGAAATTTACCTGATTCAAACAGCTCGGGATAGGATTCCCGCATCTTGCTCTCCAGCTCCCACGTCATGCTTTCCCCAGCAGCTCCTAGCCAGACTACTTTCACTAACGCAATCTCCTTGCCTCTTAAAACTTTCGTCTCATGACCTTCGACCCGTACAGGCATCGTCTCCACCGTGAGATTATCCCGTACCTCTACATCATCCATGCTGATCACATGAGATGGATCTGAAATATACTTCCGAAGTTGCGACACATGAAACACGTCATGCAAATTCGAAAGGTTAGGCGGTAAAGCCACTCTATATGCAACATTCCCAACTCTTTCTGAAATCTGATAAGGACCAATAAAACGAGGAGTGAGCTTCTTCGACTTCAAAGCACGACCAACACCGGTCACTGGAGTGACTCTCAAAAATACATGCTCACCCGCTTGAAACTCTAAATCTTTCCTCCGCTTGTCGTGATAACTCTTCTGTCGACTCTGCGAAGCCTTCATCTTCTCACGGATCAACTTCACCTTTTCAGTTGTCTCTCGAACAATCTCCGGTCCAAGCACCACACTCTCTCCAGACTCATACCAACACAGCGGTGTTCTACACTTCTGACCATATAATGCTTCAAAAGGTGCCATCCCAATACTAGAATGGTAACTGTTGTTATACGTGAACTCTATCAGTGGAAGGTAGGAATCCCACGACCCTCCTTGTTCCAAAACACAAGCCCTCAACAAATCTTCTAATGACTGAATTGTCCTCTCTGACTGACCATCTGTCTGAGGATGATATGCCGAACTCAACCTCAACTTAGATCCCAACTTCTCTTGCAAACTCTCCCAGAAATCTGAAGTGAACCTCGGATCTCTATCCGAAACAATACTCTTAGGAACTCCATGAAGCTTCACAATCTCCCGGATATAAATCTCTGCCAACTTCGACACCGGATACGTGATGCTGATAGGAACAAAATGAGACGATTTCATTAACCTGTCAACAATCACCCAAATTGCATCATACCCTTTCGCAGTATTAGGCAATCCCGTCACAAAGTCCATCGAAATGCTATCCCATTTCCACTCTGGAATTTCTAACGGTTGCATCAATCCAGCAGGCTTCTGATGCTCAACCTTTGACTTCTGGCAAGTCAGACATGCATAAACGAACTGCGCCACATCTCGCTCATACCAGGCCACCAAAACAACTTCTTCAGGTCTTGATACATCTTCGTAGCTCCCGGATGAATACTTAACTTACTTCTGTGACTCTCTTCAAGAATGGCTCTCTTCATGTCTGCATCATTAGGAATGCAAATCCTACCACGGAACCTCAACACACCTTGGAAATCCAATCTGAAATCCTCATTCTTCGATTGATCGTTCTCAACCATCAAGTCTACCAGCTTAACATCTGATTTCTGGGCTTCTCTGATGCTGTTCAGAAACTCATTACCAATCTTCAACATCCCTAGCTTAACACTCTGAGGTGTCACTTCACAAACCAGACTCATATCCCTGAATTCCTCAATCAGCTCTAACTCCTTAACCATCATCGCCGACATATGCAAAATCTTCCGGCTCAAAGCATCAGCCACGACATTAGCTTTGCCTGGGTGATAGTTCAAACCGAAATCATAGTCCTTCAACAACTCCAACCATCGTCGCTGCCTCATATTCAACTCCTTCTGGTCAAACAAATACTTCAAGCTCTTATGATCACTAAACACCTCAAATCTGGAACCATAGAGATAGTGCCTCCAAACCTTCAGCACGAAGACCACTGCAGCCAATTCCAAATCATGAGTGGGATAATTCTTCTCATGAACCCTTAACTGCCTCGACGCATACGCGATAACCTTCCCATCTTGCATAAGCACACCACCTAAACCCATTTTTGACGCATCACAATACACCACAAACGACCCTTCCGGATTGGGCAACGTCAAGACAGGAGACGTTGTCAATCTTTTCTTCAATTCCACGAAACTTTCTTCACATCGGGCGTCCCAAACAAAATCCTTTCCTTTGCAGGTTAACTGAGTTAACGGAAGTGCTAACTTAGAAAAACCTTCAATGAATCTTCTATAATAGTCGGCCAATCCCAAAAAGCTTCTAATTTCAGTTGCCGACTTCGGAGCCTCCCAATTCAACACTGCTTCTACTTTCGACGGATCCATCGCAATACCATTACCAGAAATGACATGACCGAGAAAACTCACTTCCTTCAACCAGAACTCACACTTCGACAACTTCGCATACAGCTTCTTTTCCTTCAGTACCTCCAATACTACCCTCAGATGCTCTGCATGTTCTTCCTCCGATTTAGAGTAAACCAGAATGTCGTCAATGAACACCACCACAAACCGATCCAAGTAAGCATGAAATATACGATTCATATATTCCATAAATACTCCTGGTGCGTTGGTAACACCGAATGGCATCACTGAATACTCATAATGACCATAACGGGTTTTGAAAGCCGTCTTCTGAATATCTTCATCCTTCACCTTGATCTGATGATAACCCGACCTCAAATCAATTTTACTGAACACTTGAGCGCCCACCAACTGATCCATCAAATCGTCTATCCTCGGAAGTGGGTACTTGTTCTTAATTGTCACCTTATTCAACTGCCGATAATCCACACAGAGTCTCATACTACCATCCTTCTTCTTCACCAACAACACAGGAGCTCCCCACGGCGATACACTCGGCCTCACAAACTTCTTCTCGAGCAGATCCTCAAGTTGTTTCTTCAACTCAGACAATTCAGATGCGGACATCCTGTACGGTGCCATAGAAACAGGTTTGGTACCAGGTACAAGATCAATAGAGAACTCAACTTCCCTCTCTAGCGGTACACTTGGAATCTCATCAGGGAAAACATCAGGAAATTCGCGCACCACCTGCAACTCTTCAATGATAGCTTGATTCTCAACAGACAACGATGCCATCAGCGAGAATAACTGAACTCCTTCCTTCATCAACTTCCACAACTGACTAGCGGATACCAAACCAGACTCCTCTCCTTCAAAGCTCACCGACTTGCTTCGACAATTAATATGAACATGGTTATGCTCTAACCAGTTCATACCCAAGATTACATCCAATCCGCTCAACGACAAGCAAACAAAATCCACAACAAAGTCTCTGTCGAAGATCGACAAGGGACACTGAGAACATACCAGAGAAGTGGTTACCGACCCCTTAGCTGGAGTGTCGACAACCATCTCTCCATTCATAGCAGACAATACAAGACCCAATTTCTTACAGCAATCAGCAGCAATAAAGCAATGTGTAGCACCAGTATCAATGATAGATTTTAAAGGAGTACCATTAATGAAGCACGTACCTCTAATAAGTCCATCATCTTCCGTAGGCTCTTCACCTACCAAAGCGAACACTTTTCCACTGTACCTTTCTTTCTTCGGCTTCGGACACTAAGTACTAATGTGCCCTCCTTCACCACAGTTGTAGCAGACCACTTCCTTACGCTCACACTCAGCCACCACATGACCCTCTTTGCCACAACGGTAACACTTCTTCACTCCATCCTTGCACACGTTACTCTTGTGACCAGCTTTGCCACATTTGTAACACACAATGCTAGCAGGAGCATCTCCCCCACTAGTCCTCTTGCCAGCAGCAGCTTTCTGTTTACCCTTACCAGCAGGAACCTCATACGGCTTACTACGACTTTGGAATTTGCTCCTCTTCTCATTCATCATCTTGTAGTGAGCATTGTTGTCTTCCTCATAAATCCTGCAGCTGTCAATCAAATCAGCAAAAACACGGATCTTCTGATAACCAATCGCCTTCTTAATCTCAGGACGCAGCCCATTCTCAAACTTAATGCACTTGGAAAACTCGGCAGTAGCCTCACTATAGTGCGGATAAAACTTTGCTAATTCCACAAACTTAGCAGCATACTCGGTCACAGACATATTCCCCTATTTCAGCTCTGGGAACTCAATCTCCTTCTTACCTCGGACATCCTCTGGATAGTACTTTCTCATAAACTCTCTGCGGAACACAGCCCAAGTGATCTCTTCGTTTGCAGTCTCCAACCTCTGCCTAGCCTCTAACCACCAGTCATCGGCCTCCTCTGCCAGCATATGCGTACCATAACGGACCTTCTGTGCCGGAGTGCAGTCCATCACACGAAAGATCCCCTCCATCTCTTTCAACCAAGCTAAAGCCCCATCAGGATCATACTTGCCCTTGAAGGTAGGCGGATTCTCTCTCTGAAAGGTAGCCAAACTCCGAGACCCAGCATTCTCACCAGTATTATGTTGACCCTCCACAGCCTGAGCCATAACAGCCAACGCAGCAGCAATAGCAGCATCGTTCCTTCCAGCCATCTCAACTAATCAATACAATCATAGACAACAGTTAGAACTAATTGACAATACTCGGTGTCAATGACACAATGACTCGACAACTTGGCCGGACAGACCGAAACTGCTCTGATACCACTAATGTAACACCCATTTTCTACCCGGAAAATTTTCGACAAAAATCAGAGTTTTCAAAACGCTTTCAATACACCCACAAGGGATGCTACACTTACACCGTTAAACATCACACGCCAATAAATAAGTCTCACCATTAGAAACAGTGCAACACCTAGCACGTCATAATATCAACAAGTAGCGGAATAAAATCAAGGTTCAATTAAATAGTTATACATCACCATAAAACTTCAAAAATTAAAATAATAGAAACACTAATAAAGCCTAGCGTTCATTCCCCCGAGTGCTATGTATCAGAGCGACGACACCTGACTCGACTAGCGAAGGTAGAGATGCCTTCACTCACAATCACCTGCACGTTACCAACATAGGGGTAACATTCAAACAGAAGGGGTGAGATATCTAACATTATAATAGCATATATGATAGGCAATATGCTAGAGTACAACACTATATCAACCGCTTCACAACAACATCAATTAATAAATCACCAATAATCATCATTAGCATCATGAGTAATTACATGAGGCAAATTGCATCATACCCTTTCGCAGTATTAGGCAATCCCGTCACAAAGTCCATCGAAATGCTATCCCATTTCCACTCTGGAATTTCTAATGGTTGCATCAATCCAGCAGGCTTCTGATGCTCAACCTTTGACTTCTGGCAAGTTAGACATGCATAAACAAACTGCGCCACATCTCGCTTCATACCAGGCCACCAAAACAACTTCTTCAGGTCTTGATACATCTTCGTAGCTCCCGGATGAATACTTAACTTACTTCTGTGACTCTCTTCAAGAATGGCTCTCTTCATGTCTGCATCATCAAGAATGCAAATCCTACCACGGAACCTCCACACACCTTGGGAATCCAATCTGAAATCCTCATTCTTCGATTGATCATTCTCAACCATCAAGTCTACCAGCTTAACATCTGATTTCTGGGCTTCTCTGATGCTGTTCAGAAACTCATTACCAATCTTCAACATCCCTAGCTTAACACTCTGAGGTGTCACTTCACAAACTAGACTCATATCCCTGAATTCCTCAATCAGCTCTAACTCCTTAACCATCATTGCCGACATATGCAAAGTCTTCCAGCTCAAAGCATCAGCCACGACATTAGCTTTGCCTGGGTGATAGTTCAAACCGAAATCATAGTCCTTCAACAACTCCAACCATCGTCGCTGCCTCATATTCAACTCCTTCTGGTCAAACAAATACTTCAAGCTCTTATGATCACTAAACACCTCAAATCTGGAACCATAGAGATAGTGCCTCCAAACTTTCAGCACGAAAACCACTGCAGCCAATTCCAAATCATGAGTGGGATAATTCTTCTCATGAACCCTTAACTGCCTCGACGCATACGCGATAACCTATATTCACTGCGAAAGGGTATGATGCAATTTGGGTGATTGTTGACAGGTTAACGAAATCGTCTCATTTTGTTCCTATCAGCATCACGTATCCGGCGTCGAAGTTGGCGGAGATTTATATCCGAGGTTCACTTCAGATTTCTGGGAGAGTTTGCAAGAGAAGTTGGGGTCTAAGTTGAGGTTGAGTTCGGCATATCATCCTCAGACAGATGGTCAGTCAGAGAGGACAATTCAGTCATTAGAAGATTTGTTGAGGGCTTGTGTTTTGGAACAAGGAGGGTCGTGGGATTCATACCTTCCACTGATAGAGTTCACGTATAACAACAGTTACCATTCTAGTATTGGGATGGCACCTTTTGAAGCATTATATGGTCGGAAGTGTAGAACCCCGCTGTGTTGGTATGAGTCTGGAGAGAGTGTGGTGCTTGGACCGGAGATTGTTCGAGAGACAACTGAAAAGGTGAAGTTGATCCGTGAGAAGATGAAGGCTTCGCAGAGTCGACAGAAGAGTTATCACGACAAGCGGAGGAAAGATTTAGAGTTTCAAGCGGGTGAGCATGTATTTTTGAGAGTCACTCCAGTGACCGGTGTTGGTCGTGCTTTGAAGTCGAAGAAGCTCACTCCTCGTTTTATTGGTCCTTATCAGATTTCAGAAAGAGTTGGGAATGTTGCATATAGAGTGGCTTTACCGCCTAACCTTTCGAATTTGCATGACGTGTTTCATGTGTCGCAACTTCGGAAGTATATTTCAGATCCATCTCATGTGATCAGCATGGATGATGTAGAGGTACGGGATAATCTCACGGTGGAGACGATGCCTGTACGGGTCGAAGGTCATGAGACGAAAGTTTTAAGAGGCAGGGAGATTGCGTTAGTGAAAGTAGTCTGGCTAGGAGCTGCTGGGGAAAGCATGACGTGGGAGCTGGAGAGCAAGATGCGGGAATCCTATCCTGAGCTGTTTGAATCAGGTAAATTTCGAGGACGAAATATTCTAAGTGGGGGAGAGTTGTAACGCCCAAATAATTTAATTATTTATTTAATTAAATTATTTAGGTATTTTATTAGTATGGTTATATTTAATAATTAATCAAATGATGTTTTATTCGAATTAGGGAGTGGTGCCTAGTAATTAGCTGATTAGTGGACGGGGGCCCGTGATCCACGAGCCCAAGGCTTAGGCACATGAAGGAGGGTGTTAGTTAGGGTTTTGGAGCATAGCGCATTTTGAGAAGAAAAGAAAGAAAATTTGCGAAGAGGAGAAGAGAGAAAGAGAGAGGGACGACGCGCACAAGGAGCAAAAGGAGAGAAGTCTTGTTGCGGTGGTCCTTTGGAGCTTACGTACAAGGAGATCTCGCGTTCGGCAAACCTAAGGTAAGGGTGGGTTCTACGTTATAATAGGGTGTATGATGGGGATTATGTGGGAGTAGACTCTAGTTTGCCCTTTGATCTTATTTGGTGTTGTTTGATGATGTTAGAATATATTCATGATGTTTGAAATTGGTGCTTGATGATTGATCATGGTGAAATTTGGTGGTTGGATGTTGTTTGGTGCGAATTGGGTTGTTGTTGGGTTGCTGGAAACGGCGCCCTGCCCCTGATCATGGTGTCGCATATATTGCATATGCATTATTTCGATGATGCTGGCTTCAACGGCCGAAATAATGCACCAGACATTTAATACACAACAGACATTTAATTAACATAACATCACCAATATTCCCCAAGTGGTCATAGACCCATCACCTTAGCCCATGGAATAGGCACATCACCTGTTACATCATCACCGATAACACCAGCAAACACCAACACCAAATCACCAATAGATTTACAACAAAAGCAACGCTTATTTTACAGTGACAGCAACACCATTTTTACAGCAACAACACACTTTTATTTTACAGTGACAACAACACCATTTTTACAGCAACACCACACTTATTTTACAGTGACAGCAACACCATTTTTACAGCAACAACACACTTATTTTACAGTGACAGCAACACCATTTTTACAGCAACAACACACTTATTTTACAGTGACAGCAACACCATTTTTGGAAAACAGCAACATTTGGTCACTGTGACAGCAACACCAACTTTCAGAAAACAGCAACATGGTTTTGGAAAAACAGCATCAGCAACATGACAGAAACTGGCGCCGAGCAACAGGGCGCCAAGACAGGCAGCAACACAGCAGAAACTGGCGCCCAGCAACAGGGCGCCAAGACAGCACCAGCAACACAAGATCTGGCGCCCAGCAACAGGGCGCCTTAGACAGCAGCAGCAAAGACAGAAACTGGCGCCCAGCAACAGGGCGCCTTGGGCAACAGCAACAACATCCGACATGGCGCCCAGCAACAGGGCGCCTAGGACAACAGTGGCAACAACAGAACTGGCGCCCAGCAGTAGGGAGCCTAACACCATGGCAACAGAATTGGACTTGGCGCCCCGCAACAGGGCGCCTAGCAGCAACACAGAAAATGGCGCCCAGGAGCAGGGCGCCTAGCACCACATCATCAGGAACAGACTTGGCGCCCAACAACAGGGCACCTGAGACAACAGGCAGCACAACAGATTTGGCGCCCAGGAGCAGGGCGCCTGAGATTACAACGGCAACATCATACTTGGCGCCCAGCAACAGGGCGCCTGAGACAGCGACAACAGCATCAGGCTTTGCGCCCAGCAACAGGGCGCCTGAGACAGCAGAGGCAACACCAGACTTGGCGCCCAAGAGCAGGGCGCCTAGCAACACTGACAGCAACAACAACCTTGGCGCCCAGGAGCAGGGCGCCTAAATCAGCAACAAGCACAGGAGACACTGGGCGCCTAGGGCGCCCTTCACAGCAACACAGACACGCACCATTCACCACTGGGCGCCTAGGGCGCCATTCCCTGCAACTCAGAAACACACTGGGCGCCTAGGGCGCCAACTCCAGCAACCAAGACAGCATCACTGGGCGCCTAAGGCGCCACTTCCAGCAACATCATCATCCAGACAACATGACTGGGCGCCTAGGGCGCCAAAGTCAGCAACACAGGCAACACTGGCTTGGCGCCCAGCAACAGGGCGCCTCCAGCAGGGACAACCACAACACAGCCACGACGCCCAGGGGCAGGGCGCCGTTTCCAGCAACCCAACAACAACCCAATTCGCACCAAACAACATCCAACCACCAAATTTCACCATGATCAATCATCAAGCACCAATTTCAAACATCATGAATATATTCTAACATCATCAAACAACACCAAATAAGATCAAAGGGCAAACTAGAGTCTACTCCCACATAATCCCCATCATACACCCTATTATAACGTAGAATCCACCCTTACCTTAGGTTTGCCGAACGCGAGATCTCCTTGTACGTAAGCTCCAAAGGACCACCGCAACAAGACTTCTCTCCTTTTGCTCCTTGTGCGCGCCGTCCCTCTCTCTTTCTCTCTTCTCCTCTTCGCAAATTTTCTTTCTTTTCTTCTCAAAATGCGCTATGCTCCGAAACCCTAACTAACACCCTCCTTCATGCGCCTAAGCCTTGGGCTCGTGGATCACGGGCCCCCGTCCACTAATCAGCTAATTACTAGGCACCACTCCCTAATTCAAATAAAACATCATTTGATTAATTATTAAATAAAACCATACTAATAAAATACCTAAATAAATAATTAAATTATTTGGGCGTTACAGGTGACGTGCTTGAGGAGAAGTTCGAAGACTTGGTTCTTTTACCTTTGATATTGAGTTCCCTTGTTGTCTTTGTAACTTGATAATATGACTTGAATTTGTTTTAAGTTATGTAATAGTTTCCGCTTTTCTTGTGATGGTATTGAACACTGGGTCATGAGGATATTGAAAGACATGGAACCGATATGGTTTTCAATTAAGTTATGGAATGTTAAGACTGTTTGATGTTAATCATCGAAAATTTTTAGTTGTGTTCATTATCTAAACAGGAAATATTAATCTGATGTATGCCATTTCGTGCATCTTAACATTTCTACTTGATAGAAATATTAGGGTGTTACAATCACCCCATATGAATTGCTTGATGCTAGAGTCAAGTTTGTCACACACCCCTTGTGGAAGCCAAAGGTTATGCATAGTATAAATAGGCATGGAGCTCAACACCGACTTCGCTAAGGTCACCCTGCCAGCCCTGCTCAAAAGATTGCTCTTCCAACCTGCTAGGCGGCTGTTAATTTTGTCAAGAATGAAAGAAAGGTTTGAGTTAGTGACTCTACCCTGCAGCATGGGGAAACCAAGGTATCTACCAATATTGTAGGTGTGACTGAAATCGATGATCCTTTCAAACCTTGCAACTTTAGAACGAGGGATGTTCTTAGACCGAGTGCATATTTAAGGTTATGCATCCTAATTATAAAAAGTTGCATTTATTTAGAGTGAATACGCGATTTCGTTCTTCACAAAAATTTGTGTGCCCAATTTGTCTCCGAGAATAATTAATATATGTATATGTTTTTGGTTTTTGTACTTAAGACATTACAAGTACATTATTGAGTTTTATTCATACGTGGCACTACAATTTAGATATATTTTTGTACAATTTGGTTGTATTTTGATACAATTTGGTGTGCAATTTTAAATAAAAGTACACTGAGCTTATCGAAAAAAAAAGTACATTGAATAGAAACAGTTCTACTCTAATTTTTTTTTTGAATAAAGAACCATTAGATAGATATGTTATTTGTTTAATTTTTTTATTTAAAGCACCATTGGGAAAAAAATAACCAATAAAAAAGTAGTAAAAAATTACGAGTCCAAATAAATATTGAAAAATAACCCGCAATATAAGTTATTATAAAAGTAACCCATAAAAAAATATTAAAAAACCCAGTAGAAGATAGAAAACATTAATGAGATAAAACTTTATTAAAAAATAACTAGTAAAAAATTATTAGAAGAATATGAATAAACAAGATGTTTAATTTGTTTCGGTTACCATGTTATTGTTGCGCAGTTTCCACCGATTTTGTCGTGATTAATTTACGTCGGGGAACCTATCTGGCCACGTGTATACCTGGTTTTGTTGGTCCGTGTGGTTGTCCCTTCCCAACAGAGTTTTTGCCATATTCAATATTTGAATTCGAGACTTTGGGATAGGATCTAAGCTCAGTTACCACTTGGACCAACCCTTATTGGTACAAAATGTTTAATTAGTAACAAGTAAAAAATATTAAAAAGCCAAAGAAAACTTGTTTTAAAATATAAAATATTTTTAGTCATTAAAAAATGACTTGACATGTGTTAACGTGGCATATAATTAGCCACTCAAACACAGACCTAAAGATATCTTATATCAAATTCCAACCTCTTCCTACAGTTGGATTTTCAGCTATTCTGCATTTTGTAGTAGTGTATTATATTGCTATATATTAGTATAATATTACTTTATGACTAATGATCAAAAAAATAATATTACTTCATGTGGTAGGTCTCTTCCTTCAAGTTGCAACCCATTATTTTAATATTCTCTCACCTTCCACACAGTTTTGCTGACGACTTTTTAATATGAAGTTTTGGTGACATTACAAAATATGTAAAGTGAGATATTAAGCGATGTATTTTGGTGTACTCTATGAATCAAAAAATTTAACGGTTCAAATAAGCAAAGTTTATTCCTCAATAACCGATTTGGTAATAAGAAATAATTTCGTGGCAAAATACATAAAGTACGATGCTTAGCAGTGTGTTTTGGGGTACTTTGGCGTTAAAAAAAGATTTAAACTCTTCAAATGTGGAAAGTTTATTCCTCAATAATTGGTTAAGTGAATTTTTTTAATATCATGACAAAATATGTAAAGTTAAATAGTAAGGAGAGCGTTTTGTTATACTTTATGGTTCAGAAACTCAACTCTTCGTGTTTAGTTGCATCCATCATCTCTTCGTGTTTAGTTCAAAAAAATAATATTACTTCATGTGGTAGGTCTCTTCCTTCAAGTTGCAACCTATTATTTTAATATTCTCTCACCTTCCACACAGTTTTGCTGACGACTTTTTAATATGAAGTTTTGGTGACATTACAAAATATGTAAAGTGAGATATTAAGCGGTGTATTTTGGTGTACTCTATGACTCAAAAAAATTTAACGGTTCAAATAAGCAAAGTTTATTCCTCAATAACCGATTTGGTAATAAGAAATAATTTCGTGGCAAAATACATAAAGTACGATGCAAAGCAGTGTGTTTTGGGATACTTTAGCGTTAAAAAAAGATTTAAACTCTTCAAATGTGGAAAGTTTATTCCTCAATAATTGGTTAAGTGAATTTTTTTAATATCATGACAAAATATGTAAAGTTAAATAGTAAGGAGAGTGTTTTGTTATACTTTATGGTTTAGAAACTCATCTCTTCATGTTTAGTTGCATCCATCATTACTGAAAGTTGTTTTTTTGTCGTGCAATATATAATATGTCATACATATACTTACTCCCGCGAGAACTTTAGTCATATTTACAATAGAACTCCTCATCATATTCTTTCAACTTTGTATATGTGCTTCTATTTTATCAGTGGTTTTTCATCTAATCATACATGATATCTACGTGTTTTACTTTCTATTTGTAATGTCTTTTTATTTTGTCATTTCGCACCAACGTGTATTAGAAACATACTTAAATTAGTGTTTATATTTTTATTCGAGTACCGCGTTGCAACATTTACTCCCACGGGAACTTCACCCACATTTACCATAAACCCTATCATCTTCTTTCAATTCTATATAACTGTTTCTATTTTATTGGTGGTTTTCATCTAACTTTTCATGATACTCAAGTGTTTCACCTTCTAATTGTGTTGTCTTATTTTCTTTCTAATTATGGGTTAAGTTTTTATATTTACACTTGATAAATATGGATTATGTTATTAAAATTCTTTAGACTTTTTTTTATTATTAACTATGGATGTGCAATTCCAATTTCGTTGTTAATGTTCATTTTTTTTTATAATCTTCTTATTTAACTGGTAGTTTTAATTTAATTTTTATTCACGGGAACTTCAACCACATTTACGATAGAACATCCTTCCTATTCTTTTTAACTTTGTATAAGTGCTTTTGTGTTATTGGTGAGTTTTCAATAAACCTTGCATGATACCCATTGAAGAGACACGTGCTCCAGTCTAAATGCTATTACGTCCTGCAGTTAGAAATGTACTTGAAAATTTGCGTTGCACTAGATTATTATCCCAATTCACGCGTGTGGTAGGCCCATTGATGTAACGTAAAGTCTTCCATCTACACCCAATATTTCGGCTCTTCTTCCCGGTTTCTCTCTTTGGACCTTCTCACACCATTGTTGCCCAACTTTCAAGTTGTTGGTCCCACCGATTCTTCTTTTTTATTTTTATTTTTTCCATTCCATTTTCTATTTTTTTTCCTCTCTGCTTCTCTCCCTCGCAATCACACTATCTTCTACTCCTTGACAAAATATGTAAAGTGCGATACTAATTAAGCAGTGTGATTTGGGGTACTTTAGAGTTCAATTTTTTTTAAGTGTTCAAATAAATGAAGTTTGTTACTTAATAACCAGATTGGTGAAAAAAATAACTGTGTAACGAAATATGTGAACTGTGATGGAAAAAATGCGTTTTGGGGTAAAACATACGTAAAGTGCGATGCGTTTTTTGGGGTGTTGTAGAGTTCGGAAATTTTTTTAACTATTCAACTGCGCAAAGTTTGTTCATCAATAACCGGTTTGGTGAAAAAATTATAATTTCCTAATAAAATATGCAAAGTGAGATGTTAAGCGGTGTGTGTAAAATATGCAAAAAAGTTGCTATTTGCACCCTGTGGAATATAATAATACCGTTATGATAGTTGTAGACATCATATATAATATAACAATAATAATCATTAATAATAATATAATAAATTTGGTTAAAAAAATAATATAATAATAATAATAGTATTCCCCTTTTTTTAAGAGATAAGAGAGTTTAAAAAGGGCAAGCCCATGCAGAGCACGGGTGTTAGAACTAGTACATCAAAAATGAAAACAAAACTATAAAAGTTGAAAGAACCATTTAATGAAAAAAAACCTCATATTTTATTGATACTAAAACCATATTCAATCTTTGAAGTTATAATACATTAACTAGTATTTTATCCATGCATACGCACATGTGATATTGTATTTATTATAATTTGATATGAAATTATAAATACGTTGAAAGTTGCAAAATATAATAAAAGAAAAAGGAAAAACTTGATAAAAGGCTATATTTTCAAATTTATTAAAATAGTTGTATTGGAAAAAGTTTAAAACAAGTCGGTATCTTCTTTTAATATTAATAATGGAGTAAAAATAAAGAAAAAGGAAAATCGGATTTTAGGTAAAATATGCACCCCCTTTGGCGCTCCCGTTGGCCCTCTCGTTGGCACTCCCGTTGCCTCTCTCGTTACCGATCCCATTGCCAGTCTTTCGGTGCCGCTCCCGTTGTCACTGTTTACTCCTTTTTTCTATATGATTTAATATTAATTTAATCATATTAATTTTATTTTAAAAAAGTTATTTTGTAATTTTTGGTAGTGGTTAAAGTTTTTTAACAATTCTTAATGTTAAATTGATTGATTTTTATAGTTTTATTAGAGAGATTATAGTAAATAGTAATTTTAGATGGAGTAAAAATGAAGAAAAAGGAAAATGAGATTTAAGGTAAAGTATGAAAAAATAATAGTTTTTTTTTTAAAAAAAACAAAAAAATTGAAAAAAAACTGACACGTGTCAGTCCTTTTTTTTAAAAACTGCAAAAGCTGACTGCACTCTCCCTTTTGTCATCTAGTGGCTAAATGACCTTTTGACTCTACTAACAGATAGAAGGAGGGTAGCGTAGTAATTTTGGTGGAGGGTTACTTGCCTTTTATTATTATAGTAGATTTCTATTTTTACCCTTATTTAATGTGAGGTTTTTTTTTTTGTAAACCAAGGAATCCTCCGCATCGGCCGTGGAGATTAATCCTTCGAGGTATCGGCGATTTATTTAAAGAGTTGACATCTCCCAATAAATGTTTTGCTTTACTCCCCGAGACTAGGAATCAAACCCAAGACCAAATAGTTAAGGTACCCAAGTATCTACCATTAGTGTCACATCATGTTAGTTTTAATGCGAGACTTTGTGTCAAAAAATATGCGAGCCTTCTGTTTACGGTGAAACACAAACAAAATTTAATAATATTAATTATCAATAATGATTCCAATCATAGTTTTAAAAACCGGCTCGGTCCGGCCGGTCGGACCGGTCGAACCGGGAACCGGGGGGGGGGGGGGAACCGAGCCGGTCAGCTTGGTGGATCGGAAATGCAGCCAACCGGTGAAAACCGGTGTGACTCGGCCGGTTTTTGAGAAAACCGGTGACCCGGGTTGACCCGGACCGGGTTGTGTTTTTTTTTTATCAAAACGACGTCGTTTAATCTGTTTCTTTTTCTCTTTTTCATCTTTTTCTTTTCCATTATTGCATTATTAGCAAATACAAGCACCATATTTGTTGAGTACATATTAATTTGTACGATCTAAAATAGATTAATATTATGTATGAATAAATTTAGAAATATTAATAAATTAAGATATTAATTTTTATATTTTAGTAGATATAAAATAAACATAGTTATTAATTTTACGGGTATGAAATTTATATTATATACTATATAGGTATTGAAAATTCGCGAAATAGAGACCGGGTCCGAGTCATGCGGTCCCGGTTTTGATCATGCGGTTCAACTGTCGACCCTTCGGTCCGACCATTGACCCAGTGACCCTGTACCTTCACCGAGTCGGCCACCGGTCCGAGTTTTAAAACATTATCTCCAATACGATTCTAAATCTCTATAAATTAGAGGTTTGTTTCAACTACCAACACCGTGACCAGTGACTTATTCAACCTGGGACACGGGGGATTAACCCGGTACTCCCGGGTTCGATTCCCACAGTGGACAAATTCAGTGTTGGCCTTCGCGAAATTTGAAAGTGTTGGAACACTCGGTAGGTAGCCAGCGATCGTCTGAAAAAAAGAAGAAGTTTGTGTCAAAAATATGGACCAAAGGGACTAAGGGAGCCTTTATTATGCATTTATGTCATTACAATTATAATTTTATTGGTACATAATAAATTGTTTCAATTTATAATTATCATTTCATTTTATAATTCAAAAGACCATTCAATTCATTTTAAATTTTTTAACTCAAATAAATATTACTTAAAGTCGTAGTTAATGCTTTTATAAATAATTTTATCGAGGTAATTGTACTTACCTCCAATTCTGGTCAAATGACACACCTTCTCTTCAATTAACTTATTTTTTGGTTTTACCCAGGGTATCCACCGCCGACCGCAGTGACTAATCCCCTCGCTGAAGTGTAGGTGCCTCGAGGAGCATGATAGCTGGCCCAGAGTTTTAACGCTGCTCTGTACCCAAGGTGGGGATCGAACCCCCGACCCTTGGTCAGCCCCAACCGCTGAACCCCACGCTCTGGGTTATTCTTCAATTAACTTATTTAGTTCTTTGCATAAAAAAACTTATTTAAAATTTTTGGATCATTTTTTTATTGTTAATTTTTGTTTAATTCTCTAAAAAAATTAATTAATTAATTTACTTAAATAAATGAATTGTTATTAATTATATTTATTATATATAAATATAATGATTATATATTTAATATAAAACTTCGGAACTACTCCCTCCGTTCCTACTTACTTGTCGCTTTTTGACTTTTTACACATACTAATGAGATCAATAAATTTTGTTACGTTTGATGAAATTATTTAACTTTTACCTATAATACCCTTAATAATTTTTTACTCTCATTTCATCTACTTCTCTCTCTGCAATAATTTCTTATGGGCCTTATTGATTAAACAATAATAAATGTTGCATTGAACTTTGAAAATGATAATAAATAGAAACAATTTTTTTCTCCAAAAGCAACAAGTAATAAGGAACGACACGGGAGTATTTTCCAAAATATTTCTATTCAATGTATTTGAAATTTTAAAATAAATCTAAACATGTTTACCATAGAAGTTAATGTTCATGATTATAAATAATATAAGGATTATGCACTCCACCAAAAAATATGATGTTTTATTTTTTTTAAACACTCCAGTTTTTCCCTTAAAGTATTAAAAGAATACTACTTTTTGAAAATTGAAATTTGTGCAATTCACGTAAGTAAAACGTAATCTGGTCCTTAAAACCTGGTGTTACGTAATTACTTTTGTCTAGCTTAAGAACCACGCGTTTTCATTCCTCCTCACTTGCTCTGCATGCAGTTTGTCGTGCAGGTACAAATCAAAAATGCAGTTCCGCTATAGTTCTATGCTTTTCTTCTTTATTCACGTTCTCTCACTTTTTCTCAGTGTGAATTTCACGTGCATATTACGACATCACTAAGAAAGCCCTTCCAAATTGCTATTGTTCTCTCTTCCTTTCAAACCAGTCTCACATTGTTTCCCTTTTCCCCACAAAGAAACATTAGTTTTAAGAAATGGCATATGGTGAGAGTTCCGCAGCCAAAGCTAAGTAGTCATATAAAGGAGACAAGCGAGTGAAGGAAGAGATGGGGATGTGGCTGAGCTTGCTTCCCCCGGGTTGCCATCGCTGTCCGATCTGTAACAAGAGATTCAAATCTCTTCAGGCCATGGGGGGCACCAAAAGGCCCACCGCAATCTTCGGATAAAAATTCAATTGAAAGATGTGGATGCAAATTTATACGAAGAGGAGAAAGAAAGAAGGAAAAATGTTCGAGAGGGAAAACCCATTGATAATTGTTGGTAGTGGTGGCAACCTTCCGAAGGCTTCTGTTTATGACAGTGAGTGTGGAGCAAATGGTGTCAAGAAGAAATCCACTTCCAGGAAGAGGATGGAGTTGAGGGTGGAGTTGACTCTCAAACTGTGAATTGTTGGTGCTGGTGTCTGTTTTTACAAATTCTGCCTCAAAACTGAAAAGAGCCAAAGAACTTCTCTCTTTGGTTCATCTTTGATTTGGTTTTGTTTGGTTTAGTTGCCACTCTTTTCTTGTCGTGTCTAGATTCATGCTAGCAAATTAGGGATTTATATAAGTATGAATGTGTTTTAAGTATCTATATTGTATATATTTATATGTAATCGAAAGTACTGTTTTATGCATTTTGTGAGGAGACATTGTGGATTAAAGAATAAACTCTTGTTTGTGAGTATTGAAGACTTGCAAATTTTGTTTTCGATAATCAAATACACAAAATTGTATTCAAATTCCAACTAAATATGTTAGACCACATATTAGCCAAAGCTAATTGAGAGAATACACAAACATCATTCAAACACACCAATTAGAAAAGAAACAAAACACAACACTATAAACCAATTCTAAGTTCAACAACAAAACCATATATTGGAAGAAGAATTGAAGATAAAGATGACATAAGGTTATTAGTTATTAGTGAAGGTAAAACCAATTTAAGCAATTAGAATGAAGAGTAATGTTATTTAGCCAACATGTTCTAACAAAAAATAGTCAAAAACCAAGTTACATCACCAATTAACCAAGTTTTATAGGCTATTAACCAACCTGTTTTTTCACAATTTTTAGTCAAGCCTAGAAATCTGTGAAAATGCAGGTTGGTTAATAGACTTGTAACTACTTTTAACTACTTTTAGACTAATCAATGAAGTTTTATATAAAGGACTTGTAACTATGTTGTATGTTTACTTTTCTTCTTCACATCTATGTTGTATATCTGGTTGTTGAATTAAGCAACTGTATGTCTATTTAAATAATACTATTTTGTCTTTGTAGAATGTAATTATTAACTTTTAATATATGCTTATCGAAAAAAAAAACTTTTAATATATACGTTAGATATAACATATCCTTTGTTTTGGTTAAATTTATTGCCTTCTTTACTAGTTATTTAGATCCCCCGAGGCCAGAAAATTAACCATGTTTGGGAAAAAAGAAGGGAAAGAGAATGTAGCAAAAACAATAGAGACAGAATAAAGAAAAACATTTTTGAAATATATTTTTATAGTTTTTAAAAAATTATTTTATTTATTAATTAAATTAAATAAATGAGCTATCATTAATTATATTTATTGAAAAATTATTATATTTATATCAAGAAATCTAAGCATGTATTTTGGTACGATACTTCGTTGAATGAATATACTTTGATGTGTTTTAGATGTATTTTTGCTATAAGTATTTGTATATGGTTTTGATTTATTTACTTAAGACATTACAAGTACATTGTTGTGTTTTATTCATATGTGGCTCTACAATTTAGATGTATTTTGGTACAATTTGGTTGTATTTTGATACAATTTGTTGTGCAATTTAAAATAAAAGTACATTGAAAAGAAATGGTTTTAAAAAAATTAGTTCTGTAAAACAATTAATTAACTCAATAATTTAATAAAATAAATTAACTGTCATTAAGTATATTTATTATTTAAAAATATTATGATTATATATTTATTAGAAAACTTCGTAACTGTTATACTAAATATTTCTATTCAATGTATTTGAAATATTAAAATAAATCTACACATGCTTACTATAACTATAGTAGTTAATGTTCATGATTATATGGAGCAAAAAAAATGTTCATGATTATAAAAAATAATATAAGGATTATGCACTCCACCAAAAAATATGAAATTTTATTTTTTTACACACTCCTGTTTTTTCTCTTCAAGTATTAAAAGGATACTACTTTTTGAAAAATTGAAAAGTGTGCAATTCACGTAAGTGAAACGTAAATCGATCCAGAAAACCTGGTGTTACGTAACTACTTTTGTCCAGGTCAAGAATCACGGGTCTTCCTTCCTCCTTAATTTCTCTGCATGCAATTTATCTTATAGGTTCAAATCCAAAATGCAGTTCCGCAACACTTCTATCCTTTTCTTCTTTATTCACGTTCTCTCACTTTTCCTTAGCGTGAATTTAGCGTGTGTATTACGACATTATTGAGCAAGTCCTTCCAAACTGCTATAAAGTTGTTATTCTTCTCTCTTCCTTTCAAACCAGTCTCACATTGTTTTCCTTCTCCCGAAAAACAAACACTTGTTTCAGAAAATGGCATATGGTGAGAGTTCTGCAGCCAAGCAGTCATCCAAAGGAGAAAAGCGAGTTAAGGAAGAGATGGGGATGTGGTTGAGCTTGCTTCCCCCAGGTTGTCATCGTTGTTCGATCTGTAACAAGAGATTCAAGTCTCTTCAGGCCGTGGGGGGGCACCAAAATGCCCACCGCACTCTTCGGATAAAAATTCAATTGAATGATGTGAATACAAATTTGTATGAAGAGGAGAAAGAAAGGAGGAAAAAAGTTCTAGAAGGCAAACCCATTGATGATGATCAGTCATGCAATTGTACCGGTGATGAATTTCCCATGGGGGTGGCTAATGATCATGGGGTGGTGGCAAATTATGAGAATCGGTCCGGAATTGACTTGAATCTGCACCTTGGTTTTGGTTCGTGCAAAAAGGTGATAAAATTCTTTGATTTTATGCCTGTTAATGAGATGAAAGAAGCTGGTGTTCGTGTTGGAGGGGCTCGTGAGCTACCTGATCTGTCCCTGAGAATTGGTGGGAATGAAGGTGGTGTTGGTGTTGGTAGGGGTGGCAACCTTCCGAAGGCTTCTGTTTCTGACGGTGAGCGTAGAGGAAAAGGTTGCAAGAAGAAATCCACTTCCAAGAAGAGGGTGAAATTGACTCTCAAACTGTGAATTGTTGCTGCTGGTGTATGTTTTTACATATTCTGCCTCAAAACTAAAAAGAACCATAGAATTCTTCCATTTGGTTCATTTTTCGTTTGGTTTCGTTTGGTTTAAATGCTAGCAAATTAGCATATTTCATGAAGGAAATATGGAAACTTGCATGAGTGTGCTTTAGGGATTTTATTCATTGTTGCTTTTATAAGTATGAAGGTATGTTTACTTTTCTTCTTCACATCTTTGTTGTATTATTGTATGGTTGCTGAGGTAAGCAATTGTCTGTCTATTTAAATAATATTGTTTTGTCTTTTCTAAAATATAACTAATAACTTTTTAGAGTAATGTTATTCGGGTAAATTTTTCGAGGCAAAAATAGCCAAAAACCATATTACAATACCAATTAACCAAGTTTTTTAAGTCATTAACCAGCTTATTTTTTTACAGTTTTCTAAGTCATTGACTAAAAACTGAGAAAAAGTAGGTTGGTTAATGGCTTAAAAAATTTGGTTAATTGATGTTGTAATATAGCCAAAAACCATATTACAATACCAATTAACCAAGTTTTTTAAGTCATTAACCAACCTAATTTTTCACAGTTTTCTAGGCCATTGACTAAAAACTGAGAAAAAGTAGGTTGGTTAATGGCTTAAAAAACTTGGTTAATTGATGTTGTAATGTGGTTTGTGACTGGAAAAGTTTGGCCGAATAACGTTACACTAACTTTTAATATATATACGTGGCTTAAATATGTTTTGGGCCCCTGCAAATATAGGGTGTTTTGGTTTAAGCCCCTGTAAAATTTTTTTTTTGTTAAAAGCCCTTGCAAAATGACATCTTTTGTTATAAGCCATTCTATGACTAAAATGTTAGTCTTAATATGGAATGCTATGATTGCTGGATATGTTGAAAAGGGCTTATAACAAAATATTTCATTTTGCAAGGGCTTTTAACAAAAAAAAAAATTTACAGGGGCTTAAACCAAAACACTCTATATTTGCAGGGGCCTAAAACATATTTAAGCCTATATACGTTAGATATTGCATGTCCTTTGTTTTGGTTATTTTTATTGCTTTCTTTACCGGTTATTTAGATCCTCGAGGCTAGAAAATTAATCATGTTTGGGGAAAAGGAAGGAAAAGAGAATGTAGCAAAAACAATATTAAAGGCAGAAAAAAGAAAAACATTTTTTAAATATATTTTTATAGCTTTAAAAAACTATTTTATTCATTAATTTAATTAAATAAATGAGCTATCATTAATTATATTTATTTTTCATAAATGATTATATTTATATGAAGAAATCTAAGCATGTTTACCGTAACACCTCGATGATTTTGGTAAAATACTTTTATTGTCTTTTTGAAAATGTGTGTAATTTTTTTCCTTTAAAACTATTTCCAATACAATTAGAGTAATGCAACGTTATGAAACATAAACACAAACCAACACATACTGAAAGTTCAACTTGATATTTCATAAATATTTCTTTAAGGCGAATCATCAAACACGAACATCCTATGCTCCGACTCATACCACCGATACCGATGGGATGTATTCGCTGAATCGATGAAATTAAATTTGCATTTTAGGTAAGATGTAGAAAATTAATCAATTGCTAACTCCATATTTATATCATAGTTTAATAAAGTGTCTAGTTCATATGTTTTTCTCAAGTCTTTTAATATTCTAAAATCTCTCTAAATTTGCCTACTCAATTTTTAACAACTTTCTATGTTCAATATTGTAGTATAAAGGAAAGTAATATATGATTATGAGTTTCCTATATCTCCCTTCCATCATACCTCAAAACATTTTACAATTAATTTACAGTTTACTACTTCCATGTATAACCCTTGTCTAAATTTGTAGTTTGCTTATTATTAAACCCTAAGATACAAATTTCTATTCTTACCTCAAATAGGATGCAATTCTTTTCAGTTAAAACCCAAAAACTCAAACCCAGTCTCTCATAAAGCTCCTGCTTCCTCAAATGCCCAGACAATTCCACTCTCACTTCTAATAATCTAATAAAAAGAGTTTGCAGATATCGCTTTTCAGTTCTCGAAAAAAACTCAAAGATTTTTGAAAGGTTAATTATGTTTTTGGTCCCTATAAAATTTGGTTTTTTTGGTTTAGTCCCAATTTTTTTTCCATCAGTTTTAGGCCCTCATGACTTTTAATAGCATTTTTTTGGACCCTCATGACTTTTTTCGTTAGTTGTAGTCGTTCATGACTTTTAATAGCGCTTTTTTAGACCTTTTATAGTGCTTCTAAACTCTATTAAAAGTCATGATACACTATTAAAAGTCGTGAGAGACTAAAACTGATGCAAAAAAAATTGGGGGACCAAAAGTAGGTAATATTTTTAGGGACTAAAATAAAAAAATTTAAATTTTATTGGGACGAAAAATATATTTAACCCTATTTTAAAATGATAGTTTAAGACTTAAAAGAAAAAAAAAGACTTAACATTCCCTGGAAGGTAGCTCAGTTGGCGAGCTAAGAGACATGAAAGAATTGCAAGAAGGAGGTCCAATGTTCAAACCCCGAAAACTAACATTCCCCCAACTCCACTAACATTTACTTATAAAAAAAGACTTATACGGCATCATCAAATTAATGTCACTTCATGGGTAGCTAACAATGGTTCCAACAAAAAATAATAATTGGCATCATCAAATGTTTTTACGGCATTTTTCCTTTATGAAGCCATTTTTCATACCAAATAGAAATGTCCCCTCTCCCCACTCTAGTGATGAAACCGGATTGAAGAATAGCTGCTGCTCTCTTTATAGATTTCCAAGTGTATGAAGCTCCAGTATGCTGAGATTCCTCAAAAATATTGCCTGAAGGAGTGTATTTTGAAGTAAGAAGCTGAACCCAAAGCTTCTCGGGGTGATGTATAAACTCCCAAACATGTTTACCAAGCATTAATGTATTTGAATCTCTCGAACTTCTCAACCCCAGACCCCCTCTACTAATAGGTGTACTAACTGTTCTCCATTTAACCCAATGACAATGAGGATCACTGTAACATCCCTAATTTCGGTTAATTTCATTTTATGAAATTAACTAGCGAATTATTATTCGATAAAATAATAAATCAAGTCATGGACATGTTAAAAGCATGAAAGCAACATTTAATTGTTGATTGTATGAATTATGTGATTGTTTGGGGTAGAAATAGAATTATGTGAGGACTGGGGAGCCAAGGGCGTTTTGGTCATTTCCATATCATTCGAACCCTAACCCAAATTACACAACACCAAACATACTCCTTAACTCCATAAGACCACAACCACAATTTAATTATAAGTTAGTTATGAGTTAGTGGTTAATTAGAAGTAAACTAAGGTGATGAGCTAAATGGGGGGGCATTTTAGTCTTTTCCCACTCATTAAGCCTTCAGCTGAAACACTCTCTCATTTCTCAATTTCAGCTGAAACACAACTTTCACTTTAAACATAACCAGAAAAAAGAAAAGAAGTGGAGGAAAGAAAGGAGAGAGTGAGGCGAAAGGGAGAGAGGAGAAAGGAATCATCACCACTATCAAGCTCTTTGCATGTGAGTTCTTTTCAACCCATTCTTCCTCATTTTTTTAGCTCTACACAATGACACTAATTTCATCCCCTGCTTCCTCCTCTATCCATTGTTGCCATTTTTGAACCTCCTAGCTCTCAAGAAGCAAAAATGGAGTTTTGGGGTCTCTAATAGCTTGCATGTGGATGATGAAGCTCCATAGTTAAATTGTGAAGTCCAGATTCAGTACTAGAGCCCTTGCAATAGCTACATTTCTGTTTTGGGTCGAATTGGGTAGAAGAGGAGCATTTGGGGAGGTTGCATTTTCGATTGGAAGCGATTGGACGCATTTGGATCGAGTTCGGAACGTGTTGTGAGATTTTGGAGCGGTTGAGCTTTGCAAGTTTCGGTATCTCGTGATTCTCATCACGACCGATGAGTTTTACTCACGTTAGGTTTTCAGTATTTCGAATATTTTGTTCGTGTTACCGAATTTGGATAAAGGTTGATATTGAAATCGATTTTGAGTCGCAAACCGTTTTTTTTTAAAATATAGCATTTGATGATTTTTATTAAATTTTATATGTGATTGTATGAACTGAGATCGGACTGGAATATTACGTGAATGTTGATTGTTTTGTTGAGAATTGGACTGGGTTTCGATTGGAAGCGATCAGAGAAGCGAAACGAAACGAAACGAATGAATTGCGAATCTGCTACAGGCAGCACGGATCGTGCAACCTTTAGCACGGGCCGTGCTAGTCTTTCTGTCTGAGAAATGTGGAATCTCATTCTAGCACGGGTCGTGCAAGGTCTGGCACGGGTCGTGCAAGACCTTCTGCCACCAGGTTTTGAAAATTCGTTTCGTCGCTCCTTTCGACTCCAAACCTCTCCTAATATTCTTTCCAACCTTTTGTGATGATTTTTCACTTATAAAACATTGTTTTTGACATGTTCAAGATGGTTTTGGAAATTACCTTCAAACCTATAAATATTCCGAAAACCGAAAAGTAGTACACATGACCGAACATGGATTATGTTTACCATCATGGAACTAAATGTTCAAGTAACTGTTTATACATGGAACTAAATGTTCAAATAACTATTTATTCATGGAACTAAATGTTCAATCAAGTCAGGATATATAAATTATATCAAAGCACGAGTGATGACCTAGTTGATTAGTATACTAGGGGAGGGGAAGTCATGAGCCCCAGAACCTAGGCCTCAGAAAGTTTGAAGCTAGCTTAAGCTAGTGGAGAGGTTCGACGGTAAAGGCAGAGCTTTTACCGAAGATGTACTATGGCATGTCAGGAAAAGCTATATGCACGTAGGACCTAAATGGACTACGATTAAATGAACAAGAATAAATGGACCGGGAGTCATTGTGAGGGGTTACGGTAGGACTCACTGAGATAATGTTTATCTCACCCTTTATATGTTGTTGTTTTTACAGAGAGACAGGGAAAGAAGAAAGCGAAGAAGTACGAGTAGGTGATGTGCTTGAGGAGAAGTTCGAAGACTTGGTTCTTTTACCTTTGATATTGAGTTCCCTTGTTGTCTTTGTAACTTGATAATATGACTTGAATTTGTTTTAAGTTATGTAATCGTTTCCGCTTTTCTTGTGATGGTATTGAACACTAGGTCATGAGGATATTGAAAGACATGGAAACAATATGGTTTCTAATTAAGTTATGGAATTTAAGACTGTTTGATGTTAATCATCGAAAAATTTTAGTTGTGTTCAATATCTAAACATGAAATATTAATCTGATGTATGCAATTTCGTGCATCTTAACATTTCTACTTGATAGAAATATTAGGGTGTTACAATCACCCCATATGATTTGCTTGATGCTAGAGTCAAGTTTGTCACACACCCCTTGTGGAAGCCAAAGGTTATGCATAGGATAAATAGGCATGGAGCTCAACACCGACTTCGCTAAGGTCACCCTACCAGCCCTACTCAAAAGATTGCTCTTCCAACCTGCTAGGCAGCTGTTAATTTTGTCAAGGATGATAGAAAAGTTTGAGTTAGTGACTCTACCTTGCAGCATGGGAAAACCAATTGGTATCTACCAATATTGTAGGTGTGACTGAAATCGATGATCCTTTCAAACCTTGCAACTTTAGAACGAGGGATGTTCTTAGACCAAGTGCATATTTAAGGTTATGCATCCTAATTATAAAAAGTTGCATTTATTTAGAGTGAATACGCAATTTCGTTCTTCACAAATATTTGTGTGCCCAATTTGTCTCCGAGAATAATTAATATCTGTATATGTTTTTGGTTTTTGTACTTAAGACATTACAAGTACATTATTGAGTTTTATTCATACGCGGCACTACAATTTAGATATATTTTTGTACAATTTGGTTGTATTTTGATACAATTTGGTGTGCAATTTTAAATAAAAGTACATTGAGGCACTGAGCTTATCGAAAAAAAAAGTACATTGAATAGAAACAGTTCTACGTACTCTAATTTTTTTTTGAATAAAGAACCATTAGATAGATACGTTATTTGTTTAATTTTTTTATTTAAAGCACCATTGGAAAAAAAATAACCAATAAAAAAGTAGTAAAAAATTACGAGTCCAAATAAATATTGAAAAATAACCCGCAATATAAGTTATTATAAAAGTAACCCATAAAAAAATATTAAAAACCCCAGTAGAAGATAGAAAACATTAATGAGATAAAACTTTATTAAAAAATAACTAGTAAAAAATTACTAGAAGAATATGAATAAACAAAATGTTTAATTTGTTTCGGTTACCATGTTATTGGTGCACAGTTTCCACCGATTTTGTCATGATTAATTTACGTCGGGGAACCTATCTGGCCACGTGTATACCTGGTTTTGTTGGTCCGTATGGTTGTCCTTTCCCAGCAGAGTTTTTGCCATACCCAATATTTGAATTCGAGACTTTGAGATAGGATATAAGCCCAGTTACCACTTGGACCAACCCTTATCGGTACAAAATGTTTAATTAGTAACAAGTAAAAAATATTAAAAAGCCAAAGAAAACTTGTTTTAAAATATAAAATATTTTTACTCATTAAAAAAATGACTTCACATGTGTTAACGTGGCATATAATTAGCCACTCAAACATAGACCTAAAGATATACATCAAAAATGAAAACAAAACTATAAGGACTAAAAGTTGAAAGAACCATTTAATGAAAAACAAACCTCATATTTTATTGATACTAAAACCATATTCAATCTTTGAAGTTATAATACGTTAACTAGTATTTTATCCATGCATACGCACATGTGATATTGTATTTATTATAATTTGATATGAAATTATAAATACGTTGAAAGTTGCAAAATATAATAAAAGAAAAAGGAAAAAACTTGATAAAAGGCTATATTTTCAAATTTATTAAAATAGTTGTATTGGAAAAAGTTTAAAACAAGTCGGTATCTTCTTTTAATATTAATAATGAAGTAAAAATAAAGAAAAAGGAAAATCAGATTTAAGGTAAAATATGCACCCCATTTGGCGCTCTCGTTGGCACTCGCGTTGCCGCTCTCGTTACCAATCCCATTGCCAGTCTTTCGGTGCCGCTCCCGTTGTCACTGTTTACTCCTTTTTTTCTATATGATTTAATATTAATTTAATCATATTAATTTTATTTTAAAAAAGTTATTTTGTAATTTTTGGTAGTGGTTAAAGTTTTTTTACAATTCTTAATGTTAAATTGATTGATTTTTATAGTTTTATTAGAGAGATTATAGTAAATAGTAATTTTAGATGGAATAAAAATGAAGAAAAAGGAAAATGAGATTTAAGGTAAAGTATGAAAAAATAAAAGTTTTTTTTTTTAAAAAAACAAAAAAATTGGAAAAAAACTGACACGTGTCAGTCATTTTTTTAAAAACTGCAAAAGCTGACTGCACTCTCCCTTTTGTCATCTAGTGGCTAAATGACCTTTTGACTCTACTAAAATATAAAAGGAGGGTAGCGTAGTAATTTTGGTGGAGGGTTACTTGCCTTTTATTATTAATATAGTAGATTTCTATTTTTACCCTTATTTAATGTGAGGTTTTTTTTGTTTGTAAACCAAGGAATCCTCCGCGCCGGCTGTGGAGATTAATCCTTCGAGGTATCAGATATTCATTTAAAGGGTTGACCTCTCCCAATAAATGTTTTGCCTTACGCCCCGAGACTAGGAATCAAACCCAAGACCAAATAGTTAAGGGACCCAAGTATCTACCATTAGTGTCACATCATGTTAGTTTTAATGCGAGACTTTGTGTCAAAAAATATGCGAGCCTTCTGTTTACGGTGAAACACAAACAAAATTTAATAATATTAATTATCAATAATGATTCCAAATTTCCAATACGATTCTCAATCTCTATAAATTAGAGGTTTGTTTCAACAACCAACACCGTGGCTAGTGACTTACTCAACCTGGGACACAGGGATCAACCCGGTACTCCCGGGTTCGATTCTCACAGTGGACAAATTCAGTGTTGGCCATCGCGAAATTTGAAAGCGTTGGAACACTCGGTAGGTAGCCAGCGATCGTCCGAAAAAAAGAAGAAGTTTGTGTCAAAAATATGGACCAAAGGGACTAAGGGAGCCTTTATTATGCATTTATGTCATTACAATTATAATTTTATTAGTACATAATAAATTGTTTCAATTTATAATTATCATTTCATTTTATAATTCAAAAGACCATTCAATTCATTTTAAATTTTTTAACTCAAATAAATATTACTTAAAGTTGTAGTTAATGCTTTTATAAATAATTTTATCGAGGTAATTGTACTTACCTCCAATTCTGGTCAAATGACACACCTTCTCTTCAATTAACTTATTTTTTGGTTTTACCCAGGGTATCCACCGCCGACCGCAGTGACTAATCATCTCGCTGAAGTGTAGGTGCCTCAAGGAGCATGACAGCTGACCCAGAGTTTTAATGCTGCTCCGTACCCAAGGTGGGGATCGAACCACCGACCCTTGGTCAGCACCAACCGCTGAACCCCTACACTCTGGGTTATTCTTCAATTAACTTATTTAGTTCTTTGCATAAAAAAACTTATTTAAAATTTTTGGATCATTTTTTTATAGTTAATTTTTGTTTAATTCTCTAAAAAAGTTAATTAATTAATTTACTTAAATAAATGAATTGTTATTAATTATATTTATTATTTATAAATATAATGATTATATATTTAATCTAAAACTTCGGAACTACTCCCTCCGTTCCTACTTACTTGTCGCTTTTTGACTTTTTACACATACTAATGAGATCAATAAATTTTGTTACGTTTGATGAAATTATTTAACTTTTACCTATAATACCCTTAATAATTTTTTACTCTCATTTCATCTACTTCTCTCTCCGCAATAATTTCTTATGGGCCTTATTGATTAAACAATAATAAATGTTGCATTGAACTTTGAAAATGATAATAAGTAGAAACAACTTTTTTCTACAAAAGCGACAAGTAATAAGGAACGACAGGAGTATTTTACAAAATATTTCTATTCAATATATTTGAAATTTTAAAATAAATCTAAACATGTTTACCATAGAAGTTAATGTTCATGATGATAAATAATATAAGGATTATGCACTCCACCAAAAAATATGATGTTTTATTTTTTTAAACACTCCAGTTTTTCCCTTAAAGTATTAAAAGAATACTACTTTTTGAAAAATGAAATTTGTGCAATTCATGCAAGTAAAACGTAATCTGGTCCTTAAAACCTGGTGTTACGTAATTACTTTTGTCCAGCTTAAGAACCACGCGTTTTCATTTCTCCTCACTTGCTGTACATGTACAAATCAAAAATGCAGTTCCGCTATAGTTCTATGCTTTTCTTCTTTATTCACGTTCTCTCACTTTTTCTCAGTGTGAATTTCACGTGCATATTACGACATCACTAAGAAAGCCCTTTCAAATTGCTTTAAAATTGCTATTGTTTTCTCTTCCTTTCAAACCAGTCTCACATTGTTTCCCTTTTCCCCCACAAAGAAACATTAGTTTTAGAAAATAGCATAAGGTGAGAGTTCTGTAGCCAAAGCTAAGTAGTCATATAAAGGAGACAAGCGAGTGAAGGAAGAGATGGGGATGTCGCTGAGCTTGCTTCCCCCGGGTTGCCATCGCTGTCCGATCTGTAACAAGAGATTTCTAATCCTTTTGCAGCCGCAAGGCTGGCTAATCGTACGCAGCTGGCTCGAATTCAAATCTCTTCAGGCCATGGGGGGGGGGGGGGGCACCAAAAAGCCCACCGCAATCTTCGGATAAAAATTCAATTGAACGGTGTGGATGCAAATTTGTACGAAGAGGAGAAAGAAAGAAGGAAAATGTTCGAGAGGGAAAACTCATTGATAATTGTTGGTAGTGGTGGCAACCTTCCGAAGGCTTCTGTTTATGACAGTGAGTGTGGAGCAAAAGGTGTCAAGAAGAAATCCACTTCCAAGAAGAGGGTGGAGTTGACTCTCAAAACTGTGAATTGTTGGTGCTGGTGTCTGTTTTTACAAATTCTGCCTCAAAACTGAAAAGAGCCAAAGAACTCCTCTCTTTGGTTCATCTTTGATTTGGTTTTGTTTGGTTTAGTTGCTACTCTTTTCTTGTCGTGTCTAGATAGCAAATTAGGGATTTATATAAGTATGAATGTGTTTTAAGTATCTATGTATATATTTATATGTAATCGAAAGTACTGTTTTATGCATTTTGTGAGGAGACATTGTGGATTAAAGAATAAACTCTTGTTTGTGAATATTGTAGACTTGCAAATTTTGTTTTCGATAATCAAATAGCATGTAAAAAAGTTACACAAAATCGTATTCAAATTCCAACTAAATATGTTAGACCACATATTAGCCAAAGCTAATTGAGAGAATACACAAACATCATTCAAACACACCAATTAGAAAAGAAACAAAACACAACACTATAAACCAATTCTAAGTTCAACAACAAAACCATATATTGGAAGAAGAATTGAAGATAAAGATGACATAAGGTTATTAGTTATTAGTGAAGGTAAAACCAATTTAAGCAATTAGAATGAAGAGTAATGTTATTTAGCCAACATGTTCTAACAAAAAATAGTCAAAAACCAAGTTACATCACCAGTTAACCAAGTTTTATAGGCCATTAACCAACCTGCTTTTTCACAATTTTTAGTCAAGCCTAGAAATCTGTGAAAATACAGGTTGGTTAATGGACTTGTAACTACTTTTAACTACTTTTAGACTAATCAATGAAGTTTTATATAAAGGAGTAGGGTGAGCGTGGGACGGGTTAGGACGGGTTATAACTAACCCTAACCCTGTCCCCAATTGTGATCAGGCCATTTTATAGACCCTAACCCGTCCCTAAACCCGTATAAACCCGATAAGCTACGGGTTAATTTAGGACCGGGCCTAATCAAGATGGAACCGGGTTGTCCCAAAATATAAATGATATAACTTTGAGTATACCTTTATTGACGCCTCTACCAATTAACGCAAGTTCAACATCAAATTGCTTTTGAGTTTTAACATAAGTTCAACTTCAAATCACTTAAGAGTTAACATAAGTTCTCAACCATACTACTAACAAATGAAAAATACATGTACTGAGTACTTGCTAAACAAAGAAGTTCAAGACAAAAAACAGAAAATTACAACTAGTAAAATATTTCTAGTAATGAGACAGAAATCCAGAATAAGCAGCTTTTCTTCTCAAACATTCATGATTCAACAAAACAGCTTCTAGCCAAGATCCATTTTTGTGCTTACAAAGGTCCTCAATCAATCAAGCTTACTGCCTGCAGCATTAATTAAAATTAGCATAGACAAGCAATTTTTAATTACAAGACAAAAAGATGAATTTAGTAGTAGAAGATAATTTAAAAGCCAACGCATAGCAAATGTCATGGCAGGCAAAAACCAAAAGGTGTGATTTAAGTCATTCAAGGATTCATCCACTACTATAATTATAATCTATGTGGATTGTGGAGGGGTTGCAAAAAGTGTTATTTTCTATGCACCTCTTGGTATTTCTATGCAACTCTCCGTTTTCCTATGTAAACAACGGCATCATTTTAATTGTTGGGTTATTATTTTTTTTGTACAAAGGGTTATTAATATTAAAATAAGTGTAATAATAGTAAAAAAATATTAATATATATATATATATATATATATATATATATATATATATATATATATATACCTATATTAAGGACGGGTTGGGTAACCCGAGGGTCAACTCGAACCCGTCGTAACCCGAAGCCGGGTTAATCTTGGGACGGTCCTATTTTGTCCATTTTCTATAAAGGATAGGGTTGGGTTCAACCCAAAATCAATAGGTTGAGACGGGTTGGCGGGTTGGGATGGGTTCTGCACACCCCTATAAAGGACTTGTAACTATGTTGTATGTTTACTTTTCTTCTTCACATCTATGTTGTATATTGGTTGTTGAATTAAGCAACTGTATGTCTATTTAAATAATATTATTTTGTCTTTTTAGAATGTAATTATTAACTTTTAATACATGCTTATCGAAAAAAAAAACTTTTAATATATACGTTAGATATAACATATCCTTTGTTTTGGTTAAGTTTATTTCCTTCTTTACTAGTTATTTAGATCCCCCGAGGCTAGAAAATTAACCATGTTTGGGAAAAAAGAAGGGAAAGAGAATGTAGCAAAAACAATAGAGACAGAATAAAGAAAAACATTTTTGAAATATATTTTTATAGTTTTTAAAAAATTATTTTATTTATTAATTAAATAAATGAGCTATCATTAATTATATTTATTGAAAAATTATTATATTTATATCAAGAAATCTAAGCATGTATTTTGGTACGATACTTCGTTGAATGAATATACTTTGATGTGTTTTAGATGTATTTTTGCTATAAGTATTTGTATATGGTTTTGATTTATTTACTTAAGACATTACAAGTACATTGTTGTGTTTTATTCATATGTGGCTCTACAATTTAGATGTATTTTGGTACAATTTGGTTGTATTTTGATACAATTTGTTGTGCAATTTAAAATAAAAGTACATTGAAAAGAAATGGTTTTAAAAAAATTAGTTCTGTAAAACAATTAATTAACTCAATAATTTAATAAAATAAATTAACTGTCATTAAGTATATTTATTATTTAAAAATATTATGATTATATATTTATTAGAAAACTTCGTAACTGTTATACTAAATATTTCTATTCAATGTATTTGAAATATTAAAATAAATCTACACATGCTTACTATAGTAGTTAATGTTCATGATTATATGGAGCAAAAAAAATGTTCATGATTATAAAAAATAATATAAGGATTATGCACTCCACCAAAAAATATGAAATTTTATTTTTTTACACACTCCTGTTTTTTCTCTTTCTCTTCAAGTATTAAAAGGATACTACTTTTTGAAAAATTGAAAAGTGTGCAATTCACGTAAGTGAAACGTAAATCGATCCAGAAAACCTGGTGTTACGTAATTACTTTTGTCCAGGTCAAGAATCACGCGTCTTCCTTCCTCCTCAATTTCTCTGCATGCAATTTATCTTATAGGTTCAAATCCAAAATGCAGTTCCGCAACACTTCTATCCTTTTCTTCTTTATTCACGTTCTCTCACTTTTCCTTAGCGTGAATTTAGCGTGTGTATTACGACATTATTGAGCAAGTCCTTCCAAACTGCTATAAAGTTGTTATTCTTCTCTCTTCCTTTCAAACCAGTCTCACATTGTTTTCCTTCTCCCCAAAAACAAACACTTGTTTCAGAAAATGGCATATGGTGAGAGTTCTGCAGCCAAGCAGTCATCCAAAGGAGAAAAGCGAGTTAAGGAAGAGATGGGGATGTGGTTGAGCTTGCTTCCCCCAGGTTGTCATCATTGTTCGATCTGTAACAAGAGATTCAAGTCTCTTCAGGCCGTGGGGGGGCACCAAAATGCCCACCGCACTCTTCGGATAAAAATTCAATTGAATGATGTGAATACAAATTTGTATGAAGAGGAGAAAGAAAGGAGGAAAAAAGTTCTAGAAGGCAAACCCATTGATGATGATCAGTCATGCAATTGTACCGGTGATGAATTTCCCATGGGGGTGGCTAATGATCATGGGGTGGTGGCAAATTATGAGAATCGGTCCGGAATTGACTTGAATCTGCACCTTGGTTTTGGTTCGTGCAAAAAGGTGATAAAATTCTTTGATTTTATGCCTGTTAATGAGATGAAAGAAGCTGGTGTTCGTGTTGGAGGGGCTCGTGAGCTACCTGATCTGTCCCTGAGAATTGGTGGGAATGAAGGTGGTGTTGGTGTTGGTAGGGGTGGCAACCTTCCGAAGGCTTCTGTTTCTGACGGTGAGCGTAGAGGAAAAGGTTGCAAGAAGAAATCCACTTCCAAGAAGAGGGTGAAATTGACTCTCAAACTGTGAATTGTTGCTGCTGGTGTATGTTTTTACATATTCTGCCTCAAAACTAAAAAGAACCATAGAATTCTTCCATTTGGTTCATTTTTCGTTTGGTTTCGTTTGGTTTAAATGCTAGCAAATTAGCATATTTCATGAAGGAAATATGGAAACTTGCACGAGTGTGCTTTAGGGATTTTATTCATTGTTGCTTTTATAAGTATGAAGGTATGTTTACTTTTCTTCTTCACATCTTTGTTGTATTATTGTATGGTTGCTGAGGTAAGCAATTGTCTGTCTATTTAAATAATATTGTTTTGTCTTTTCTAAAATATAACTAATAACTTTTAGAGTAATGTTATTCGGGTAAATTTTTCGAGGCAAAAATAGCCAAAAACCATATTACAATACCAATTAACCAAGTTTTTTAAGTCATTAACCAGCTTATTTTTTTTACAGTTTTCTAAGTCATTGACTAAAAACTGAGAAAAAGTAGGTTGGTTAATGGCTTAAAAAATTTGGTTAATTGATGTTGTAATATAGCCAAAAACCATATTACAATACCAATTAACCAAGTTTTTTAAGTCATTAACCAACCTAATTTTTCACAGTTTTCTAGGCCATTGACTAAAAACTGAGAAAAAGTAGGTTGGTTAATGGCTTAAAAAACTTGGTTAATTGATGTTGTAATGTGGTTTTTGACTGGAAAAGTTTGGCCGAATAACGTTACACTAACTTTTAATATATATACGTGGCTTAAATATGTTTTGGGCCCCTGCAAATATAGGGTGTTTTGGTTTAAGCCCCTGTAAAAAAAAATTTTGTTAAAAGCCCTTGCAAAATGACATCTTTTGTTATAAGCCCTTCTATGACTAAAATGTTAGTCTTAACATGGAATGCTATGATTGCTGGATATGTTGAGAAGAGCTTATAACAAAATATTTCATTTTGCAAGGGCTTTTAACAAAAAAAAAATTTGCAGGGGCTTAAACCAAAACACCCTATATTTGCAGGGGCCTAAAACATATTTAAGCCTATATACGTTAGATATTGCATGTCCTTTGTTTTGGTTATTTTTATTGCTTTCTTTACCGGTTATTTAGATCCTCGAGGCTAGAAAATTAATCATGTTTGGGGAAAAGGAAGGAAAAGAGAATGTAGCAAAAACAATATTAAAGGCAGAAAAAAGAAAAACATTTTTTAAATATATTTTTATAGCTTTAAAAAACTATTTTATTCATTAATTTAATTAAATAAATGAGCTATCATTAATTATATTTATTTTTCATAAATGATTATATTTATATGAAGAAATCTAAGCATGTTTACCGTAACACCTCGATGATTTTGGTAAAATACTTTTATTGTCTTTTTGAAAATGTGTGTAATTTTTTTCCTTTAAAACTATTTCCAATACAATTAGAGTAATGCAACGTTATGAAACATAAACACAAACCAACACATACTGAAAGTTCAACTTGATATTTCATAAATATTTCTTTAAGGCGAATCATCAAACACGAACATCCTATGCTCCGACTCATACCACCGATATCGATGGGATGTATTCGCTGAATCGATGAAATTAAATTTGCATTTTAGGTAAGATGTAGAAAATTAATCAATTGCTAACTCCATATATATTTATATCATAGTTTAATAAAGTGTCTAGTTCATATGTTTTTCTCAAGTCTTTTAATATTCTAAAATCTCTCTAAATTTGCCTACTCAATTTTTAACAACTTTCTATGTTCAATATTGTAGTATAAAGGAAAGTAATATATGATTATGAGTTTCCTATATCTCCCTTCCATCATACCTCAAAACATTTTACAAGTAATTTACGGTTTACTACTTCCATGTATAACCCTTGTCTAAATTTGTAGTTTGCTTATTATTAAACCCTAAGATACAAATTTCTATTCTTACCTCAAATAGGATGCAATTCTTTTCAGTTAAAACCCAAAAACTCAAACCCAGTCTCTCATAAAGCTCCTGCTTCCTCAAATGCCCAGACAATTCCACTCTCACTTCTAATAATCTAATAAAAAGAGTTTGCAGATATCGCTTTTCAGTTCTCGAAAAAAACTCAAAGATTTTTGAAAGGTTAATTATGTTTTTGGTCCCTATAAAATTTGGTTTTTTTGGTTTAGTCCCAATTTTTTTTCCATCATTTTTAGGCCCTCATGACTTTTAATAGCATTTTTTTGGACCCTCATGACTTTTTTCGTTAGTTGTAGTCGTTCATGACTTTTAATAGCGCTTTTTTAGACCTTTTATAGTGCTTCTAAACTCTATTAAAAGTCATGATACACTATTAAAAGTCGTGAGAGACTAAAACTGATGCAAAAAAAAATTGGGGGACCAAAAGTAGGTAATTTTTTTAGGGACTAAAATAAAAAAATTTAAATTTCTTTGGGACAAAAAATATATTTAACCCTATTTTAAAATGATAGTTTAAGACTTAAAAGAAAAAAAAGACTAACATTCCCTGGAAGGTAGCTCAGTTGGCGAGCTAAGAGACATGAAAGAATTGCAAGAAGGAGGTCCAAGGTTCAAACCCCGAAAACTAACATTCCCCCAACTCCACTAACATTTACTTATAAAAAAAGACTTATACGGCATCATCAAATTAATGTCACTTCATGGGTAGCTAACAATGGTTCCAACAAAAAATAATAATTGGCATCATCAAATGTTTTTACGGCATTTTTCCTTTATGAAGCCATTTTTCATACCAAATAGAAATGTCCCCTCTCCCCACTCTAGTGATGAAACCGGATTGAAGAATAGCTGCTGCTCTCTTTATAGATTTCCAAGTGTATGAAGCTCCAGTATGCTGAGATTCCTCAAAAATATTGCCTGAAGGAGTGTATTTTGAAGTAAGAAGCTGAACCCAAAGCTTCTCGGGGTGATGTATAAACTCCCAAACATGTTTACCAAGCATTACTGTATTTGAATCTCTCGACCTTCTCAACCCCAGACCCCCTCTACTAATAGGTGTACTAACTGTTCTCCATTTAACCCAATGACAATGAGGATCACCGTAACATCCCTAATTTCGGTTAATTTCATTTTATGAAATTAACTAGCGAATTATTATTCGATAAAATAATAAATCAAGTTATGGACATGTTAAAAGCATGAAAGCAACATTTAATTGTTGATTGTATGAATTATGTGATTGTTTGGGGTAGAAATAGAATTATGTGAGGACTAGGGAGCCAAGGGCGTTTTGGTCATTTCCATATCATTCGAACCCTAACCCAAATTACACAACACCAAACATACTCCTTAACTCCATAAGACCACAACCACAATTTAATTATAAGTTAGTTATGAGTTAGTGGTTAATTAGAAGTAAACTAAGGTGATGAGCTAAATGGGGGGGCATTTTAGTCTTTTCCCACTCATTAAGCCTTCAGCTGAAACACTCTCTCATTTCTCAATTTCAGCTGAAACACAACTTTCACTTTAAACATAACCAGAAAAAAGGAAAGAAGTGGAGGAAAGAAAGGAGAGAGTGAGGCGAAAGGTGTAACACCCCTTTTCTAATAACCTTACTATTTAATAAAATCAGAGTTTCTTTTTTTTTTTGAAAACAATCTAAGCGAGTGCTACACTTACTTCATTAAATCAACAACTTCAATTTTTCATAGTTCGGTTAAAACCACAAGATACATAGCACCATGAAATACCGTTTAGTTCGCATCAACCAAATACCATCACTACCGCAGCGGAATAATAACAAGTTCGAAAACAAAACCAATACAGCATCAATAATAGTCTAACAGCATAAAGACAATAACACATAAGCATAAGACGCCCCCCGGTGCTACGTATCAGAGCATGACACTTCCTACCAGACGAAGGCATAAGGGTAACCTTCACTCGTTATTACCTGCACGTTGCCGACATAAGAAGCAACATAGAAGCAGTAGGGTGAGTCTCTTTTCATAATTAATAACATATGGAATAAGCATTGCATAGGAAAGGTAACCAGGCACACCAATTCACAACAATGGCAACAACCACATCAAAATTACATTCCCAAACAACACTACACAATATATGGTTATGCATGAAATGCAACCCAAACTCCACGGGCACATGCATGTCGGATCCGTCACCAAATACAAATAGGCCGTAGCCTCTGCTCACCAAAATAAAATTAGGCCGAAGCCTCTGCTCACCAAAATAAAATTAGGCCGAAGCCTCTGCTCACCAATAATGCACATGTTTCATGAGATGCTATGGAAATGCATCACAACACACCACACAATTCATCAATTCACCATTTAATTCAACTCACCATTTTATTCACATTCTCACCATTGTATTAATCAGCTCGCCAATTAAAATTAGGCCGAAGCCTCTGCTCACCAATCACACCATAATACACTCACCAATTCAACCCACCACTCACACCAACACCAATTTCAATTAGGCCAATTTAGGATTTGACACGACATAGGGAAAGTGAATAAAAATTGAATTTAGACACCTTGAACAACTTCAGTCCAGAACCGCCAGTAAAATAACTCATTTTTGCATAAAATCAGAATATTTGGATAGACACCGAAATTAGCTTCGAAACGCATTTTGAACCGTTAAATTTGGATAACCGAGTCAAAAGTTACATTAAAAACAAGTTTGGAAAATTTGGGCAACAGCCTGATTTTTGGCGCCCAGCAAAACTGGCGCAGGAAACTGGCGCAGGGCGCCTAGCGCCCAGACACTGGCGCTGGAAACTGGCGCAGGGCGCCTAGCGCCCAGACACTGGCGCTGGAAACTGGCGCAGGAACACCCAAAACTGGCGCAGAGCACACGGCGCCCATGCACTAGGCGCCTAGGGCCATGACAGACCACAACTCCTATGACTCCAAAAATTGTTTTGCACGAGCCATTTAACTTGGACATGAAAACCCAGTATCAATTTTCGCAAAATAGACAACATAAGGTTGGGACCCTTGGCGCCCATGGCACAAGGAACACGGCCAAATTTTGACCCAACACCTGAAACTGACTCTTTTTGTGCCCAGGAACTCCCATACCAAATTTGAAAACAAACCGATCATCCAATCTCCGGGACCCTCGGCTCCCATGGTGCCTAGACACGAGCAACACAATTCTCCAACACAGTGGCGCAGACAAGGGAACCCGGCGCCCAGTGTCTAGACACAGAACCAGACACAGGCAACACAGACACAGCACATGGGCGCCTGGCTCCCAGGAGCTAGACACAGACTTAGACAGAATTTCCAGCAACACCCAAAACTCCCTAGGAGCCTAAGGAGCCAACCAAATTCGAGTTCCTCACCACCAAAAATTCCCAAATTAAATCTCCAACCTTAATTTATCAATATAAGACTGACCATCATGTTTTTCACCAAAATTTCATTCAATCATAACATCAAACAATGGGCATGCTCAATCATTATTGTGTACAATTCAACACCTAATCAAACATATCTTTGCACAATTAAATTCAGCATAGCCACAACATCAAAATACACAATTCATTCAAGAAAATCACTCTAAAACCTAACCCTATACGATAGTCATCACATACACTATTAAAAACGAAAAGAAGAGCCCCCTAACCTTATGGAAGTCGAAATTACTAGGAAAGTCTCCAAGGAATTGCAAGACACCAACAAGCTTTCCCTCCTCCTTGAGTGTTCCACGAAATTCTTCTTCCTTCCTCTTGTAACCGTCGCCTCCTCTCCTTTCTCACTCTCTCCTACGCAAGTTTTCTTTTCTCTTCTCTTCTCTCCTCTCTTCGAATTCTTTTCTTTCTTTTTGGATGGAATAAGTGAAATAAAACTAACCCACAAGACCCTTAAGTGATTCGAGCTCTATGACTAGCTAATGGGTCATGGGCTTACTCGTGGATCATGGGCCTCCTTCCACTACCCAATTTAATTACTAAACACCATATTATTACTTATACCACTTACATCCTATTTAATTAATCCTAAACCCAATAAGGTCCACATATATCATCCTCTTCCCCTATCACCTAAAACCCCCCAATTAATTAACAATTAACTAAGTACGCAAACAAACAAACGCATAAATAACTAAACAAATATTATTCCTACCACATAACCTTATATAATTAATTACACAACCAAATAAATATTTTTGGGGTGTTACAAAAGGGAGAGAGGAGAAAGGAATCATCACCACTATCAAGCTCTTTGCATGTGAGTTCTTTTCAACCCATTCTTCCTCATTGTTTTTAGCTCTACACAATGACACTAATTTCATCCTCTGCTTCCTCCTCTATCCATTGTTGCCATTTTTGAACCTCCTAGCTCTCAAGAAGCAAAAATGGAGTTTTGGGGTCTCTAATAGCTTGCATGTGGATGATGAAGCTCCATAGTTAAATTGTGAAGTCCAGATTCAGTACTAGAGCCCTTGCAATAGCTACATTTCTGTTTTGGGTCGAATTGGGTAGAAGAGGAGCATTTGGGGAGGTTGCATTTTCGATTGGAAGCGATTGGACGCATTTGGATCGAGTTCGGAACGTGTTGTGAGATTTTGGAGCGGTTGAGCTTTGCAAGTTTCGGTATCTCGTGATTCTCATCACGACCGATGAGTTTTACTCACGTTAGGTTTTCAGTATTTCAAATATTTTGTTCGTGTTACCGAATTTGGATAAAGGTTGATATTGAAATCGATTTTGAGTCGCAAACCGTTTTTTTTTAAAATATAGCATTTGATGATTTTTATTAAATTTTATATGTGATTGTATGAACTGAGATTGGACTGGAATATTACGTGAATGTTGATTGTTTTGTTGAAAATTGGACTGGGTTTCGATTGGAAGCGATCGGAGAAGCGAAACGAAACGAAACGAACGAATTGCGAATCTGCTACAGGCAGCACGGATCGTGCAACCTTTAGCACGGGCCGTGCTAGTCTTTCTGTCTGAGAAATGTGGAATCTCATTCTAGCACGGGTCGTGCAAGGTCTGGCACGGGTCGTGTAAGGTCTGGCACGGGTCGTGCAAGACCTTCTGCCACCAGTTTTTGAAAATTCGTTTCGTCGCTCCTTTCGACTCCAAACCTCTCCTAATATTCTTTCCAACCTTTTGTGATGATTTTTCACTTATAAAACATTGTTTTTGACATGTTCAAGATGGTTTTGGAAATTACCTTCAAACCTATAAATATTCCGAAAAACGAAAAGTAGTACACGTGACCGAACATGGATTATGTTTACCATCATGGAACTAAATGTTCAAGTAACTGTTTATACATGGAACTAAATGTTCAAATAACTGTTTATTCATGGAACTAAATGTTCAATCAAGTCAGGATATATAAATTATATCAAAGCACGAGTGATGACCTAGTTGATTAGTATACTAGGGGAGGGGAAGTCATGAGCCCCAGAACCTAGGCCTCAGAAAGTTTGAAGCTAGCCTAAGCTAGTGGAGAGGTTCGACGGTAAAGGCAGAGCTTTTACCGAAGATGTACTATGGCATGTCAGGAAAAGCTATATGCACGTAGGACCTAAATGGACTACGATTAAATGAACAAGAATAAATGGACCGGGAGTCATTGTGAGGGGTTACGGTAGGACTCACTGAGATAATGTTTATCTCACCCTTTATATGTTGTTGTTTTTACAGAGAGACAGGGAAAGAAGAAAGCGAAGAAGTACGAGTAGGTGATGTGCTTGAGGAGAAGTTCGAAGACTTGGTTCTTTTACCTTTGATATTGAGTTCCCTTGTTGTCTTTGTAACTTGATAATATGACTTGAATTTGTTTTAAGTTATGTAATCGTTTTCGCTTTTCTTGTGATGGTATTGAACACTAGGTCATGAGGATATTGAAAGACATGGAACCGATATGGTTTCTAATTAAGTTATGGAATTTAAGACTGTTTGATGTTAATCATCGAAAAATTTTAGTAGTGTTCAATATCTAAACATGAAATATTAATCTGATGTATGCAATTTCGTGCATCTTAACATTTCTACTTGATAGAAATATTAGGGTGTTACAATCACCCCATATGATTTGCTTGATGCTAGAGTCAAGTTTGTCACACACCCCTTGTGGAAGCCAAAGGTTATGCATAGGATAAATAGGCATGGAGCTCAACACCGACTTCGCTAAGGTCACCCTACCAGCCCTACTCAAAAGATTGCTCTTCCAACCTGCTAGGCGGCTGTTAATTTTGTCAAGGATGATAGAAAAGTTTGAGTTAGTGACTCTACCTTGCAGCATGGGGAAACCAATTGGTATCTACCAATATTGTAGGTGTGACTGAAATCGACGATCCTTTCAAACCTTGCAACTTTAGAACGAGGGATGTTCTTAGACCAAGTGCATATTTAAGGTTATGCATCCTAATTATAAAAAGTTGCATTTATTTAGAGTGAATACGCAATTTCGTTCTTCACAAAAATTTGTGTGCCCAATTTGTCTCCGAGAATAATTAATATCTGTATATGTTTTTGGTTTTTGTACTTAAGACATTACAAGTACATTATTGAGTTTTATTCATACGCGGCACTACAATTTAGATATATTTTTGTACAATTTGGTTGTATTTTGATACAATTTGGTGTGCAATTTTAAATAAAAGTACATTGAGGCACTGAGCTTATCGAAAAAAAAAGTACATTGAATAGAAACAGTTCTACTCTAATTTTTTTTGAATAAAGAACCATTAGATAGATATGTTATTTGTTTAATTTTTTTATTTAAAGCACCATTGGAAAAAAATAACCAATAAAAAAGTAGTAAAAAATTACGAGTCCAAATAAATATTGAAAAATAACCCGCAATATAAGTTATTATAAAAGTAACTCATAAAAAAATATTAAAAACCCCAGTAGAAGATAGAAAACATTAATGAGATAAAACTTTATTAAAAAATAACTAGTAAAAAATTACTAGAAGAATATGAATAAACAAAATGTTTAATTTGTTTCGGTTACCATGTTATTGGTGCACAGTTTCCACCGATTTTGTCATGATTAATTTACGTCGGGGAACCTATCTGGCCACGTGTATACCTGGTTTTGTTGGTCCGTATGGTTGTCCTTTCCCAACAGAGTTTTTGCCATACCCAATATTTGAATTCGAGACTTTGAGATAGGATATAAGCCCAGTTACCACTTGGACCAACCCTTATCGGTACAAAATGTTTAATTAGTAACAAGTAAAAAATATTAAAAAGCCAAAGAAAACTTGTTTTAAAATATAAAATATTTTTAGTCATTAAAAAAATGACTTGACATGTGTTAACGTGGCATATAATTAGCCACTCAAACATAGACCTAAAGATATACATCAAAAATGAAAACAAAACTATAAGGACTAAAAGTTGAAAGAACCATTTAATGAAAAACAAACCTCATATTTTATTGATACTAAAACCATATTCAATCTTTGAAGTTATAATACGTTAACTAGTATTTTATCCATGCATACGCACATGTGATATTGTATTTATTATAATTTGATATGAAATTATAAATACGTTGAAAGTTGCAAAATATAATAAAAGAAAAAGGAAAAACTTGATAAAAGGCTATATTTTCAAATTTATTAAAATAGTTGTATTAGAAAAAGTTTAAAACAAGTCGGTATCTTCTTTTAATATTAATAATGAAGTAAAAATAAAGAAATAGGAAAATCAGATTTAAGGTAAAATATGCACCCCATTTGGCGCTCTCGTTGGCACTCCCGTTGCCGCTCTCGTTACCAATCCCATTGCCAGTCTTTCGGTGCCGCTTCCGTTGTCACTGTTTACTCCTTTTTTTCTATATGATTTAATATTAATTTAATCATATTAATTTTATTTTAAAAAAGTTATTTTGTAATTTTTGGTAGTGGTTAAAGTTTTTTTACAATTCTTAATTTTAAATTGATTGATTTTTATAGTTTTATTAGAGAGATTATAGTAAATAGTAATTTTAGATGGAGTAAAAATGAAGAAAAAGGAAAATGAGATTTAAGGTAAAGTATGAAAAAATAAAAGTTTTTTTTTAAAAAAAACAAAAAAATTGGAAAAAAACTGACACGTGTCAGTCATTTTTTTAAAAACTGCAAAAGCTGACTGCACTCTCCCTTTTGTCATCTAGTGGCTAAATGACCTTTTGACTCTACTAAAATATAGAAGGAGGGTAGCGTAGTAATTTTGGTGGAGGGTTACTTGCCTTTTATTATTATTATAGTAGATTTCTATTTTTACCCTTATTTAATGTGAGGTTTTTTTTGTTTGTAAACCAAAGAATCCTCCGCGCCGGCTGTGGAGATTAATCCTTCGAGGTATCAGAGATTCATTTAAAGGGTTGACCTCTCCCAATAAATGTTTTGCCTTACGCCCCGAGACTAGGAATCAAACCCAAGACCAAATAGTTAAGGGACCCAAGTATCTACCATTAGTGTCACATCATGTTAGTTTTAATGCGAGACTTTGTGTCAAAAAATATGCGAGCCTTCTGTTTACGGTGAAACACAAACAAAATTTAATAATATTAATTATCAATAATGATTCCAAATTTCCAATACGATTCTCAATCTCTATAAATTAGAGGTTTGTTTCAACAACCAACACCGTGGCCAGTGACTTACTCAACCTGGGACACAGGGATCAACCCGGTACTCCCGGGTTCGATTCCCACAGTGGACAAATTCAGTATTGGCCATCGCGAAATTTGAAAGCGTTGGAACACTCGGTAGGTAGCCAGCGATCGTCCGAAAAAAAGAAGAAGTTTGTGTCAAAAATATGGACCAAAGGGACTAAGGGAGCCTTTATTATGCATTTATGTCATTACAATTATAATTTTATTAGTACATAATAAATTGTTTCAATTTATAATTATCATTTCATTTTATAATTCAAAAGACCATTCAATTCATTTTAAATTTTTTAACTCAAATAAATATTACTTAAAGTTGTAGTTAATGCTTTTATAAATAATTTTATCGAGGTAATTGTACTTACCTCCAATTCTGGTCAAATGACACACCTTCCCTTCAATTAACTTATTTTTTGGTTTTACCCAGGGTATCCACCGCTGACCGCAGTGACTAATCCTCTCGCTGAGGTGTAGGTGCCTCGAGGAGCATGACAGCTGGCTCAGAGTTTTAATGCTGCTCCGTACCCAAGGTGGGGATGGAACCACCGACCCTTGGTCAGCACCAACCGCTGAACCCTACACTCTGGGTTATTCTTCAATTAACTTATTTAGTTCTTTGCATAAAAAAACTTATTTAAAATTTTTGGATCATTTTTTTATAGTTAATTTTTGTTTAATTCTCTAAAAAAAGTTAATTAATTAATTTACTTAAATAAATGAATTGTTATTAATTATATTTATTATTTATAAATATAATGATTATATATTTAATATAAAACTTCGGAACTACTCCCTCCGTTCCTACTTACTTGTCGCTTTTTGACTTTTTACACATACTAATGAGATCAATAAATTTTGTTACGTTTGATGAAATTATTTAACTTTTACCTATAATACCCTTAATAATTTTTTACTCTCATTTCATCTACTTCTCTCTCTGCAATAATTTCTTATGGGCCTTATTGATTAAACAATAATAAATGTTGCATTGAACTTTGAAAATGATAATAAGTAGAAACAACTTTTTTCTACAAAAGCGACAAGTAATAAGGAACGACAGGAGTATTTTACAAAATATTTCTATTCAATGTATTTGAAATTTTAAAATAAATCTAAACATGTTTACCATAGAAGTTAATGTTCATGATGATAAATAATATAAGGATTATGCACTCCACCAAAAAATATGATGTTTTATTTTTTTTAAACACTCCAGTTTTTCCCTTAAAGTATTAAAAGAATACTGCTTTTTGAAAAATGAAATTTGTGCAATTCATGCAAGTAAAACGTAATCTGGTCCTTAAAACCTGGTGTTACGTAATTACTTTTGTCCAGCTTAAGAACCACGCGTTTTCATTTCTCCTCACTTGCTGTACATGTACAAATCAAAAATGCAGTTCCGCTATAGTTCTATGCTTTTCTTCTTTATTCACGTTCTCTCACTTTTTCTCAGTGTGAATTTCACGTGCATATTACGACATCACTAAGAAAGCCCTTTCAAATTGCTTTAAAATTGCTATTGTTTTCTCTTCCTTTCAAACCAGTCTCACATTGTTTCCCTTTTCCCCCACAAAGAAACATTAGTTTTAGAAAATAGCATATGGTGAGAGTTCTGTAGCCAAAGCTAAGTAGTCATATAAAGGAGACAAGCGAGTGAAGGAAGAGATGGGGATGTCGCTGAGCTTGCTTCCCCCGGGTTACCATCGTTGTCTGATCTATAACAAGAGATTTCTAATCCTTTTGCAGCCGCAAGGCTGGCTAATCGTACGCAGCTGGCTCGAATTCAAATCTCTTCAGGCCATGGGGGGGGGCACCAAAAAGCCCACCGCAATCTTCGGATAAAAATTCAATTGAACGGTGTGGATGCAAATTTGTACGAAGAGGAGAAAGAAAGAAGGAAAAATGTTCGAGAGGGAAAACTCATTGATAATTGTTGGTAGTGGTGGCAACCTTCCGAAGGCTTCTGTTTATGACAGTGAGTGTGGAGCAAAAGGTGTCAAGAAGAAATCCACTTCCAAGAAGAGGGTGGAGTTGAGGGTGGAGTTGACTCTCAAAACTGTGAATTGTTGGTGCTGGTGTCTGTTTTTACAAATTCTGCCTCAAAACTGAAAAGAGCCAAAGAACTCCTCTCTTTGGTTCATCTTTGATTTGGTTTTGTTTGGTTTAGTTGCTACTCTTTTCTTGTCGTGTCTAGATTCATGCTAGCAAATTAGGGATTTATATAAGTATGAATGTGTTTTAAGTATCTATGTATATATTTATATGTAATCGAAAGTACTGTTTTATGCATTTTGTGAGGAGACATTGTGGATTAAAGAATAAACTCTTGTTTGTGAATATTGTAGACTTGCAAATTTTTTGTTTTCGATAATCAAATAGCATGTAAAAAAGTTACACAAAATCGTATTCAAATTCCAACTAAATATGTTAGACCACATATTAGCCAAAGCTAATTGAGAGAATACACAAACATCATTCAAACACACCAATTAGAAAAGAAACAAAACACAACACTATAAACCAATTCTAAGTTCAACAACAAAACCATATATTGGAAGAAGAATTGAAGATAAAGATGACATAAGGTTATTAGTTATTAGTGAAGGTAAAACCAATTTAAGCAATTAGAATGATGAGTAATGTTATTTAGCCAACATGTTCTAACAAAAAATAGTCAAAAACCAAGTTACATCACCAATTAACCAAGTTTTATAGGCCATTAACCAACCTGCTTTTTCACAATTTTTAGTCAAGCCTAGAAATCTGTGAAAATGCAGGTTGGTTAATGGACTTGTAACTACTTTTAACTACTTTTAGACTAATCAATGAAGTTTTATATAAAGGAGTAGGGTGAGCGTGGGACGAGTTAGGACGGGTTATAACTGACCAGGATTGTGAGTATACCTACTCAGACGACCGACTGCGAATGCAATGTCTGGTCGAGAAAAGTTCATTAAATGCAGTAGGCTCCCAATTACTTGGGAATACTGAGGTTGGTCAACAAGATCACCTCTATTTTTCTTTAAGCGTGAGTTAGCGTCATAGGAGGTACTCAAGGGGGTTGAGTCATAGTGTCCAAACTTCCTAAGAAGTTTTTCCACATAATGATCTTGTGATAGTGTGATATTATCACCTTCCCTGATGATTCTAACTCCTAATATTACATTAGCCTCACCCATATCTTTCATGTCGAAACTAGATGAAAGAAAGGATTTTGTTTTGATAACAATATCCAGACAAGTACCAAATATGAGCATGTCATCTACATATAAACATATGATCACATGTTCTCCACACACAGTTTTAGTGTAAACACATTTATCAACTTCAGTTGTGGTGAAGCCATCTTCGACTAAGGTTCTGTCGAATTTTTCATGCCATTGTTTTGGTGCTTGTTTAAAACCATATAACGACTTAAGGAGTTTGCATACTTTGTTTTCTTGACCTGAAACTATACATCCTTCGGGTTGATTCATGTAGATTCTTCTTCTAAGTCACCGTTCAAAAAGGCGGTTTTAACATCCATTTGGTGAATAACAAGTTTATGGATAGAAGCCAAAGCTATTAAAACTCTAATAGAAGAAATTCTTGTTACTGGAGCAAAGGTATCAAAATAATCAATGTTTTGTTTTTGAGAAAAACCTTTTGCTACTAGTCTTGCTTTGTATTTATCAATAGACCCATCAGGGTTATACTTTCTTTTGAAAATCCACTTGCATCCTATTGATTTTGCCCCAGGTGGTAAATCAACTAAGGTCCAAGTGTTACATTTGGAAATTGAGTCTATTTCAGTTTTAATGGCTTCTTTCCAAAATTTCGACTCAGAAGAAGAAGTTGCTTCAAAAAAGGTTTCTGGATCTTTTTCGACTAGATAAGTGTAAAAATCATTTCCGAAGGATGTTTCTTTTCTTGGTCTTTTACTTCTCCTTAGTTCTTGATACGGTTCCTCATGAGTTTCATCATTAGTACTTGCTAATGGTTGTTTAGATATACTATCATGTTTCAAAGGAAAAACGTTTTCAAAAAACTCAGCATTTTTAGTTTCTACGATAGTATTATTATCTAGAACATCACTTTTCACAACAAGGAATTTATAAGCAGCGCTGTGTTCTGCATATCCTATAAAAACACAATCAGAGGTTTTGCAACCAATTTTTCTTTTCTTAGGATCAGGCAACATAACTTTAGCTAAGCACCCCCACACTTCTAAATATTTTAAGTTAGGTTGATAACCTTTCCACAGTTCATAGGGGGTCTTTCCGGTTTTCCTATGAGGAGTTCTATTTTGTATAAAACATGCAGTTAATATAGCCTCACCCCACAAGTTAGTTGGCACATTAGAACTTATTAACATAGCGTTCATCATCTCTTTCAATGTTCTATTTTTCCTTTCGGCTATGCCATTAGATTCAGGTGAATAGGGGGAGTTGTTTCATGTATTATACATTCCTTTTCACAAAAATCATTAAAAGATATGTATTCTCCTCCACGGTCGGATCTAACTCTTTTAATCTTTCTATCTAATTGATTTTCGACTTCAGCTTTATATGAAAGAAAAGCTTCAAATGCTTCATCTTTTTGTCTTAATAGAAACACCTTAGTGTATCGCGAAAAATCATCTATAAACGTTACATAATAATTTTTTCCGCCCCTTGTTGGAGTTTGTTTTAAATCTCCTAGGTCCGTATGAATTAAACTAAGCAGTTCAGTTTCACGATGTACTGGGGGACACGATTTCTTTGTTAACTTGGTTTCGACACATACATCGCATTTACTATGTTGATTATCACTAGTCGAAATCATGCCAAGACGTTGCAATTTAATAACATACTGAAAGTTAATATGACCTAGTCTAGCATGCCACATATTATAAGAGTCAATCAAGTAAGCAGAAGTCGAAACATTGTTATTGAAATCAAAAGTGTTGAGTACAAAAAGTCCATGATCATAATATCCCTTTCCAATAAAAAAATGTTGTTCTTGGTAAGAACAATCTTATCAGATTCAAATGTTACTTTGATACCATGTTTCAGCAGAACTCCAACAGAGATCAGGTTTGCCCTTATGTTAGGCACATGAAACACATTTGTGAGAGCCAGAGTTTTTCCCGATGTGAGCTTGAGAAGAACTTTTCCTTTCCCCACAACTGGGGCTGGATGTGAGTCACCCAGATAGATATTTTCTTCTCCTTCCCCTACAGCAGTGTAGGAGGTAAAAACTTCTCTATTAGCACAGATGTGCTTGGTGGCTCCAGAATCCACCACCCATTTGTTCACATCAGTTGCCATGTTGACCAGAGAAACGACAGCAGCAATGACATCGTCATCCTCATTATCATCTCCACCAGCATCAGCCAAGTTGGCGTTAGCCTTAGGAGGATTGTCATTTCTCGCCCTATGCCTGCATTTAGGTGCATAGTGTCCTGGCTTTCCACAAACAAAGCAGTATCCTCTTTTCTTGAATTCAGTGCTATGAGTACCAGGATAATGATCATTGTTCCTTTTGTGATACTTTTGATTAGATGATTTCTTGGGATCGTACCTTTTGTTTGGAGAGACTGGTTTACCTTTGTCGAACCTTGAAGGGTTGTTCATCACCATGTTTGCCCGTGAAGCCATTGATTTCACCTTTGTCTTGTTACTCTCTTTTCGGTTGGTATCTTCGATGATGATATGAGTTAGCAGCTCGTTCAGTGACAATTGCTTGTGTTTGTGCTTCAGCTGTTGCTTGTAGTCCTTCCATGATTCTGGCAGCTTCTCAATCAGAATACCTGCAATGAACTCGTCAGGGAGAACTATGTTTTCAGCCTTCATTTCCTCTAGTAATTTGTGATACTGGTTGATTTGAGTTTTGATTTCTCCTGTTTCACTCATGACCCAATTGTAGTAGTTGCTGATGACAAATTTCTGCTTGCTTGCATCTTCAGCGGTGTATTTGAGAATCATTGATTCCCAGATCTGATTAGCTTCCTTGTAGGTGCAGTAGATGTCGAACAATTCGTTGGAGAGGGTGCTGAGAATTGTGTGACGACACACTTTGTTGGCATGGGTCCAAACTTCGACCTGTTTGGGAGTAGCAGGTTTGACAGGTTTGGAGTCAGTAAGAGCAGCTGCAACTCCGTGCATGTCAAGAAGGGAACTCACGCGTTCCTGCCACCTGCGAAAATTTTGGCCTGCGAAGACCTCAATTTTAGAGATGTCAGAGAAAGGTTTCGCATAAGTTACCGGGACAGCAGAAGGGATGATAACAGTGCTGTTGTTGTTGATGGGAGCACCGTTATCATCGTTGTTGATTGCGTCAGCCATGATAATTTCTTCAGATTGTTGTCGAAAATGCTGATATGGCTGTAGTTGAATGATGCTGACTGATCCAAGCCATGTTGGTCCTTGCTTGTGCGCGCGAGGGAGTCCCTTCTAGTTGCTTGTTTACTAGCTCTCATTAAGCTTTAGTATATGAAGACTTTGGTGAATTCAAAGCCAAGCAATGTGGGACTTCTCACTTTTGAAATATCTTTTTATTTCCAATAAAATACAACACTAAGTTTAGTCCCTATAACTTTTTTTTCTTTCCATTTTTTTGCCCTTGCAAAGATACCACATTTTTTTTGAATGGCAAACATATATTATAAGAATATGGGTACAAGGGATAATACTAACCACCAACCCATACAAAAGAGTCAGAATATAGAAATAAATTCGAGAAAATAGAAACAATTAACAATGAGAACTACTTAGAAAGACACCAAAAACCTTTGCCCGACCACCACTCATAGTAAAGGCAGGGAGATACTCCACCTCTCGCTAGAAATCATCTCCAAGACAAGATTTTGATTCTCTCTAGAGCCCGGATATCATCAGTTGGCGTGCCTACAAAAATGTAGTTGTTCCGCTCCTCCCAAATGACCCATATAACTGCATGCCAGATCAAAGCCAACCGCTGCTTACACTTAGCCCCATAACCAAACGAGCAGAAAAGAAGGAACAATTGAGAGAGATCTCAAGGTACAACCCAAACCCACCCCACCCATTTTGCAACTACATACCAAATTGAGAGGGAAAAATCACAGATGAGGAATAAGTGTATAGAAGATTCTTGATACTCAACACCAAGGACACATATGGTAGCACTATAACATCATTAATAACCCTCCTCCTAAACAGATTCTCCCTAGAGAGGATCCTATCAAGAATCAACTGCCATGAAAAACAACAGCCTTAGAGGGTGCCAAGCTCTTCCAGAGAGGACAGAACACCAACATCTGATGAACCGAAAGGCCAGAGGCCCAGCTGGAGTTAGCTGATAAGAAGGAATAGGCTGATCTAACTGAGTAAATCCCGTCGGACTACCTCCTCCAAAGCCACACATCCGGCTCTAGAAAAGGAAGGAGGTTAGGTCGGCTAAGTAAGAGTTCATCAACATTTTGTTTTTTGTTGTTATTTTGTTTTAACCCCTTCAAAATTTGTTTATATTAGAAATGATATATGTAAATTGAAAAATATTTGATTTTAAACCCTTCGATATGAGCGACGTAAAGGACTAAAATAAATATTACACACATATTACATGACCAATTTTAATATAAAAAAGAGTAATATTATTTGTTACGATAGATGTTTTGTACGAAATGAATGAAAGGTAACATATCAGACAATTACAAAATGAAAAAACACTGAACTCTGTATTTGACAAAATTCAAAGGGATCTAATTAAGCCATTGAAATGTATTCTTCGCTTTTGTCTGTCGTACTATTAATCAAATTCCCTATAAGAATGATTGCGGAGACTATAATTAAAAAACAAGGACTAAAAGTGAAATATATTTATAAAGATGAAAAACAATATTTTTTTTCAAGGGTCTAAACCTAAATAACATCATATTTGCAAGAATGAAAAATATATTTAAAACTTAAAATAATTCTTACAATATTTTTTTTTTCACTTCGAAAGCTTTTAAAATTAGAATTATCAATCTTATTAAATTTGTTAATTCTAAATTAAAACAGTTATTTTATGTAATAAAAAATATCAAAAAATAACAAAGCAGTCAAATATAAACTCTAATTAATCCTCTAATAAGTGTATTTGAATTTTTTTTAGAATTAGCTCCTTTTTTTATAAACAATGTTAGTGGGGGTGGGGGAATGTTAGTTTCCGGGGTTTGAACCCGGGACCTCCTTCTTGCACTCTTTTTGGTGCACTCATTCGATATCCCTTAGCTCGCCAACTGAGATAGCTACTTGGGATTATTCGATATCCCTTAGCTCGATATCCCTTTTTGGTGCACTCCTTGTTCCAAACCCCCTAATTATTCAATTTTATGAAGATTTGAAACTTGTATCAGTTTGAAGTGTATTCTAAACGAGCCATTTTTTTGAGAGTATACTTCATTTTCTACATTCCTCAACTTCCTTTCCTTTCGCTTTCGTTTCTTTTGATTCCTTCAATTGATAGCTCCTAATTCCTAGACATATCCCTGGGGGTTGGTTAGATTGCACCCGTTGTATTGAAACTCCCGCGTTCTTCCTATAGAAATAATCTGCATTATTAGTGTACTAGATTCTGGAATTATATGAACTATATATATTATATAGTGTGATACGCAAACTATAATCATCATAACACAACATAATTTGTTGATGCTAGATCGGTTCACCTAAGTGGCATTTATGGGGTATTTGTTGTTTGATTGGAGTTGGAGGAACTTGAAATTCAACCTTGCCTTAGCAGCTGATATGGTTTCGTGATGCTTCTGATGCAGTTGGCTTAGACGCCATCTCATGCTTTATTGCTATGTTGGTTTATTGATTTGGTTAGAAGCATGCACTGTACGGGCTTAATGGATGGAGAATGCCTTCCCATGGGTTGCAGTAGGACTAGTACTCTTAGTATGGTGCCAATTGGAAGTTGTTTTTTGCAGTATTACTTTTGTCTCAGCATTGTAATTGTCACAGTATTGCACTAGTTTGTGTATATTCCGGAGTATTAACAGGACCCCTGTAAATGTTCAGGTTGGAGCAGTGTTTTAAAAACCAGGGGGCTAACCGAGCCGGTCAAGGTTTTGGATCGGCCATGTAGCAAACCAGTGAGAACCGATGTGACTCGGTCGGTTTTTTGGAAAAACCGGTGACCCGGGCCGGGTTGTGCATTTTGCTTTTTTTATTTTTTTTTTTTATCAAATCTTTGAACTGTAATTGGGAGGGGTCGCGCGAACGCAGGCCCCCACATTCTCCTCCCTGTTCCGTTCATTCTATGCGATGTGAGACTATTTGTAAACTACTTAAAACAAAAGAGACTCAAAACCCTCAACAAAATGCCATTAATGGGGTTTGAACCCCTGACCTGTTGAAAGCAAATGCTGAGCGCTACCATGAGGCTACCAATCTTATTGAGGATATTATTTATTTCAAATATATATAATTGGTACCTCTTTTCCTAAAAGTCAAGTACGCTCATCCTCATGGCATTAGCTTTTAATATTAATATTATGTTTCAACAAACTTGTTTAATATTAAGTATTTTTTTAAAGATTTATTTAATATTAAGTTGTTAACTTATGAAATTTGTTCTAAATATTTATTGAAGCATGATATGAACTTTTAAAATTTATTTAATATATACCAAGCAAATAAAAATAAAATAGGCATGGTGTGTAATTTTAGCAAATTAAGTTTTACAAGTATGAAATATTTAGGTCCTGAAATTTTGGAAATTTTTTATATTTTAGTAGATATAAAATAAACATAGTTATTAATTTTACAGGGATGAAATTTATATTATATACTATATAGGTATTGAAAATTCTCGAAATAGAGACCGGGTCCGAGTCATCCGGTCCCGGTTTTGGTCATGCGGTTCAACTGTCGACCCCTCGGTCCGACCTTTGACCCAGTGACCCGGTACCTTCACCGAGTCGGTCACCGGTCCGAGTTTTAAAACATTGGGTTGGAGTACTCTTTGTACTCCCTTAAATAAAAATTCTTTGCATATCAAAAAAACTACTAATATTTGTCTATAAAATTGGTGGCTTCTATGGTGACTGGTGAGGGACCAATTGACAGCAGAATGTAGTGTCAAATATTAAACATAGTTGAGATGTCATGTTGGTTGATTCAATCCCGGCCACTCATAACACAAAAAATAAAGTTAAAAACTTAAAAAACCTGAGTCAATTATTTGGATACAATTTAACTTCAAATCAATTGTACAGGTGCCTTTCGAACATGATCTGATGGCATTTAAAAAAATTCCTAGTTAATTGATCTAAAAATATTCCTCTAATTTTTTGGTAAAAATTTATTATTATATATATATATATATATATATATATATATATATATATATATATATAATTTTAAAAAAGTAAAAAAGATGCGTTCAAAAAAGCATGACCCTATTTCAAACCCTCGCTCTATTTATACATAATTTTCACTGCGAAGCAGCATATTCACAGAAGAGTAATGTTATTCAACCAAAATTTTCCGACCAGTAAATAGATAAAATCCACATTACAACACAAACTAACTAACTTATTTTTTCCAGTTTTTAGTCAATGGCCTAGAAAATTGTGAAAAAATAGGTCGGTTAATGACTTAAAAAATTTGGTTAATTGATATTGTAATACGGTTTTTAGTTATTTTTGGCTGAAAAACTTTGGCCGAATAACATTACTCTTCGTAGAAACACTCTTTCTTCTCATTACACCTTTTCTTCTAAAGAGAACATCGTTTCCATCATCTTTTTTCCTTTATACCCTTTCACTCTCTTTCTCTCATCACTCAAATGAATCTTAAATTTCTGAACTTGTCTAATGATGAGAGTAGCACAGCCAGCAGTGAAAATAACCCTGTCAATAATGTCACTGTTGCTGCTCCACCACCACTTAAATATGGATAAAGTTGGGATCAATCATTTAATACTCATTAAAAATTATGTTTGTTTCTTATATTTTAGCCCACCAAAATACACTACTTATTTCTTATATTATGGACCGGAAATAGTATTAAAAAATAATATCTAGAAAGAGTATCAATTACTTAGTTTTTAAAAACATATTTTATAAATAGTTTTTGTAACATCCTAATATTTCTATCAAGTAGAAATACTAAGATGCACGAAATGTCATACATCAGAGTAGAATTTCCTGTTTCATATATGGAACAAAAACTAAAAATTCTTAACTTAACTCAAAATCAAGAGTCATACATAGCTCAAGACATCCTAATTATAATCAAGTACTATGTTCTTCTTGCTAACAACTCCTATTGTTCAATATCCAACAACAAGAAAATAGCGGAAACGATCATTAACTAGTAGCTAGTACAAGTCATCAAATCGAAGTGCAATCATTAGGGAAAAACAACATGAACATAATTAAAAGTTTGGCAGCTGAAACACCTGATTTGCAGCTCGAAAATCAAAATTACTATACCAAAAACAGCTTCGGCAAGAGAAACAAAAACAGCTCCACCAAATCAAAATGCGTTCGATCACTCCCAAAAAGTCCCAAGTGCAAACAGAACAAAGAAAAATTAGAACAAAAAAATAATTACAATGAGTACGATGAACATGGGAACAACTCAGAACAAAAACTTGCCCCATATTGTGGTGAAAATGGAGAGGTATTGACGGTTAGAGGGTTAGAGAGACACCTATTCAATGGTTCATGTTCGTGAGTGAGAGAAAAGGGAAATGATGATGGTGGTGGTGAAAATGGAGAGGTATTGGTGGTGGTGGAAGTGGTTTCGTGAGGGAGGAGGAGAGAAATGAGTTAGAGAAGAGAAGAGAAAAGAAAAGAAAAAGAAGAAGAAGAGGGTTTCGGTGTTAAAAAATTTAGTGACTTTAGCGACGGATCCATAGCGACGCGACGGATCCAGTAATTAGCGACGGATTGGCTATTTCACGCATTCCAAGGTCTGCTCAACGGTCATGTCAGGGGATTGGGACGGAAACGTAGCGACGAAAATTTGAATTATCGGCGGATTTGGAATTTCACGCATTCCAAGGTCTGCGCAACAGTCACGTCAGCATTAGCGACGGACTGTTAGCGACGGATTTGCAATTTTTTTTAAAAGAAAGCGCGCCTACGTCATGTTTAGCGACGGATTAGGTTTCCGTCGCTAATTCCCCTCGCTATGTAATACTCATTAAAAGTTATGTTTGTTTCTTATTATTTGGACCACCAAAATACACTACTTATTTCTTATATTATGGATCGGAGATAGTATTAAAAAATAATATCTAGAAAGAGTATCAATTACTTATTTTTTAAAAACATATTTTATAAATAGTTTTTGTAACACCCTAATATTTCTATCAAGTTGAAATACTAAGATGCACGAAATGGCATACATCAGAGTAGAATTTCCTGTTTCAGATATTGAACAAAAACTAAAATTTCTTAACTTAACGCAAAATCAAGAGTCATACATAGCTCAAGACATCCGAATTATAATCAAGTACTATGTTCTTCTTGCTAACAACTCCTATTGTTCAATATCCAACAACAAGAAAATAGCGGAAACGATAGTAGCTAGTACAAGTCATCAAATCGAAGTGCAATCACTAGGGAAAAACAACATGAACATAATTTAAAATTTGGCAGCTGAAATACCTGATTTGAAGCTCGAAAATCAAAATTACTATACCAAAAACAGCTCCGACAAGAGAAACAGAAACAGCTCCACCAAATCAGAATGCGTTCGATCACTCCCAAAAAGTCCCAAGTGCAAACAGAACAAAGAAAAATCAGAATAAAAAAATAATTACAATGAGTACAATGAACATGGGAACAACTCAGAACAAAAACTTACCCCATATTTTGGTGAAAACGGAGAGAAAATGGAGAGGTATTGACGGTTAGAGGGTTAGAGACAGACCTATTCAATGGTTCATGTTCGTAAGTGAGAGAAAAGGGGAATGATGATGGTGGTGGTGAAAATGGAGAGGTATTGGTGGTGGTGGCAGTGGTTTCGTGAGGGAGGAGGAGAGAAATGAGTTAGAGAAGAGAAGAGAAAAGAAAAGAAAAAGAAGAAGAAGAGGGTTTCGGTGTTAAATTATGTAGTGACTTTAGCGACGGATCCGTAGCGACGGTAATTAGCGACGGATTGGCTATTTCACGCATTCCAAGGTCTGCTCAACGGACATGTTAGGGGGTTGCGACGGAAACGTAGCGACGGAAATTTGAAATAGCGACTGATTTGGAATTTCACGCATTGCAAAGTCTGCGCAACGGTCACGTCAGCATTAGCGACGGACCGTTAGCGACGGTTTTGCAATTTTTTCTAAAAAAAAGCACGCCTACGCCATGTTTAGCGACGGATTAGGTTTCCGTCGCTAATTTCCCTCGCTATGTAATACTCATTAAAAATTATGTTTGTTTCTTATATTTTGGACCACCAAAATACACTATTTATTTCTTGTATTATGGATCGGAGATAGTATTAAAAAATAATATCTAGAAAGAGTATCAATTACTTATTTTTTAAAAACATATTTTATAAATAGTTTTTGTAACACCCTAATATTTCTATCAAGTAGAAATACTAAGATGCACGAAATGGCATACATCAGAGTAGAATTTCCTGTTTCAGATATTGAACAAAAACTAAAAATTCTTAACTTAACTCAAAATCAAGAGTCATACATAGCTCAAGACATCCAAATTATAATCAAGTACTATGTTCTTCTTGCTAACAACTCCTATTGTTCAATATCCAACAACAAGAAAATAGCGGAAACGGTCATTAACTAGTAGCTAGTACAAGTCATCAAATCGAAGTGCAATCACTAGGGAAAAACAACATGAACATAATTTAAAATTTGGCAGCTGAAATACCTGATTTGCAGCTCGAAAATCAAAATTACTATACCAAAAACAGCTCCGACAAGAGAAACAGAAACAGCTCCACCAAATCAGAATGCGTTCGATCACTCCCAAAAAGTCCCAAGTGCAAACGGAACAAAGAAAAATCAGAACAAAAAAATAATTACAATGAGTACAATGAACATGGGAACAACTCAGAACAAAAACTTACCCCATATTGTGGTGAAAACGGAAAGAAAACGGAGAGAAAATGGAAAGGTATTGACGGTTAGAGGGTTAGAGAGAGACCTATTCAATGGTTCATGTTCGTGAGTGAGAGAAAAGGGGAATGATGATGGTGGTGGTGAAAATGGAGAGGTATTGGTGGTGATGGCAGTGGTTTCGTGAGGGAGGAGGAGAGAAATGAGTTAGAGAAGAGAAGAGAAAAAAAAAAGAAAAAGAAGAAGAACAGGGTTTCGGTGTTAAAAAATTTAGTGACTTTAGCGATGGATCCGTAGCGACGGATCCAGTAATTAGCGACGAATTGGCTATTTCACGCATTCCAAGGTCTGTTCAACGGGCATGTCAGGGGGTTGCGACGGAAACGTAGCGACGGAAATTTGAATTAGCGACGGATTTGGAATTTCACGCATTCCAAGGTCTGCGCAACGGTCACGTCAGCATTAGCAAAGGACCGTTAGCGACGGATTTGCAATTTTTTTAAAAAAAAATAGCGCCTACGCCATGTTTAGAGACGGATTAGGTTTCCGTCGCTAATTTCCCTCGCTATGTAATACTGATTAAAAATTATGTTTCTTTCTTATATTTTGGACCACCAAAATACACTATTTATTTCTTATATTATGGATCGGAGATAGTATTAAAAAATAATATCTAGAAAGAGTATCAATTACTTATTTTTTAAAAACATATTTTATAAATAGTTTTTGTAACACTCTAATATTTCTATCAAGTAGAAATACTAAGTTGCACGAAATGACATACATCAGAGTAGAATTTCCTGTTTCAGATATTGAACAAAAACTAAAAATTCTTAACTTAACTCAAAATCAAGAGTCATACATAGATCAAGACATTCGAATTATAATCAAGTACTATGTTCTTCTTGCTAACAACTCCTATGGTTCAATATCCAACAACAAGAAAATAGCGGAAACGATCATTAACTAGTAGCTAGTACAAGTCATCAAATCGAAGTGCAATCATTAGGGAAAAACAACATGAACATAAGTTTAAGACTTCATGCTCTCCTTAAGGTCTCATCAACCATGCTTCCTTGCCTTGTTCTTTCCCTGAGTATCTGTAAAACAACAACATATAAAGGGTGAGATAAACATTATCTCAGTGAGTTCTACCGTAACCCCTCACAATGACTCTCGGTCCATTTATTATCTTCAAACAGTCATAGCTCACAAGGATACTACATGCATAAAGCTTTTCCTGACATGCCATAGTACATCAGTGGTAATGACTAAGCCTTTACCGTCGAACCTCTCCACTAGCTTACACTAGCTTCAAACCTCGTGGGGCCTAGGTTCTGGGGCTCATGACTTCCCCTCCCCTAGTATACTAATTAACTGGGTCGTCACCCGCGCTTTGATATAATTTATATATCTTAACCTTGCTTGAACATTTAGTTCTATGAATAAACTGTCGCTTGAACATTCAGTTCCATGATATTAAACATAACACATGTTCGCTCACGTGTACTACTTTACAGTTTTTGAAACAATTATGACTTCCAAAAACAATTCACTTTAAACCTTGCAATCATGTTCAAAAACAGAGTATCATTGGTTCCATGACATGAGGGACAGTTGGGAAGAAGATTAGAAGAGGTTTGGAATCGAAAGGAGCGACGAAACGAGAATTTTTCCCCTTGAAACCGAACCACATGCACGGTCCGTGCCCTAGGGGCGCACGACCCGTGCGTGTTGCCCCATTTTAACTAGGCAACACCGAAGCTGGCGCTGGTCTGTGCCACAGGGGCACACGGTCCGTGTGCTCTGTTCAACACACCAAAATCAATCTGTTTCTCTCGTTTCGCTTCTCCGTTCATGTCCAACCCGTATTCCGATCAAAATCCAACCTCAAAACAGATAATACCAGACAATATTCCAGTCCAAACAATATCATAAAATCACAAGGCATCAACAATCGATTCGTTCCATAGTTCAAAATACTAGTTTTTATAAAAATACGGTTTTCGACTCAAAATCTCTCGAAACAACGAAATCAGTCACATAACATTCATTTCAGAACGAAAATTATCCTAAGCGTGAGTAGAACTCACCAATTTGACGAACTCGCGAGAAATCACGTCCTCACACGAAACGATCGAACCGTAACCTCTCGAACAATCCCCGTAATCACGAACTCGCACTGAACTTGGTCAAACTTCGAAACAGCACTCCCCACACTCCAAATTCGAAACTCAACCTCCTTGAGCTACTGAAATCACTCTCTATCAATTCCAATCTACAATGAGGCTGCTGTACTTGCTCAAAACAACAATGTGGCTTCACAATTCTACTCTCACTAGCTCCAATTTAGCATGCAAGGCTTTTAAACTCCAAGAGCACCATTTTGAGCTTATAAGTTCAACAATGGTAAGTGATGATTTAGGCAGAGTTAGGTTCTGAAATTGGTATCAATGAGAAGAGAATGAAAAATGGGAGAGAATGGTGTAAAAAGAACTTACATGCATTAAGGTTGAAAACTTGATCCTCTCCTTCCTCTTCCTTCTCCCTCATGAGTTCTCTCTCTCCCTCTCTATTCTAACTTCTGAAATGCTGAAAGTGAGGTGAGTTGGAGGAGTGTTTCAGCTGAGTTAGGTTTTAAGTGAGTGGGAAAAGTCATTTTTGCCCTTACTTATTTGTCTCTAATTACTAAGCTACCCCTCTATTCCTAACACATCACTACACTATTAAACCATAACTTATATCATTTCTAACTTTCAGTTTTGCTGAAAACAAAGTAAGTTTTGGGTGTTTTTAATATTTGTGAGCTGAAGGTGTTTTAAACACTAGGAAATGACCAAAATGCCCTTGCGCTCTAATTCTCATTTAAACTCTATTTTTTACCCCAACAATCACACACAATCACATACTTCAAACAATAACGAAATCGAATCAAGTAATCACACAATTAAGTGACGATTTCATTCCTCGCATAAGACCATGACTCGATTATTATTTTATCAAATAATAATTCGCTAGTTAATTTCATAAAACGAAATTAACCGAATTTCAGGGATGTTACCGTTTTTTTATAAGCATATTTTATAAATAGTTGTTAATATTTAGATTATATCATTAGGTAATTCTCACACAAAATATGACATAATATATAAAGGTAAATTTAATTTTTTAAAAATCTCTAATATTAGTAATTATTATTTCAGAAAAAAACTTGTTTTTCCATAAAATTATATAGTGGAGAACAATTATATATATATATATATATATATATATATATATATATATATATAATTGGCTACTTAAAATTATTCTACAATTTGTTCATCATTCTGTTAACTATTGATTTATTGGTTTATTCCCATTTCTGTGTAAGATTTGAAGTAAGGTGATGTTTTGATTTGGAAGATGATTGTGCATAAAAGTTCAAAGTGTTAAAGATGCAGAAAGGAGATGTGAAAAGAGGGAGAGAGAGAGAGAGCATATCGATTTCTTAAAAAAACATTAATTTAAATCATTTAATCTCAACCATTCATCTCTTATTAAAAACATTTTTTTTCTTTCACGGGAGACAATCCTCTCCCCTTTAGAGCATCCACAATAGGGGTTTCTTATCTTTTAAGAGTTGAAATTTAATAGGTACCCTCATTATGGAGAATAAAAAATTGGTACCTATTAGGGTGGAACTCTTATATAGGAAATCCCCCCTCTCTTCTGACGCGTGGACCCTAGCCTTACTTTTGATTAAAAAACTAACAAAAGAGTGATGCAAACTTATTAGTGAGATCCATTTAGTAAATTTTGTTGGAGTTCTGGGTTGGAGAGATGAAGTTCTTATTAAATACTAGTATTAAAAAATTATAAAAAAGTACTGTGTACACGTGAGACTCATTTAAGTACTCGAACAACGGTTTCTCAGTTGCGGTTGCGGATGCTCTTATTAGTTTGTTCAGTCTAGATTTTAGTGGACCCGTATGATATTATCGTTGTTGTTTAGTGTGATGTTCCCTTGGAGGAGTTTACATTAATAACAATATCCATTTCCTTCGAATATTTTCAGCAAATCGACATCAAAAAGGGAAAAAATATGGTCAATACGTACTTGAAATTTAAACGACCTTTCTTATTTTACGACCACATTCTGGATTGCATGTCAAGTGACCTTAATTTGAAAGTAAATTGTAAGGCTATATCACGGTGCGGAAAATGTCACTATCACACTAAAAGACATTTAGTATCGGTTATTTTGGACATTTAGCATCGGTTATTTTGGACATTTAGCATCGGTTATTTGCCGATGCTAAATGTCACGATGCTAAAAGTGAGACATTTAGCATCGGTTAGCATCGGTTAAATAACCGATGCTAAATGTCACATTTAGCATCTGGTGTTGAATTAGCCGATGTTAAATGTCCATTTCATCACTGTTTTTGATGTCTGAAAATGACATTTAGCATTGGTTATTTGAAACAACCGATGCTAAATGTCTTGAAAATGACTTTTAGTGTAACACCCTCATATTTCTAACCAGTAGAAATACTAAAATGTACGAAATAACATACATCAGAGTAGGATTCTCCGTTTCAGTTACTGAACAAAACTAAAAACTCTTGAATTAACTAAATTAAAGAGTCATACATATCTCGAGACTTCAAAATACAACATGATCTTAAGTCATTATTATTAGACATCACCTATTGTTCAATATCCGGAAAACAAAGGAAATGGCGGAAACGATCATTAACTAGTAACGAGCACAAGTCATCCAATCGAAGTACAGTAACTAGGGAAAAACAGCATGATTATATAAGCTAAGACTTCATGTTCTCCTTAAGGCCTTATCAACCAAGCCTCTTTGCTTGGTTCTTTCCCTGAGCATCTGTCAAAACAACAACATATAAACAGAGAGATAAACATTATCTCAGTGAATTCTACCGTAACCCCTTACAATGACTCTCGGTCCATTTATTTCTTTCATTTAATCGTAGTCCATTTAGGCCCTACGTGCATATACTTTTTACATGACATAGTACATCTCCGGTACTTTGATATAATTTATATAACATAACCTTGCTTGAACATTCAGTTCCTTATATTAAGATAACATAAACAATCGCTTGAACATTTAGTTCCACGACCTTAAACAGTTGCTTGAACATTTAGTTCCATAATATAAACATTTGCTTGAACATATCGTTCCATAAAGTAAACATGTTTCATGTTCGCTCGCGTATACTACTTTACGGTTCTTGAAAACATTTATAACTTCCAAAAACATTTCACCTTAAACCTTACAATCATGTTCAGAAACAGAGTATCATTGGTCCAATTACATGAGGGATGGTTGGGAAGAAGATTAGAAGAAGTTTGGAATCGAAAGGAGCAATGAAACGAGAATTTTTCACCTTGGGACAGAATCACACGCACGGTCCGTGCCATAGGGGCGCACGACCCGTGCGTGTTGCACCATTTTAACCAGCCAACATCGAAGCTGGCGCACGGTCCGTGCCACAGGGGCGCACGGTCCGTGCGCTGTGTTCAGCACACCAATATCATTCCGTTTCTCTCGTTTCGCTTCTCCGTTTGTGTCCAATCCGTAATCCGATCAAAATCCAACCTCAAAACTGATAATACCAAACAATGTTCCAGTCCAAACAACATCATTAAATCACAATGCATCAACAATCAATTCGTTCCAAGACACACATTATGCATAATTTTCAAAATACGGTTTTTTGACTAAATTTTTTTACGAAATGCATGAAACGAAGTAAACCAGTGACAACAACAATCCAGTTCAGAAATGAAGAGTCCTAAGCGTGAGTAGAACTCACCAATCGTGATGATAATCACGAAACACCGAAACTTCTCGTAGCTCAACTGTTCTAGCTTGTCAATCCGCTTCCTAAAACTGAACTCAAACAACTCCAGCACTCCTCCTACTGTCCGACTCGAATTAACTACAATGTAGCTAGGTAATGAACTTTAAAACTGAACTTTGGGCCTCTTATACCACCTACAAGCTTCCATAAACAACATGCAAGACAAGATTTCAAGGTTTGGCCATGGTTGAGCTTCAAGCTCGAAAATGGTGGAATGGTTTAGGGGAAGATTGAGCTACTAAAAATGGTATCAATCAGAAGAGAATGAAAAATGGGAGAGAATGGTGTAAAGAGAACTTACATGCATTGAGGTTGATGATTTCACCTTCTCCTTCTCTCCCTCTCTTCTCGCGTTTCTCTCCTCTCTCTAACCTCTTGTTTCTGATTTTGTGTTTTAGCAATAGAGAGAAATGAGGGGGTGTACCCTTGACCGAGTGAGCTGAGGGTCTTTAGTGGGTGGAATGACTAAAACGCCCTTGGATTACTAATTCATACTTAATCCTATGTTTGCTAAAAATTCTGAAAGTGAAGTTGTGGGGTTGTGTCTTGTGTTTTGCAAACCTTGACTCAGCTGGGTGTTTAACATTGGTGGATAAAAGACCAATTTGTCCTTTCTCCTTAATTCTCCTCTAACTTAATTCTACCCAACTAAACACTCAATAATTTGCACCCTTGAATAGATAATGCATGTAATTAATTTAATTGCGTAATTATATATCGCTTTCTCGACAGAATATATTTTTGACTCGGCTTTTCATTTACTCGAATAATAAAATTGCTAGTTAATTTCATAAATCGAAATTAACCGTACCAGGGATGTTACAATCACCCCCAACTTGAAAGAATTTTGTCCTCAAAATTGAACAAAACATACCTCAAGAGAAAAGATACGGATATCGAGCTCGCATGTCGTCCTCCAATTCCCACGTAGCTTCCTCGATCGAAAAGCCATCCTATACCACTTTGACGATGGGAATAGTTGATAACTCATATTTATATGAGTTATTTATACTTATTCAAAGCTAAATCATGCAAGTTCTCTGGCAATAGTAGGTTGTTTCTATTAAGTTTCTGTTAGTCTGTTGCTTTTTAGTTAGAAAGGAGCTAAATTACAAATTCTATGCATTTTGGCACCAATTGGCGCCTTTGTGAGCGTTTTGATGCTTCTTGTGTTTATGCAGTAAACTGAACGTGGCAACGTCCCTCATCACGTCTGAAGAAGGGCAGCAGAGCAAGAAAGAAATATCTTATTTTTGGCGCACAAGAAATGATGGTCAAAGATCTAGAAGTGCAGAAGATCTTCTCTCTCCTCATCGCTGACGCGGCTGACGCACTGTAGCAGTGCAGTGTCATTTCAGAACAGAATTAATTTACAAGCAAGCTTGGAAGGTGGGGAATGACATCAGCAAGCATGTGACCTTCTGTTTTTTTTGGCTATTTAGACAAAGCTTATCTCTCTCTACGGGGAAGGAGGGGGCATCATCCATCAACCCATTCATCATCCACCTTCCTCCATTTTCAGAAATAATTTTTCTAAAAGAAGTTCTGGACACAGACTTCTTCATCTGAAATTCTCTCAAGCTCCAATTTTTATTTCCATTCGCAACCATTACTGTGAAGCTCAGACGTTGCAACGTCTCTACAGCGTGCATGAAGGAAGGCTTCTTAGGCGTATCTTTTGCGCTTAATCTCCTTTTCTCTATGTACGGTATTTGGATTTTAACTCCTCTTCTTTCTGTAAAGATGCTCAGCATGAGCTAAACATTTGTAGTTGGGCTGTTGTTTTGCATGTAATGAACCTCTAGTTTAATGCTATGAAGTATTGATGTTTATGCGTTTTAAATCTTTGCATGTTAATATTTCCAAACTTGTTTTGAACTGGCCACTTAAAATAAGTAGATTCATAGGTACAGACATGGTCTATGAAAAGAACTCAAAGATTTATGTGAATGAAAAGGTGCACTAAAGACATTTAGGAATTTTTATCTAAGTCTAGACATAGAATGGATAATAGTTCATAGGACATTGTTGTGGGTACTTAAAATACAGGAGTAGGCCTACTTAGAACCTAGACATAGGAATTCTAGTACTTGAAGCTCTGACGTTTTGTGACTGAAAAGCACAGCTCTTTTGCAACAGCGTTCAAACGTTATAACGTCTATACAGCATAGCATTTGTACGTGTTAACGTGTAAACGTTATAACGTCTGACTAGAGGAGATTTACTTGCATGCAGCAATCCAACTCATACTCTTCCATTTTCATGACCACTCCTTATTTACTTGTTTTATCTACGTTCTTAGTCTTAATACCAACTTTTAGTACCGATTTATTACTTGTTTCACTTGTGTTTTGAAGACTTGAACTTTGAAAGTAAATCAATCCTCGTGGGAACGATCTCTTACTTTTATCCACTTAGTTACTTGTACGATCGTGTATACTTGCACTGATATTGCGATTAGAAAACACACGACCGCAACAAGTTTTTGGCGCCGTTGCCGGGGATTGAATTTAACTTTTCTTGCTCAACAAGAATTAAAACACTAGGTGAAAGAATTTTACTGTGTTGTTCGTTGTTTCTGTATGTGAACAGGTAAACGTTACAGCGTATGCTTAGTTCCAATTCAAGCTCTAATTCAACTGAACCAGGGAGTGAATTTGCATTGTGCTTTATGTCTGTAGTGTGTTTTCTTTGTTGTTATTACTATTATTGTTTGTGTTGAGTGTTTTAAAAAAAAATATCCACTTTTATGCCATGGACCATTGGAGTTTTTACTTTATGCAAGAAATGAATGAATTGAATGCTCAACAAGAATGTTTCAATTATGATTTCCATGAGAGTAAATATCAAAGGGGCTGTTATGAGACAAATTTCATGCCCATGACTGCCCAAAATATGGATTATGGAATGGGAAATGATGTGTGTGAGCAAGATTCATATCCTCAAGCTCAAACCGTAGGATTACATGAGGACAACTTTGAATTAAAAGAACTCTTATCTCATTCCATTGAGTATATGAAGGTGTATCGTGACAACTCTGAAGCTTCATGTAAGAATGTAGAGGCTCACATTAAGACAGTTATGGAGCATCTAAAAGAAGAGAGTTGTATTGGAAAAGTGGTTGAGCTAGAAGAAAAGAGTTGTATTGAATATGTGGTTGAGCAAGAGGAAGAAAAAGAGAGTGTAAAGTATGAGCTTGAATGTGGTCATTTGGAAATGGTGGAAGAAAAACAAAAAAATCGTGTAGTTATAGAAAAAGAAAAATTCAAAAATAGTGACAAGGAAGAAAATCCAAAGTTGAGGTATGAAGAGAGTCATGTGAAAATTCAGATTCAACCTTTGGTAATTGAAGAAAAGAATCCTCCGCAAAATGAGCTTAATTTTTTTCAAGAAAGGAGAAATTCATATCCCAAATGCTTATTGGTTGGTGCATGGGAACACTTGCTTCCATATGCCAAATACATGGGATCTCTGACCAAAAAGAGAAAGCGGAAGGATGGTGTTTTCTTTTTGTCCTATTATCCACTCTAACTTGGGTTTGAATTCCAAGTCTGGCTGAGGACTCTTAAACCAAGCGCTACTGGGAGGCAGCCCAGAGTTTTTATTCTAATCCTTGTTGTTTTTGTTTCTATTTTTTTTGTTTTGCGCAGGAATGAAAGCTGAAGGTAGGAGAGATTCAAGACTCAAGTTATTGAAGTGTGGTAGACGTTATAACGTCTGTGTGTCTAGGACGTTGTCACGTTTGCTGCCTGGGTGAAGTTTTAAAAGAAAAAGAAGACTGCTGAAGCAGGCATCCCAGCCAGACAGAGTGGAAGGCTCAGGTCAGGTGTTCTGAACAAGTAGTTTAGCCCTCTTTTTAGCAGTAGAATAGTTGTAGTTTTTAGTTAGTAGTCAGTAGTTTGTTTGCTGGTGTTGTGTTTGAGTGTTCCTCTCCCATTTTTGAAGATCAGTGAGCAGTGAGGACACTGCTCATCTTTGTGTCTGGGGGGGAGGATCATTTTTATGTTTTGTGTTTGCATAAAAAAAACAAATAATAATAATAATAATAATCAGTTTACTTTCCTACTCTATTAATCATCAAAAATGTTTCTCTTTGGGCTAAATCTAGTACTATGTGTGACTTTGTGTGAGTAGCTGATGCATGCTTAGATGAATAGAATTGATTACTGCTTCCACACAAACTCTGTTTTGAGGAAAACCTAGTTAGCTAGGGACTATTTGATGCTAAAACTAGTTTTGGTTGACTTTGGTGATTGTAAAACTTGATTAAAAACTTAGAGTAGCAGTAGAAACTAAGTTTGGGGGTATATCAGGTTGTACTAAGGCTGGGTGCAAAGACTGTAGGATGATTAGTGCATGTGTAGTGTGAGTGCAACGTTGTAACGTCTACCCGTAACGTTATAACGTATGCCGTGTGTGTTTGTGTGTTGTGTTCTGTGTTATCAAACGTTATAACGTCTACTCCAAAAAGACCAAAAAGTGTGTGTTGTTTCAAATAAGTGGAAAAATCCACATGTCCTCTGTGTTTGCTGCAATTTCCCGAAACAAATACTGGGTACCCCAAATATCTCAATCCAAAATTGTCAAATCCAAAGGATCAAAAAGGAGAAAATCACAAAAACTCCAAACCAAAAGTGAAGTGAATCAAATGAAAGTTGCTCAGTAATGAGGGGTTGCAGTCCTCTGTGTGTTTTACGTTGTGTGAGTCAGAAAAGTAGTTTGCACTAATCTAGTCCTAGCACCCAAATTAAGACCCTTTGTCGTGCTTAAAATAACCCTCATGTCTTATGTGGAAATGTTAGCCTACTCTCTGTTTTGAAAGATGTTATACTCTCACCATATGGAAACCACTCTTTCATAGGCTAGGGTAGCTTCTGAACCTAGCTAGGAATAGAATTGATACAGAGATCACACACTCACTTTGGGCAGTAATGAATCTAGAATGTAATTGTGCATTGGTGCGTGAGTGTGTAGTGTAAGTCTGAAGGAATTAGCCCCTTGAGGATAATTTTTGATCAAATGGGTGAGCAGGGTGTAAACTGCTGGCGTATTTAATTTCTTGCATCTTTTCATATGCAGTGTTTCGATTGCTTGAGGACAAGCAATGGTTTAAGTTTGGGGGTGTGATAACTCATATTTATATGAGTTATTTATACTTATTCAAAGCTAAATCATGCAAGTTCTCTGGCAATAGTAGGTTGTTTCTATTAAGTTTCTGTTAGTTTATTGCTTTTTAGTTAGAAAGGAGCTAAATTACAAATTCTATGCATTTTGGCACCAATTGGCGCCTTTGTGAGCGTTTTGATGCTTCTTGTGTTTGTGCAGTAAACTGAACGTGGCAACGTCCCTCATCACGTCTGAAGAAGGGCAGCAGAGCAAGAAAGAAATATCTTATTTTTGGCGCACAAGAAATGATGGTCAAAGATCTAGAAGTGCAGAAGATCTTCTCTCTCCTCATCGCTGACGCGCTGATGCACTGTAGCAGTGCAGTGTCATTTCAGAACAGAATTAATTTACAAGCAAGCTTGGAAGGTGGGGAATGACATCAGCAAGCATGTGACCTTCTGTTTTTTTTGGCTATTTAGACAAAGCTTATCTCTCTCTACGGGGAAGGAGGGGGCATCATCCATCAACCCATTCATCATCCACCTTCCTCCATTTTCAGAAATAATTTTTCTAAAAGAAGTTCTGGACACAGACTTCTTCGTCTGAAATTCTCTCAAGCTCCAATTTTTATTTCCATTTGCAACCATTACTGTGAAGCTCAGACGTTGCAACGTCTCTACAGCGTGCATGAAGGAAGGCTTCTTAGGCGTATCTTTTGCGCTTAATCTCCTTTTCTCTATGTACGGTATTTGGATTTTAACTCCTCTTCTTTCTGTAAAGATGTTCAACATGAGCTAAACATTTGTAGTTGGGTTGTTGTTTTGCATGTAATGAACCTCTAGTTTAATGCTATGAAGTATTGATGTTTATGCGTTTTAAATCTTTGCATGTTAATATTTCCAAACTTGTTTTGAACTGGCCACTTAAAATAAGTAGATTCATAAGTACAGACATGGTCTATGAAAAGAACTCAAAGATTTATGTGAATGAAAAGGTGCACTAAAGACATTTAGGCATTTTTATCTAAGTCTAGACATAGAATGGATAATAGTTCATAGGACATTGCTGTGGGTACTTAAAATACAGGAGTAGGCCTACTTAGAACCTAGACATAGGAATTCTAGTACTTGAAGCTCTGACGTTTTGTGACTGAAAAGCACAGCTCTTTTGCAACAGCGTTCAAACGTTATAACGTCTATACAGCATAGCATTTGTACGTGTTAACGTGTAAACATTATAACGTCTGACTAGAGGAGATTTACTTGCATGCAGCAATCCAACTCATACTCTTCCATTTTCACGACCACTCCTTATTTGCTTGTTTTATCTACGTTCTTAGTCTTAATACCAACTTTTAGTGCCGATTTATTACTTGTTTCACTTGTGTTTTGAAGACTTGAACTTTGAAAGTAAATCAATCCTCGTGGGAACGATCTCTTACTTTTATCCACTTTATTACTTGTACGACGTGTATACTTGCACTGATATTGCGATTAGAAAACACACGACCGCAACAATAGCCCTCGTCTGAAGCGTCTTCTCGCCATGTTCCATGATGTAACTAGGATGAGGTTGGAAAGACAAATCCGGTCTAAGGTCAATCGTCTCAAAACTCAACGGTTGACTCGGATCGGGGATGTATTTCCGCAACTGAGATACATGGAATACATCATGAAGATTGGACAAAGCCGGAGGTAAAGCAATACAGTAAGCTACTACTCCAACTCGCTCGATAATTTGGAAGGGTCCAATATACCGATGACTGAGTTTCTTCGCCCGCAATGCCCTACCTGTACCATTAGTTGGTGAAACCCTCAAAAACACATGATCACCAGACTCAAACTTTAGTGGCCTTCTTCTCTTGTCAGCATAGCTCTTCTGCCGACTCTGGGAAGTCTTCATTCTTTCCCTTATCTGCCGAATCTTTTCGGTAGTTTCCTGATCCAAGTCGGGTCCTAACAATCTGTTCTCACCGACATCCCACCAACATAATGGCGTTCTGCATTTCCTCCCATACAATGCTTCAAATAGAGCCATTCCGATACTAGAATGATGGCTATTATTATAAGCAAACTCCGCCAATGGAATATGATCCTCCCATTTTCTTCCATTATTAAGCACACAAGCCCGAAGCATATCTTCTAAAGTCTGGATGGTCCTTTCAGTCTGACCATCTGTCTGCGGATGATAAGCAGTACTAACAAACACTTTTGTTCCCAAAGCCTTGTTCAAAGCTCCTCAAAACCTAGAAGTGAACTTTGGATCACGATCCGACACTATACTGGTGGGAACCCCATGTAGTCTGACCACGCTCCTCAGATATTCCTCTGCTAACTTGGATACTTTACTGTTCGAACGAACAGGAATGAAATGAGCTGACTTGGTTAAACGGTCCACTACTACCCAAATAGAATCATTACCAGCTTGCGATCTTCGCAATCCCATAACAAAATCCATTGAGATATCTTCCCATTTCCACACTAGCACATCCAGTGGCTGCAACTGAGCAGTAGGCTTCTGGTGCTCTGCCTTAACCCTTTGAAAAGTTAGGCATCGAGACACAAATTTCGCAATCTCTATTTTCATCCCTGGCCACCAGTACATCTGTTTCAAATCCCTATACATCTTGGTAGATCCAGGATGTATGGAATATTGACTCCGGTGTGCTTCCTCTAACACTTTCCTTTTGATATCATCATCACTTGGCACACAAATTCTACCGTTGAAGCAAGTAATTCCATCACTATCTTCGGTAAAATTTGGTAACCTCCTCTGAGCTTGCAGCTCCACATCAATCTCTTGAGCTCAGAGAATCAGATTTCTCAATGAACTCGAAATCTGGATATGACTCAACACTAACCGGTTCCTTCTTTGCTTCACATTCAAATTTAAGTATCTAAAAGACTCTAACAATTCCATCTCATGCATCATTAATTCTGCCGTATGAATATATTTCATACTCAACGCATCAGCTACAACATTGGCCTTCCCGGGATGATACTTCAACTCGAAGTCGTAATCCTTCAGGAACTCAACCCACCTCCTCTGCCTATTATTCAATTCCTTCTGATCGAACAGATACTTCAAGCTTTTGTGATCACTAAAGACTTCAAAATGAGACCCGTGCAGGTAATGTCTCCAAATCTTTAATGTGTACACAATAGCAGCTAACTCTAAATCATGAGTCGGACAGTTCTCCTCATGAGGCTTCAATTGTCTGGATGCATAAGCTACTACTTGTTGATTCTGCATAAGAACACATCATAAACCCTTACCAGAGGCGTCACAGTAAATTTGAAATCCTAGAGACGGATCTGGAAGAATTAGAATGGGTGCAGAAGTCAAACAATTCTTCAATTCTGAAAAACATTCATCGCAGTCAGAGTCCCATACAAACGGTTGACCCTTGCGAGTTAACCGGGTGAGTAGAAGAACCAGCTGAGAAAATCCTTGATGAATCTTCGATAATACCCAGCTAATCCCAAGAAACTTCTCACTTCAGTGACTGTAGATGGTTGTTTCCAGTCTACCACAACTTCAATTTTACTGGGGTCCACTGCAACATCGGATTGAGAAATCACATGGCCCAGAAATTTTACTTCAGGTATCCAGAAATCACACTTGGAGGGCTTGGCATACAACTTCTTTTCTCGGAGTACGTTCAGAACAATTCAGAGATGTTGCACATGCTCCTCATCAACAGTCTTAGAATACACCAGGATATCATCAATGAAAACCACGACAAATTGATCCAGATAAGGATTGAAAGTTCGATATGAAATCCATGAATACAGCTGGAGCGTTAGTTAGACCGAAGGGCATCACTACAAACTCGTAATGTCCATACCTAGTACAAAAAGCTGTCATCGGAATATCTAAAGCTCTAATTTTTATTTGATGATAGCCAGACCTTAAATCAATCTTTGAAAACACTGAAGCTCCCCTTAGTTGATCTAGCAAATCATCAATTCTCGGCAGAGCATACTTATTCTTGATAGTGATCTTGTTCAACTGACGGTAATCGATGCATAATCTCATGCTTCCATCTTTCTTCTTGACAAGTAATACAGGAGCACCCCATGGTGAAGCACTAGGCCGAATGAATTGTTTTGAAATTAATTCTTCAAGTTGGGTTTTCAATTCCCTTAGCTCTAAAGGAGACATTCTATATGGAGCAATAGAGATTGGCCCTGTGCCCGGAACCAACTCTATTGAGAACTCTACCTCACGATCCGGAGGTAAAGAGGAAACTTCATCCGGAAAAACATCCAGAAATTCATTAACAACTTGAACAGAAGACAATTCTAAACCATTTTCAATTGATGCAGAAAACATAATAACATAAGCTTCCGCACCTTGGAATAAGGATTGATTTGCCGATGTGAAGGAGATAATTGCTTCAGAATTTGACTTTGGTAGTTCAACTGATTCCTAGGCGAAACTAACAGTTCGATTGAAACAGTAGATGGTGACATGATTTACTGTCATCCAGTTCATACCCAAAACGATGTCCATACCTCTCATAGGTAAACAAATAAAATTTATAACGAAGTTTCTGTCTCCTATAGCCAAAAGACAGCTTTGACATAAGGACTGGGTCTGGACACGACCCTTGGCAGCAGTTAAGATAGTTATTGGCTCGAATAGCGGAGATAAGGCTAATCCTAACCGGTCGACACATGTTTGGGAAATAAAACAATGAGTTGCACCCGAATCATATAAAATACCAACGGAGTTGTGAAAAAGAAATCCCGTACCCCTTAGCAGATTATTTGTGGCTTTGACTTTTTGAGCATCTAAAGTGTAGATTCTGCCATGAGTAGTACCTGCACGGTCATCTTCATGTTTCTTCTTCACTGGGCATTGTGAAGCAAAATGGACCTCTTTTTTGCAGTAGGAACATGTATTAGACCCAACTTGGCACCCACCACGATGAGGCTTACCACACTTAGAACAAGCACTGAACTTTGAGGAATTAGATGATTGAGCTTGCTTTCCCTTATGGATATTCCCTCTAGCTTTTGTGTGTGGAGATGATGATTCAGCCCCCTTCTTCTTTCCTTTCCAATATTCCCTCCTTTCTTCATACAATCTTTGAGATCGGCTTCGGCAACATAGGCTTGTTGCACCAAAGCAGCATAGTTGGTCATAGCATAAGAGCTGAGACCTTGGGCTACATCAGCATGGAGACCTGCCTTATACATCTGCATCTTCCATTCATCATTTGAGGCATACTTTGCTAACTGATAGAATTGAGACTGCTTCTCAAACTTGGCGGTGTATTCTCCCACCGTCATATCTTCTTGTCTAAGATTGACAAATTCAGTTTGTTTACTTAGCTTCATCACTGGAGGGAAGAAATGTCCAATAAATAATTGATTCACCATCAATTCATGAGCATTGGTCCACCATGTCTGTGCCTCCTCCTCGTGCATATACTTTTTACATGACATAGTACATCTCCGGTAAAGACCACGCCGTTACCGTTGAACCTCTCCACTAACTTGCACTAGCTTCAAACACTCATGAGGTCTAGGTTCTAGGGCTCATGACTTCCCCCCCCTAGTATACTAATTATCTGGGTCGTCACCCGCACTTGATATAATTTATCTGGGTCGTCACCCGCACTTGAAACAACCAATGCTAAATGTCCTAAAAAAATGACATTTAGCATTGGTTATTTGAAACAACCGATGCTAAATGTCCTGGAAATGACTTTTAGCATCAGTTATTTGAAACAACCGATGCTAAATGTCTTTTTTAAAAAAAAATTAATTGACACTATTAATAGATATCAATTGACCAATTTATAAAATCCTGATATACAAAATTATTTCCAGAGAAAACTCATAATAAATTAATAAAAATACTTCAAATTCTATTGAAATTTCATGTCATACAATACAAGTCATTAATCTTATAAGTTCTACAAATTTCTTACACGAAATTCTACAAAAGTTACTAAAATGGTCTACCATCTATTAAAAAGGCTAACAATAATGAAGTAATTGTAAAAAAAAAACAATGAAGTAGCAAGCGGTTCCAAAAGTGTCTTGGCTTTTTCTATCACTTCAAACTCTCTCACCCCTTGATGTGCAAATGCTCGTTTCTCTGATTTTGGACCATTGTTTATCGGAATTGAACCATCACATCCCTAAAATTAAACAAACAAATTAATTAGTACAAGTCACAAACAAAATGTTGAATAAAAAACCAAAATGCAAATATACCCATTATTATATAAAAGAGAAACTAACTTAGAACCATTCAGTACAGCAAAAAATACACTTATGACTTGACCTCCTGTATAACCTTTCTCCAGTACACAGACTTACAAGGAACCATTGAATTGAAGAAGCATTCATACACAGACTTGAATCCAAAAGAAACTGCAAAACCTCATGCAAGAGTATCTTAGCAGATTAAGTGCACTATTATGATCTATCAATCCAACTTCCACAAGTTAGGGGACGTACCACAAGTCAATCTGATCATCAAATTCACCAAGAGACTTGGCATTGGCTGCGAGTGGAATTGTTCCCTGATAAATCAGTATATCAATAGTGTTGAATTGTTCCACTAATTATGTAAAAATGGCTTCCATCTATAGAAATCAAAATTTCCAAAAATACTCTTATAGTTAGAAACTCTTAGTTTTTATCTTAATGTGCATCTCAAGAATATAAAATATGCACACAATGTGCATAAATACAACAGACCAATATGCAAAAGTGAAGCTAAAACCTGATCATAATGGGTACTATTAACATACAATTCAAAAACTCAAGTGGACTTTGGCACTCAGAAAGAGATACATTCACCAAAAAGGTGAATGTAAGAGCGCCATTAACCTTGACGTTTAAATTGCTCAAACATTGTGGAATAGATTGGATTGGATAGCTTTGTGGCTTCAGATATTGCTACTTGAAGGGACTGAAGTAGGTAGCTGATTATGTTTGGACTTATGTTTATTGATATGGATATCTTAAATGAATTAAAGCAAACTTCTGGTTGTGGTGTTGTTTTGCAGAAAGCTCTCAAGGAAAAGAGTTTGGTGTTAGAAGTTCTGGTTGTGATATGGATATCTTTGATGAATGGAAGGATGGCGCTCTTACTTGAATTGTATCTCTTTCTGAGTGCCAAAGAGATACATTCACCAAAAAGGTGACGTCAAGGTTAATGGACTTTGGCACTCAGTAGCCACATTCACCAAACATTTCACCAAAATGAATACAACAACATTTCGATTGAAATTGCAAAATTAAAAATCAGTAATCAACAAAGAAATACAATGCAACCACAATTAGGATCCTAACCGAACTTAAAATTGTAATTGAATTGCTTAAAAAGGAACCTAGCGGAAGGGGAATTCAAAATCGAGAAGAAAATTAGCAGTTCGTATGTAAATTAGCAACGATCTCCCTTTTGTTTCAGAAGTTGAATTTTAGGGTTCAGATTGGTGAAGTGTATGCTGAAAGAGTTCAGAGAACAGAGAATGAAGCGTAGAAACGCAATTCAGTCAAGAAACGTAAAACTACCATAATTTTCAACTAAAGTTCAAAATCAACAGATGTGAAAATCAAAGAATGGAACCAGAAACTACCAAACGTGATTTGAAACATCAACGACCCAAATTTGAGAACATGTTATAAAAACCTGAAAGAAATTTATGAACAAGGTTTTGCTGAGAAGGTGAGGAGAGACCGAATATCGTGGAGAATCATCAACATTCAAAAGAGATTTGGAGTCTTCCAATCTTGACGGCGACGGCAAGCAAAGCGACGACGACGGCAAGCAAAGCGACGACGACGGCGAGCAACAGCGATGGCAAGCAAAGAACGATGGCTTGTGAGCAACAGCGAGCAACATTCAGTTCAGTTTGCGTTATTGATTTGAGAGGCTGGGGTTCTGGTATTTCTGGGGTTCGCGAGGAAGAGGGCAACATTGCTAGGTTTTGATTTGAGAGCGAGAGAGTTTAGAGAGTGAGAGAATTGAGAACGCCAGAGATTCAGAGAAGTTAAGAGCGAGAGATTCAGAGAATGAGAGATTTGAGAACGCGAGAGAGTTTAGAGAGCGAGAGTGTTGACAAGGCGAGAACGATGGAGAACGCGTATCCGATAGAAAAAAATTGGACCTTCAGCAGCATCAGTTGTTTATACAACCGATGCTAAAAGTGTATGTTTTACACATTTAACATCGGTTGATCGGTTGTATAAACAACCGATGCTAAATGCCTGACGCAGGTACTTTTAACATCGGTTGTTTAAACAACCGATGCTAAATGTATGCGAAAAAATTGAAATCTTCCATTTAATTTCAAAAATGTCACTGCGTCTACATTTAGCATCGACTGTTCATACAACCAATGCTAAATGGTGCTGTCAATTTTGCACTAGTGTGTGTGCGGTAGTATCAGGACCATAGATTGAAAAATGAGAGATTGTTGTTGTAGCAACTAGTGTTTGGGAGGGATACTCGTCAGATTTTAATGGATCCATGTCTGTCACCTAAGTTTTTTAAGGGAAACTTTGGGAAAGCCCTTTTTCAAAGAAAATAAGAAAAGATAAATGGTCTTACGAACCAAATTTAGGTTCGACTTGATCAATAAATTTTAGGATAAATGTAGTTTTAGGCCAAATTTAAATATATTCCACGCCAGCAGGTGCCACGTCATCAGCTAACGGACACATCATCAGCCGTTAACTCAGATGAACGGAAAGGACTTAAGTGAAACGATTTTGAGACTTGAGGGACCAAACTGAAAAAAAAAAAGACTTAAAGGACCAAAGGGAAACAAATAAATAACTTAAAGGACCAAAACTGCATTTTAGCCTAAATTTTATTTGCTATAAAAAATGGTTATAAGAATTACCAGTAGATTTTTTTTTGGCAAAGAAGGAAAGAAGCCTCGTCAAAACCTTTTGATGTTAACAAACATCAAGAAGGAAGAAGAGTATTTCCCCCTATTTTTATTAAAAAAAGGAAAAAAAGAAAAAAGACGGGAAAGAGGCCAAGGGGGGACTAGACCAGTAGATGAATATTAGAAGACACTCATTATGTATTTTATTTGGTGATTGTAAGTTACAAGACTTATGTCCTATAAACAGGATCCATGTATCAATGTAAAATCAGCTAGCGGATAGCAGATTATAAGCTAGCTGATAGAAAATGACGTGTTTGGTAAAACTAGCGATTGAATTAGCTGATAAATATAAAATGACATATTTATTTAATTCATGATTAAATTTATTTCTTGGTTTATTTTAATAGGGATAGAAAAGGAATTAAGAAAAATAATAAGGATAAAAATGCCAAAAAATTGAAATGCTTTACGTATCTGCTCAAACGCCACATGAAGTAGCATTTTAAAAAAACGTCAAATGCTACCCAAAAAATGTTAAATGCTAGTGCTTACCAGAACCACACACCTGCCTTTCTCTTCACTTGCTCTGCATGCAATTTGTCTTACAAGTACAAATCCTAATTCCTAAATGCAATTCCTCTTCACTTCTATTTTTTTTCTTCTTTATTCACGTTTTCTCTCTTTTCTAAGCGTAAATTTTGCGTGTGTATTTCAACATCAGTAAGCAAGACCTTCCAAACTTCTATAAATTTACTAGGGTTTTACCATTTTTTTCAAGCTATCACAACTGTTTAAAAGTAACTATTGTTTCCTCTTTCTTTCAGATCGGTCGTCACATTGTTTTAATTTCCCTTCTCCCCACAAGCAAACTCGTGTTTCAAAAAATGGCATATGGTGAGAGTTCTACAACCAAAGCAAAGAAATCATCCAAAGTAGGCAAGCGAGAAAAGGAAGAGATGGGGAGGTGGCTGAGCCTGCTTCCCCTAGGTTGCCATCATTGTTCAATCTGTAACAAGAGATTCGGGTCTCTTCAAGCCGTGTGGGTCACCCAAATGATCACCGCACTCTTCGGATACAAATTGAGATGAACAATGTGCATGCAAAATTGTTTGAAGAAGAGAAAGAAAGGAGGACAAAAATTGAAGAGGGAAAACTCAGTCATAACGATGAGTCATGCAATGGTGGGAGATGGTGCCGGTGGCGCTCGTGAGCTACCTGATCTGTCCCTTAGGATTGGTGGGAGTGAAGGCGGTGTTGGTAGTAGTGGAAACCTTCTGAAGGCTTCTGTTTCCAATGGTGAGTGTGGAGGAAAAGGTAGAAAGAAGAAATTCGTTTCCAGGAGAGGGGTGTGCTTGACTCTCAAGCTTTGAATTGTTGTTGTTGGTATTGGAGTACATTTACAAATGTCTTAAAATGAACCAAAGAATTCTTCCCTTGGTTCATATCTGTGATTTGGTTTCATTTGGTTTAGTTGCTTTCCTCTTCTTGTCATACCTAGATGCATGCTGGCTATAATTAGCATCTTTCATATGAAAGATGCAAACTTGTATGAGTGTGCATGTAATAGAAAGTTTTGTTTTATGTATATTGTAATATTGCATCTTCCTCTCGGTGTTGTTTTTATAAATTGTTTATTTTATTTTATATTCATCGTATGCCGGAATTCAGAAGCATTTATCCAACTAATTAATCAGATAAACCATATAAACCATATATTTGCCTAAACTAAGCTGAAATATAATACATAGACATCATTCAAACACACTGATCAGAAAAGAGACAAAAACATTATAATTCAGTTTTAAGAAGTTCAACAACAAGACTGTTTTTGTAGAAAGAGTAAAAAATTTACTCCATTTTTTATATCCCAAATGGGCTAAATGACTGCTTTTAAATTCCAAAACTCTTCTCCTCACAAGTCCACTAGTACTGCCCAGCAAGAAGAAGTGAAGATAAAAATGAAATAGTTTATTGGTAAAGGTAAAACAGGTTTAAGCAACTAGAATTGAATACCCCATTTAGGAAAGTAAAATCACTATAAAAACACAGATGTATTACAAATTCATTTTTCTGATCGTCAAAAACAACAACATAACTCTTTCAAATCTATTAAAACCTAGAACCTTCCTATGAAACACATTGCACCTTGAAGGGATTTCGTTGTCTTAACTTTTAATTTGTACCTTTTTGTATTGTTTTATTTAAATCAAACAAACAAAGGTTACTCATTCAAACCTGTATACATGATATGGAATTTTTGATCGAGGCTACTAGTAATTACTACATTGCTTCAAATACTATAAATGAATAATTAAAACATTAGTTAGATTATCCATGGTTAAATCGGAGAGTTAATAAACGTTGTTTGATGATTTTTTCTAAAGGTGGACATTGTTTCCCTCTCAGTAAAGCTCATTTATAAATTTACTTATCGAAAAAAGGGTTATATTCCTGTTTCACTAATGCTTCTAAAGTTCGAAAGTTATGATTTTCTCTCAATAAATAATTCTAAATATACTTCTAAATATAACTGGAACCAGTAAGGTTTGTCATGTCCATGTTATTTATGTGATGTCTATTGTCTAGGTTGATCAACATGAATCTTCTATTTTGTTTTTTTAACTGCAGGTTACCTTTTGCGATTTGGACTAATGTTCCATGTTGTCTCAACCGTTGCTAAGACAAGCCCAAACAAGCTATCAAGCAAAGCTGCCTCTAATAGTTTTGTAGGTGGTTCTGGAATCTTTAATTCCAATTGTGACATAGGGATCAATAGTGAAGAATCAGGGGCTAAGAAACCTGTGAGTAGTGGAGTGGAATTTGGGGTTTTTGGTGCAAAATCTCGAGTCTTGTATGAAGAAAATGAAGGAGACGGAAGCTTTGGACCAATCGGCCAAGGCTCAGAAGGCGAGCAAGAAACATGTCAAATGAAGATTTTATCTTTACAAGAGTGAAGGGGCTTGGCCTCAGCGCCAAGAGTCGAGGGTGTTGGTGCTCTTCAAAACGCAGGTGGAAGGATGTCTCTGGGCTGATCTCGGGTGTCTTTCACTTGAAGGAGTTGGTATCCTTTTCTTGGGCCTCTCACGGAGGAAGATGGCGTCTAGATTCGATGCGGTCTATTCGGCTGGGTAGGAATAAGATAGTAAGCTTAGTTTTGGGGTAGGAGTCACAGGTGGAATAGTCAAAAGTCTCTTGCACGTTGACTTGTACCATGGGTTTGAGTAGCCTTATACTCCTATCAATACATTGTTTGCTTATCTAAAAAAATGCTCCATGTTGTCTCGGCTTCATATGTTAAATCTACATTCCTTTTGGCTTCATATGCCAAATCTTGTTTCCTTCATTGTTAAGCTTTCAATGAGATAGAGAAACTGGTAAAAAAGGTATGTATGCTTTTCTTTGTTCACATCTATGTTGTATATATCTGGTTGCTGAATTAAACAACTGTGTATCTTTTTTTAAACCAAGGAATTCCATGCGCGTAACTGCAGAGACTAATCTCTCGAGATACTGAGATCCATTTATGGAGTTGACTTTTCCCACCAGGTATTTTTTCATACGCACCGGCTAGGGATCGAACTCGTGACCAAATGGTTAAGGAACTCAAGTATCTACCACTTGTGCTATACCATGTTGGTCAACTGTATGTCTTTTTAAATAATATTGTTTTGTCTTTTCTAGAATATAATTATTAGCTTTTAATATATACATTTGATATATTATATCCTTTGTTTTGGTGAAATTTACTACTTTCTTTATTCATTACCGTGCCCATCTTTCCGTTTTTTATATTGTGCTACAGTAAATAATTACGTAGTTGTATAGTTTATTGTGTGTTCTGTACTGGGTTAGCTCAGTACAACTGGACTTCACTCCAAAGGCCCAATAAGCACATCGCTGCAAACCGCTAGAAAATTAATCATGTTTCGAGAAAAGGAAGGGAAAGAGAAGACGGGAAAAACAATAGCGACGGCCGAATGAAAAGAGAAAAGGTTTTCGAAAAATATATCTGATTATATTTTTTATAAACCAACTTTACGTGATTTCAACTCTAGCTACTCATGAAAGCATGGCTTTTAAAATAGTAAGATTATTAATTAAACTAACATTGATTCCAACTTCGATATTTATTGATAGGGATATTGGCTTAAGTAGAATAGAGCTAACAATTTTTGGTGAACAAGGGAAATATTGAGATGAGTTATACACAACCCTAACTGATTCGTCAGTCTTATCTTTAGGCCTTAACATGTCCCTAGATCCAAATAAACTCAATGCCATGTCCGGTCAAATGGGACCAAGGCTAGATGCGTCTTTGGGTTATAGGTTGGATTCTGCTTACCTCTACTAGAAACTCCACCATTCTTATTGCCCCTACCAGAGAATGTTGAAATACAAAAAACAATTAGTAGCTAAAAAATAAAACCATTTCTCCAATTTTGGGGCCTCTAACACTTAGCGATGAAGTTAGAGTTTTGTCAGTAATTCGACTTTTCTAATAGTGTGCCTTATACTCTCAATTGCGTCCACTATTGCTTGACATTCTCCACCATCATGGTTGTTGTTCACCACCTTCTATCATTGCCATTGCTAGCTATCATTATCTATGGTTTTACTCGGAAAAAATAAAATTAGTGAGGAGAACATTACTAACAAAAAATGCTAAATTTGTGACAAAACCTGACTCTAAATTTTGGGATGCCACAATTAGCGACAAATTTCAATTTTTGAATCACTAATTCTTCTATAGATTTTTGTGTTTGGGCATTGTTTGTATGACTCCATAGTAAAACTGACCTCGAGTGCACACGAGTTCAGACACTGCTATGAAAACTTTGCCGCATTAGCTTCCTCTCACTGGGTGGAGTCAAAAAGACGGAATTGAAGTGATGGATGAAGAATTGAAGATTGTCTTCTTTTTGCGAAATCCACTTGCTGCAAAGATTCCTATAGATTCTCAATGAGATTTTGGGACTGAGTTCACAGACTTGTACAAGTACAACAACGAGCATCAGATCAGAAAATATGTTGCCATTGTGACCGTGAGTAATCTTATTTCCATTTCTCATGCAAACAATCCTATGTAAACACCTTTTTCCCTTTATTTCGCATTCTAATTTTCAGTTCATAATGAAAAATCAATTAAGTTTGGAAAGCGATGTACGAAGTTCTAAGTACATGCGACGAGTAGCAGGACCCATTTCAAGCAAACGCGACGATGGCCATTGTTGTCGAGAGTCACCTCTCCATCCTCTGGATTACAGCTCATTCCCCTCGGAATTCACCTCCTCGCGTAGTAAACAACCGTTTCTCCCAAGTATCAACTGCAGACTAATCAAGTCCGTATCTGAATTTAAGACAAATAATAAGTGATAGAATTATTTCAAATATGAACAGAATATTAACGAGGAATAGAGGCAAAAAATCAAAAAAAAAAAAGGGAAAGAATTAAAAAGGAGGAAAGTTAAAATGGAGGAAAATTAGTTGACTCATTATTCCCTAAAATCAGCAAAAATCACGGGTTAAATGTTACGGAAAATGTATATAAATATGTTGAGGCTTACACATTGAGGGAGGCAAAGATTTCATAGAAAAATTAGATCAAAATATGAGTGAGAGAAATTTTTGCACAAACTAGAGAAAACATAGAAGCAAAAGGGAGAGGAAGTTGAAAAGAAAATAGAAAGCAAAAGATGAATCAAAATGAAGAGCAGAAGAGGGAAAATAGGAAGAAAAATCAAAACCTCAAGTTACAGTTCCATTACAAGCCACCACTGATGGGATCATCCTTGGTCGCATCTCTCTGTTCTCCGGCTACCATGATCTACTTAGCGTCCCGGTTTCTCTTTTACTGCTCGTCACCGCGCACAGACAAGCTCTATCATTACTTGTAACATCCCTAATTTTCAGTCGTCTTTAAAGATTATGAATGTCGTTCAAATGATAATCAGAGATCGCACCAAAATGTTTTGTACCGAGTGAATCAACTTTGGCTCTCAAATGAATCAATAAAATCACCATGATTATCTTAACGGATATAATTAACTGAAATCTTTTTCAAAATATTGCTAGTCATAAAGTCTAAATTTTTAGAATACATAGATAGATCGATACATAATGATATTCAACCTTCTTGAGTTTCCTCCAAAAATACATATGTATTAATTGCTAATATAGCAAAATACAACAATACAAAATAACTAAGATTGTCATAACCTTGATTTCAAACAATCCTTCTTTTAGATTTAAATTTAACCTAATAGGTCAAGTTTTGGGATGTTACATCACTAAAATGACATACCACCCAACAACTACCGTCTACCGTGGTGTTCCGAGCCACTGGATCCTCACGCACCAAAGTGCACAACCTGGACCCTCCCATCTCTACATCATCGCATGCTTGCTTTATTAGGGCTTCAAACCCAATTTGTCATTTTTTTTGTTACTATGTCATTGGTGCGTAGTTTTTACCGGCTTTGCCGGTGACTAATCTACGCCGAAAAACCTGGCTGGCCACGAGTTTTCGGCTTTGCCGGCCCGTGTGGTTCCCCCTCCCAACAAAATTTTTGCCACACCTAACCAATTTGTCATTTGCTTCATTCTTATGTTAAATGTTGTTTTTTTTAAAATAAAACACACGTGATTGTTCAGTAATCCCATCACATTCCATATTTATATTATGTATATTATTCAAAAATAATATATTATGCATATTTCATTCTATATTGTAATTATTGGTTTTTTAAAGGCACCCCTAACCCCCTTTCATCCGTGAAGCATTCCATTTTATTTATGAGCATTGTTTAATTATTTATTTATTTATTTGTTGGTCAACAATATTATTTATTTACTTATTTTTATTATTTTTTCCTCTTCTTTACAAATTGGAAATAAAGGCTAATACTAATAGCACCCTCTTTTTAACTTTGCTATTGTTTCATTCTTAAAAAGTATACATCAAAATTCAACTTACTCTTTCAAATCTAGCAAATTTCTTAAATATTATTGTTTTTCAAAATAAAATCTATATACATTTAAATTAAATTAAAATAAATCTCAAAAAATATTAAAATTTTGTAACATACTGCAGTAAATAAAGGTAGCAATTAAATAATAGTCAAATCAATATAGATTTACAGTTTTTGATATTATATTTGTTTATTCTTTAGTAAAATAGTTTATGAAAATCCTTTACAAAAGATAATCCTAAACCAATTAGACTTCCATATCTTCTAATTTAATATAAATTTTGATCATGAGTAACTTAATACAAATTATAAAATTAAACAAACCTTTAATACAAATAATTATATCTAAATAGCAAAATTTCACCGACTAAATGTAATATTTTCATGTAGGTACTAAAAAAATAGTCAAACTATTTATAAATTTGATATTTTCAAATAAGAGAGAAAAGTTGGAGAGAGAAAAAGGTATAAAAAAGTATAGTTGGAGAGAGAAATAGAAAAAGTAAAGGTGGAGAGAGAAATAGAAAAAGTAAAGGAAATAAATGTGGAGAGAGAAATAAAAAAAGTAAAGTTATTATGAAAATTACAATAATACCCTTAAAATTGTGAGATAAATGTCAAAAATATAAACGTCTTAATTCGTAATTTTTAAAGAGCCCTTGCGTTCATATATTGTAGTTGATTGATTGCTTTCATATATCATAGTTGATATATATAACTTAGCGACTTACACCAATTAATAACTTCATATAGAAAATGAAATTTATCAATCCGATCGTTGAATAACGTGATATTATCCTTGTGATCATGTATATTAAATTTCAATTTTTTTGAAATAACATATTAGCCATCAGAATAAAGTAGTATGACCGAGGGTCAATCAATTTATGATTCGTATAAATTTTGATATATATGATCGTCAAGATGATATCATGTTATTCTACGATCAATCAAATTGATAAATTTAAATTTATACGTGAAGTTATTAATTGGTGTAAGTCACTAAGTTTGACATTTGGTGTCAATATATCCCGACTCAATAATATGTAAATTAAAAAAAATTAAAAAAATGCGTCCAAAGCATGACGCTATTCCAAACCCTATCTATATAGATAATTTTCATTGTGCACACCCACAGAAACACTCTTCTCAGTAAACACCTTTTCTTCTCAAAGAGAACATCGTTCCCATCATCTTTTTTCCTTTATATACCCTTTTACTCTCTTTCTCTCATCACTGAAATGGATCATAATTTTCTGAACTTGTCTGATAGTGAGAGTAGCAAAGGCAACAGTGAAAACAACCCTGTTGTCACTAATGTCACTGCTGCTGCTCCACCACCACCTCCTCCCCCCTCCACCCAATTCACGTGTCATTGCTCAAAAAGCTTTTCCTCTGAGCATGAGCTTCTTAAACACCAAATCCTTCCCTGTTTGCAAAACACGTTCCTTTCCCAAAACCCACAAATTTCACCATTTGCACCACTAGGAAGTACTCATCACCACAACCCAACCATGTTTCCCACCAACAACTCAGCAAACACTTTTCATGCATATGGGTTTGCTAATTACCAACTCTACCACCCTTACAAGAGGCCTCAAGAATTGCAACTTTTTCCTACTTCTCCAGAGGGTCCTCGAACTATGGACCTTATATCGTTGATTGACAATCAACCAAGAGGAACTGGTGTTGCTGCTAATGGAGCTGATCGTGTAGGATGGGGATGGGGTGCTACCATTGGACTCGAATTCATTGATGTTAATTTGGACTTGAAGCTCTAAATGGTGACCTAGTTACAGATTTTTATGATCATGAATGAATAATTCAACAAGTTAATTTGATTGTGGGTGTTTAAAGTTTTTGCGCAACCTTGTCGGGATTAGATGTATTTTCATTAGTCTGCATTTTTGTTTGTAGTGTTTTTCTATATTTTATGTTTTTAATTAAATAAAGAAAGAAAATATAAAATTCTAATTGAATGAGTTTTATTATATTATATATATTATAAATTATATAAATATGGAAAATCTAAGAGCGCTTAGATGAGATGGTTCGGGTTTCTTCCAGCATAACCAGGGTTCTGGGTTCGGGTCTCTCCCATTGTGTTCGTATCTGACTTGAGGGATTAGTCTCTACAGTTGCCAGTTCACACAAAAAAATTAGAAATATAGAAATGTATATTATTAAAAAATAATAATAGTTTGTTAAAAAGTTAATAAAAAAAATATTTTTAACAGCTAAGTGAATTTGATATATATATATATATATATATATATATATATATATATATATATATATATATATAAAGAAGTGTATTAACGATCACCAAAACATGTGTACAATATAACTCCTCCCACACAAGGAGAGGCCTAAACTGCAAACCAAGAAACAAGAGCACCAAAGCCTTCAGCCAAACAAGTCCATCGGCTCACCCCTTCTGGGGAATAATGATTCGACAAAAATTGCTCTTATCCCCTAGAAATACATTTCAACAGGTTCACACACTACTCATAGAAAAGGCATGACTTGACTTAGTCATAGCCACAAACAAATTCTATGAATACAACTTAAATAAATATAAGGTCTCAACAATGTCAAAAGTCTTATTAGAGAAAACCACCTCATTTCTACTTTTCCAAATCTCCCAGAGAACAATGCTAAATCACCATAATGCCTCTTCTTCATTTTCTAAGACTAACCCCGAGTAGAGGACGGAGAATGTAACACCCTGGTATTTCTAGCTGGTAGAAATACCAAAGCGTACCAACTGTAACACATCAGAGATATTAATTCCTGTTTAGATACTTGTTTGCTGGTGTTTTTAGCAAACAATCACTGGTTTTATTAGAAATGTTTTGTGAGATTAAACCAGAAATCTCTAAAGCAATTGCCTTTAAACACCGCAGTTTGTCAACAAATATATTTTAAAAGAGAGACAATTCACCATGAAAATGGAAATCAAAGAAAAAAGAAGTGATAAAATGGAACGCAGAAATGTAAAATGACTTGTATGGAAAGTAATAAATTGCATTGAATGAAAAGAGAATGGTGTACAAATTCACATACGTTGTACAATAATTCCTTCACTCTGTTTTCGCCGTGACTTGGAAGTTAGAGTTTCAGAACTGTGTGTTTGGTATAATAATTTGTCACCCTGATTTCTACGTAAAAACCACTATTTATACAGAAAATAAATGTAAACTGCTATGGACACGTGGCTACGTCTTATTAACCAATGATGGACTTCGTGCCACGTTCGATGCCACATACTGCCCACGTTGTATTAACCGTAGTCTTGAAATTCGACACAACTGTCTGCCAATAACTGCTTGACGAAGTCCTGAATACACTGTCCTGTCGAAAACTCTTCCCTGTCGAATTGGTGAAGACCTCTTCTGTCGAAAACATGCTGAGATAACTTAAATGTCACTTATTCTTTCTGAAGGCATTATGAATGATCCTTAATGAAAAGTCAAACCCTATTAACTAACCACTCAAAAGCCTTGTCGAAATTCTAGGCTAACAAATTGCCCCCCAAAAATATCTTTTTCGACAGCACAAGTGTTTAAGGAAGAAAAAGAATATTTTTTGAAAATTTCGAAACGTCACCTCCAACAACTTTACATTAAATGGTGATAGGCAAAAATGATCATGACCTTACGCAGATAAAGCGAACCGTTTCATTGGGCCACGTCATTTGGTTGGTAGACCACGTCTTTTCAGAACCTCAAACGTGTGAAGCGTCGTAACTGTGTAACCGTTGCACCTCTAACGTATAAATACGTTTCACTTCATCTTCTTCATTCTTACGCTCCCTTTGAACCTTAAACTCTGAAAATTTCCCAGCTAACCTTGCCTCTTCACGAAAGTTTCAAACTTTTTCATCGTTTCGACATCTCCACTAAGAACACAACCCTCTTTGTTCGTTATTTACAACAGATGGCTTCTTCCAGCGTTCAAACTCAAAAACAAACAGTTGCTGTGCATGGCTTCGAAGGCTTCGTTGCAGAACCTTCACCAACTTGGTTTAATCAGATACTTATTCCATCTGGTAAACCTTTTACCCATGCTTATTTAGGTCCTCTTCCTGACCCCATAGAAAGCGAAGAAGTTAAAGCGATTTTTCCTAGTCACCGTAAACTTCAACCCAGAATTTTTGAAGAAACTCCTTTTCATTTGGAATTTCTGAAAAACCCCAACAGAGTATTTAGATCTGCTCCTAAGGTAGAACAAAGTGATTACCTCGCATGGCTTGACAAAGTTCAAAAACAAAAGGAAACCATTTGGCAAGAACAGGGGATTTTCGACATTATCCAACTGTCGAAATATGGACCCAAATACGACAGTACTATGATTCTAGCAGCATTGCAGTTCTGGGATATATCCACTCATAGTCTCCATCTGAAGTGTGGCATGTTATCTCCCACTCTGTTGGATGTGGCTGCCATTACTGGCCTGAAACCACTGGGTGAAACCTTTGACCCTAAACTGGCCACCAATGACTATGGCTTCTCATTTAACAACCCTACCTTTAGTGCTTATATTGCTGATCATCATGATACTGAGAATGCTGAAGTATCTGATTTAGAACATATAGCTTTTCTTACCCTATGGTTGTCATGCTTTGTCTTTTGCTCCCGTTCTCTCCAAGTAGCAAAAGTTTTCGTTCCTTTGGCCATTCAACTCCATAAGGCCAAGAATATCAATTTAGCGAAATTGGTTCTAGGAAATCTCTATCAGCATCTTGATGGTGCTGCCCTCGAATTGAAAGAAGGCGAACCAACTGACAAACTGCTCATTGCTGGTCCTATGTGGCTTATGCAACTTTGGCTCTTAGCCACTTTTGAATCAAGGCTGAACTTGTTTATTCCCAAGGAAATTCGACCAAACTTACCAACTAGAAGAACAGAGGGAGTTCGACTAGCACAATTAAGGAATAGGGAGAAAAACTTGTCTTATGAAGAAGCGTTTTCCATGTACTTCGACATCTTCAACAAGTGCACTACTTTCGTTGATGCTATGGCGCCTTTTGTCAAATGCACTTTTGGACCATCTTGGTTCATCAACGAATTTCCCTCTAACTCAGCAGAAAATGCCAAAGAGATAAACCAAATCTGGCAAGCCTATCTTTCGCCCTCTCTTCTTTCAATAAGGCTCTCCCCAAGCAACAACAAAAACAATCTTGGCATTAGCAGGTATTTTCCCAGCTACTTTTCAAGGCAATTTGGGCTATGCCAACTTCGACCGGCCCCGGTCTGCTTGCACAGGAGAGAGTTCAACACTCCAGAGACAGAGCAAGCTTATCAACAAATCTTCAAGAATTTTCGTTTCAAAGATTTGCTCTTTGAACCTGCTAAATTTCAACCAAACTTTGCTTGTACGAAGGCATTCCAAGATTGGTGGGGTGGATACTATACTAAAGCTTCTAGAGGAAAAACTGATGCAGAAATTTCGAAAAATTTGTATTCAGCTTTTCCCTCTCAAATTGCTGAGAAGAACAAATCCCCAGGTATCCTCAGATAATTGGAAACATACTTCTTCATTAGTTAAAATTTAAAACCATTTACCTGATAAAATCTTTGCGTTATGAACAGCTGCCGTTTTACAGAAAAAGCCCACTAAAGCAGCACCAAAGCAAAACAAACCAACAGCAAGAACACCACCCAAAACAAAGAAGAAACTTGTGGTCAAATCCACTTCCATCTTACCCCAAATAGAGGTATATCTTTGTTAATTGACTAGACCTTTTAAGTAGAAAGTTCGACCATATTTCATCACCTTTATTTCTTTTTCCTCTTTCAGAAGAAGCCTGGAGCAACAAGTCCTCTTGCAATAGGGAAAAGCCTACTTGTTTCCAGTTCTGAGGTAACAAATATATCTTCATTTCTGTTTCAAATTTATTCGACTCTTTTAACACTTGATTATGTTTTAAACTCATTTTTCTCTTTCGCAGGATACTGATAGTGATAGTGATAACATGCCTCTTATTCACCGGTCAAGGAAACGAATGCAACCCGAATCCCAAGCAAGGGCTAAAGGGATTGTGATCAAAGAACCACAAGAGCAATCTCATGGACCTCCCCCTAAGAGACTTCACACATCAGTCGAAACTCCTGTTGTCGAATCTGTAGTTGCTCCAAATGTTCTTTCGACTGAACAAATTTTACCTGCACCATCGACGCCTGTGGAGATCTCCACAATAACTCCAACTACCCAAAATTCTCCTATGGTTGTTGACGTTGAAGGAACAAACATTGCCACTAATGCGGATGTCGAAATAGAACTTGAGCAAACCAACGAGCAAACACCAGATGTGGTAGGCGCTAAGGATTCAAGCAAAGAAACGACTGAAATTGAGGCTCAAGAACAAGCTTCTACCAAAGAATCAACTAGTAGCGCTATGAGTGACCAGGAGTTTTCGCTGATGAAGGCAACAAATCCTTTGGCTGCTCTTAAACATTTGCTGAGCCTTTCTTCTTCTTCCCCTGCTATGGTCTCCAGTGCTTCGACTACTTCCTTGACCTCTGTTACTCAAGAGTCTACTGAAGAATTGCTTCAGCAATTAAAAGCTAAGGTCTTGGAAGGCAATCTCTTCACTAGGATTGAAGAGAACCCATCAGAAAGCTTTGCAATTAAGGACATCGCTCAAAAATTGCTACAATCAGAGCCTAATGCAAAACTTTTCGCTTTCTTGATCGAATTTTTGCCAGTCTTTGAAACTTTTGCACTTCACATCAGTAAACGCTCTGAAATTTCCAGGTTGAAAAACCAAGAGGCTGTACTTCATCAAGAGAAAATTAATGCCTTCAAGGTTTCTCAAACCCCCATTGATGAATTGGAAGTTCAAATAACGAAGGATGAGCAAGAACTTGCTAACTGGAATTCAAAAATTCAGCACTATGATGAAGAGATAAGAATTCTCCAAACAAAACTGGCAAATGCTAAATACCAAAAAAGTTTAGTGCAACAAAGGATGGAGACCCCTAAGTCGAAGATTGAAAAGGCAGCTATTGAGGCTCTTCAACATTTTGATGATGCTCAAAAACACCAAGCCACTATTGCTCAACTAGACAAAGAGTTAAGCTTTCTGGAGTCTTCAATTGCTGTGGGCACCAAAATCCTCTACAGGCTCAAGCATTCTCTTCAAAGCCTTTAGTAACTTGTAATAGTGTAGAATTTCTTTTAATGGCTATGTAATTATTTTGATTGAATACATTACCATTTTGAACCAATTTACGGTTTTGTCCTTGCTCAATTCTAACTTCGTTTAATGTTGGCTTATATTGTTTTAAATACTTGCCATTTATTTTGAAGATTCTATTTTCGTCACCCAATTCTTCGACTTCGTATGCCCCATTAGAAAAACATTGCAATATGCGAAGTGGACCTTCCCAACTGGGTGACCATTTACCCAAAACTCTATCTTTTTTATCCATAGGCAACAACACTTTCCAAACTAAATCGCCTGAATTAAAGGTTTTTAACTTAACCTTTTTGTTATAAGCTTTAGCTACTCTTTCCTTCTGTCGAATAAGCATTTCCAAAGCTAACAACCTTTCTTCGTCTAAATCAACTAACTCATCAAGCATCATATTCCAATAATGATCAAAAGGAATTTCATACTGTCTTTGAATTCTTGTTGATTGTAAACAGATTTCAACAGGCAATACTGCATCGTGTCCAAAGGTTAACCTGTATGAAGTAGCATTGATAGATTCTTTGGGTGAATTTCTACAAGCCCATAAAACTTGATCCAAAGTGTTATGCCAATTTCTGGGTTTTTTCCCCACATGCTTTTTAATCAAGTTAATAATGATCTTATTGGCAGCTTCCACTTGACCATTGGCTTGTGCATAATATGGTGTCGAAGTTAATAACTTAAAACCAATTTCAGAAGCAAATTCCACCATTTTTCGACCAGTGAAAACAGAACCCTGATCTGTAGTTATGGTTTCTGGAATTCCATACCTGTAAATAATATGATTTTGGATAAACCGTATTACTGCTTCTTGATCAACATTGGTTAAAGGTATTGCTTCAACCCATTTGGTAAAATAATCAATTCCCACTAATATATATCTATGACCTTTTGATGATGTTGGTTTTATTTCTCCAATTATATCTAGAGCCCAACCTCTGAATGGCCAAGGTTTCACTATGGCATGCAATTCATTTGCAGGCACATGTTGTATTCCAGCATGCTTTTGACACTCTTGGCATCTTTTGGCAAACTCTATACAATCTTTCAACATTGATGGCCAATATATTCCTTGTCGAAATAATAGCCATTTCATTTTATGGCCTACTTGGTGCGAACCACAAGCTCCACTGTGTGTTTCAGAAACTGCTAAATATGCCTCATTTTCACTAAGACATTTCAATAATACTCCTTCAGGAGTTTTCTTAAACAATTCGTTTCCAATTATCACATAGCTTAAAGCTCTGTACTTTACCTTTTTATTGGTATTTCCTGTGGGGTTTTGCAAGTATTCTACAATAGGCTTTCGCCAATCATCATTGGCCATATTGTCAATAGCAAAAACTTCTGCTAGAACAACTTCATCAACAATGTGGTGTTGTTCAATACATTCCTCATCTGTATTTGTTGCCCCCTCAGTTTTTGGTGTTGACAATAATGATGAAGAAATATCATCAGATATGAGTTTCTCTTTTATTTCGATTAATTCTTCAAGGCTTTGTTTTGAAACTCTATAGCCTGATGCAATTTGGGCCAAATCATTCGCCACTTGATTATCAACTCGTGGTAAATGTTCTAAATGAACAGAATCAAATCTCTTTAACAAGGAATTGGCCATAATAAAATATTTAATAAGGTGCTCTTTAATACATTTATATTCTTTGGTCAATTGTTTGATAACCAATTCTGAATCACCTTTTATTTCGATACATCTTGCCCCCAGCTCAAGTAAAATTTCAAGGCCTATAATTAGAGCCTCATACTCAGCTTCATTATTTGAGCAATGATTTCGAATCTTATACTTGTATTTCGTTGGAATGTTATTTGGTGAAATAATTAAAACACCAATCCCAACTCCTTTTTTATGACTTGAACCATCAAAATACAACCTCCAAGGATATGTGTCTACGAAATGTAATGTTTCTTCGACAACAGAGTGGTCCACTATAAAATCAGCAACCACTTGTCCTTTAATTGATTTTAAAGGTTGATAAGTTAAGTCATATTCAGACAAAGCTAAAGCCCACTTACCAATTCTACTATGCATTATTGGTTTCGACAGCATATGCTTAATAATATCAGAATGCGAATAAACACAAACATTAGCTGGCTTTATATATTGCTTTAACTTTGTGCAAGAAAAATACAAGCAAAGGCACAACTTTTCTATAGAACTGTACCTAGTTTCAGCATCTATTAAGACTCTACTAAGGTAATATATGGCTCTTTCGACACCATTATCATCCTCTTGAGCTAACATGCTACCTATTGTTTTTTCAGATGCTGCTATATACAATTTGAGCACTTTGTTTCTAATAATAGGCATTAGAATTGGTGGTTTCATCAAATAAGACTTAATTTCTTCAAAGGCTGCTTGATGAACTGATTCCCATTTGAAAACTTCTTCTTTCTTCAGTCTCAATAATGGCGAAAATGTTTGAGTTTTGCCACTTAGATTTGATATGAATCTTCGTAGGAAATTGATTTTTCCCAACAATGACTGAAGTTCTTTTTTGGTTGAAGGAGCTTTCGTTTCAATTATAGCTTTAGTCTTATTCTGATTGATTTCAATGCCTTTTTTGTGCACCACAAAACCCAAGAAATCTCCTGCACGCACACAAAAGGCACATTTTAATGGATTCATTTTCAATCCATATTTCCTCATTCTTTCAAAAGATTGTCGAAGATGGTCTAAATGACCATTTTCTGAGGAAGATTTAACCACCACATCATCTATGTATACTTGCATAAAATTTTCAATGAAATCATGAAACATACAATTCATTGCCCTCTGATATGTAGCACCAGCATTTTTTAAACCAAATGGCATTACTACCCATTCATAAATACCTAATGCCCCTGGACAACGAAATGCAGTTTTCGATACATCTTCTTCAGCAATAAAGATTTGATTATACCCAGAATAACCATCAAGCATGCTGAGGTATTCAAATCCTGCTGCTGAATCTATTAACATTTCTGCCACAGGCATTGCGTATTCATCTTTGGGAGTTGCATTATTCAAGTCTCTAAAATCTATGCAAACTCTAAGAGTGCCATTTTTCTTAATTACAGGAACTATGTTAGCTAACCATTCGACATACCTGGCAGTTCTGATGAATTTGTTCTTGAACAACCTTTCGATCTCCTCTTTAATTTTAGTTAATATTTGAGGAGCAAACCTTCTTGGTATCTGCTTCACTGGCTTCTTCTCTGGTCGGATTGGCAATTGCAATTCCACAACGTCTCGACTCAATCCAGGCATTTCGTCATAGTCCCAAGCGAAGCAATCTTTGAACTCCCTCAGTAATGTTATAACTTGGGTTTTCAATGCAACATCCAGGTATGCACTAACAAAAGTTGGCCTCTTCTTTGAGCCATCTCCCAAATCCACTTCCTCCAATGGATCTTGAGCCTGCATTCGCTTTGTTGAATCACTAGGATCTTTTTCAAACCCTAATGGCTCATTATCATAAATGCAATCAAGCTTTCCATTCATAATAATGCCATTTTCGTCTTCAGAATCTTTGGCTTCGACAGCCATTGTTTGATGATTTAATTCGGCTTCCATAGCCGCTTTTAATTTATTTTCGGCCATATAGGCCGTAATCTTATTCCATGCATAAGGAACTGACATGGGAAACATTTTAAGAATCAGAATACCACCCCTCAGGTTGGGCAGTAGCATCTCCTATTATTTGCCTTTCCCAAACAAAACCATAGTTTGGATGCAAATTAACTGAGGCAAATACATTATCAGCAGGAATGTATGCCTCATTAGAAGATGGACATGGCGCAATGTTCGCCAATCTTTTCTCAAAATTTTCCTTGGTGATGTGATTTACATCAGCACGAAAATAACTTTGGTCTGCTTCAATGTATTCGACAAGACCATCTTCCTTCCACATCACTAGTCTTTGATGTAATGTTGAAGGCACAGCACCAACTCCATGTATCCACTCCCTTCCAAGTAACATATTGAAGTTTGCTTTGGAAGCAATTACTAAGAACAGAGTGGTCCTCTTGATAGTTCCAACAATCAATTCCACTTCAATGGCTCCAAGAGAGTAACCAGTTTTGCCTTCGTAGTTACTCAAGACAATATTATGTGGCTTAAGGTCAGTGATGGATATGCCTATCTTCTTCATAAGCACTTCAGGCATAAGATTCACAGCAGCACCTCCATCAACTAACACTCTGTTGATGCCAATACCATTAACCTTAGCCTGAATATATAAAGGCTTTAGGTGATTCTGCATACTCGTATCTGGCCTCTCGAAAGTAGCCATCTGCTCTTCAACACAGCCATCATTCATCACATAATAACACATGGGTTTGTGACAAGCCATATCTTCAGTGAAATCTTCTTCCTCACTGTTAGGCACAGTTATGACATCATACTCCAGTGGCAATATTGACACCACATTACAGACGACATCGAAGTCATCATCAGAATCATCAAAACCAGAACCTATGTCCTCATCAAAGTCAGACTGAGCTTCTTTCCCTTTAAATATCGAAGATGGAGGACAGATTCTTTCAAGTGCAGGCCTTCTAGGTTTTTCCATCAGAACATCCTTGCCTTTTGCCTTATTTACCACACTTGTAGGCTTAGCAACATCAGCACTGGTACTTGCCTCAACCTTAGAAGCCACTTTCTTATCACCCAACTGGACTTTGATTCCAAAGTGACTAGGAACCTTGTTTACGTCTACAGAAGCTTTCTTCTTCTGTTTTCTCTGAAAACGACGCCATTGGGTTTTAGTCATAGGATTCTTACCTTTATAATTATTCCGATAATTATACTTGTTGGAATCATCTTGATGGACAACTTGAGCAGGTGCATTGTTGTGAACCCATTTTCCAACAGGGGAATTCGTTTGTGGAACGAAGGATTTACCAAACAGTTTAATGGATCCTTTCTTTCCTGGCTCTTGGCTTGTCGAAGGCTTAGTCGAAGCACTAGCCTTGCTAGATGAAGGCTTAGTCGTAACATTGGCCTTGTAACCAGGAAGTTCAGTGCTACCAAAATCAAAGGATGGCCTATTGTCAAGCCATTTCCTCTTACGTTGTTCCTGATCCTGGTACCCTTCAACAGCTTTAGCTGCCTCTTTGTCGAAAACAGCACTGCACCTTGGACATAGCATAACCTCAGAATTGTTCCACTTACATCTGTTGAGGAAATCTATCAACTCCTCTTCAGCTTTTGGGAACACAGCATGTAACTCTCCATCGTACTCTTTCAAGGTTATCTCTTGTTTCATCCCTTCAGCATATATAAAACCTTCTAATTTCTTGGTGGAGGATTTAAGTTTCTTTGGAGGATCTTTCATTTCAGCATCTACCATGTTTACACTTGCTTCGAAAGGTTCTGAATACATGGCTTCAGCTTTAGGTAAAGGGTCATTCACAACTTGCATTGGAGCTTTCATCTTTCTATCTTCAAATTTTAATCTACCTTCTTCGATTGCTTTTTGCACAAGATCCCTGAAAAGCACACAACGGTCAGTGTTATGTCCCAAAAAATTATGGAAGTTACAATAACCCTTTTTCTTTCTCTGGTCAAGAGTTGGTACTCTTAAACCATTAGGTACCAATATCTGACCATCTTTTACTAACAGATCAAATATTTCATCACATTTAGTAACATCAAAAGTATATGTCTTAGGCACAAATCTGTCATTTTTTGGCTCAACAGGATTTTTCCCATTAGCAGGCCTTAGTAATTTACAAGTATAAGGAGGACCAGGCTTGAGTTCAGCCACGTCTATCTCCTCTTCTTCGACATCACCGAATGCGACGTCAAATTCTTCATTGACATATGCAATTTTCTCTTTTTTAGGAAACCTAGTTGACCTAGATTTCTCTTCTTTTAACCTTTCAACTTGTCGAACTCTATCGGCCAGTTGGGCCATGTCTCTTAGATAAGACGTGTCCAATTTCTTTCTGATTGAATAATCAAGACCACCAGCAGCCATTTCGACGAGTTCATGTTCAGGCACTTGTGTGAAACAACGAGCCTTCAGTAGCCTAAACCTATTCAAATAGTCATCAACAGTTTCAGGCATTTTGCGCTGAACACTGGCCAATTCTTTGAGACTAATCTTAGATTGGCCCATGTAAAACTGCACATGAAATGCTTTTTCTAATTGCCCCCATGTGAACATAGAACCAGGGGGTAATGTAGTAAACCAAGTGAAAGCATTTCTTGTTAAAGAATTTGGGAAATATTTCATCTTCAAATTCTCATTTTGGGCTATATCCCCAGACTCGGTCAAATAACGAGCAATATGTTCGACAGTAGATTCTTTTGTGTCACCACCAAACTTAGTATATTTAGGAACTTTCCAGCCCCTTGGTAACTCAGTTTGCAACACATATTCACACAATGGTGATATGAAATTTGGCCTATGTAAGCCTACATTAACGCCATTTTGTGTCAATATAGTTTCGACTAAAGTGGCTATATTATCTTGAGCGCCAACATTATTTTGTTGCACTTGTCGAACAATTTCATCAGCGTTCTGATTTCGATTTACCAGAACAACTTCAGGAACATGATTTGCAGTTCCCTGACGTTCACCTACATTCACTGGGACTTCGACTGGAATTGTTCTTTGGGTATTAACAGGCATCTGCCTATTACTAATATTTGGAGCCCCAAAGAAATCTGCAATTCGACCCATTTGTTTGGCTAACATTTGGTAACTAGTATCAGTATTTTGAATCAATGGATTAAAAACTGTACCGATTTGTTGGGTTAACATATTAACCATATCATGATTGCTCTCATCAACTTGTTGTCGTAAGGCAAACAGAGATTCATTAGTTAATGCTGTGGGATTTCGACCCATTACACTTTCAGAAGAAACATGTACAGGAGACATGGTCGAAATATGTGGCATTCCAGTAGGCATGCCATATGATCCAGAAGGAAATGCAGGAAAACTTACATTATGAAAATGTGGGTTTAAACCGCTTCCTATTGCCATATAAGGACTATGAAGTCCCATATGTGACGGCAAAGGCATAGGCATAGATGCCATGTTGGACTGCGTTGATCCAACGTTAGTCATTGATACTAAAGGAACGGTTGTTGATGATGATGGGGATATTGTTCCCACAACCACCCCTGCATTTACGTTTGCAGAGTCTACTGTTGTTCCCTGTTCTTGTGAAATCACAGGATTAGAACTAGACGCATTATTAGTATGACGAACCATTTTTCCACTTCTTAAGTGCATGCAAATACAAACACATACAAGAACATAGAAAATTATGTATTAAAGGCAAACTGTCCCACTGGGCGTGCCAATTTGTTTGCTGGTGTTTTTAGCAAACAATCACTGGTTTTATTAGAAATGTTTTGTGAGATTAAACCAGAAATCTCTAAAGCAATTGCCTTTAAACACCACAGTTTGTCAACAAATATATTTTAAAAGAGAGACAATTCACCATGAAAATGGAAATCAAAGAAAAAGGAAGTGATAAAATGGAACGCAGAAATGTAAAATGACTTGTATGGAAAGTAATAAATTGCATTGAATGAAAAGAGAATGGTGTACAAATTCACATACGTTGTACAATAATTCCTTCACTCTGTTTTCGCTGTGACTTGGAAGTTAGAGTTTCAGAACTGTGTGTTTGGTATAATAATTTGTCACCCTGATTTCTACGTAAAAACCACTATTTATACAGAAAATAAATGTAAACTGCTATGGACACGTGGCTACGTCTTATTAACCAATGATGGACTTCGTGCCACGTTCGATGCCACATACTGCCCACGTTGTATTAACCGTAGTCTTGAAATTCGACACAACTGTCTGCCAATAACTGCTTGACGAAGTCCTGAATACACTGTCCTGTCGAAAACTCTTCCCTGTCGAATTGGTGAAGACCTCTTCTGTCGAAAACATGCTGAGATAACTTAAATGTCACTTATTCTTTCTGAAGGCATTATGAATGATCCTTAATGAAAAGTCAAACCCTATTAACTAACCACTCAAAAGCCTTGTCGAAATTCTAGGCTAACAATACTGAATACCACTATAAATTTTTCGCTGAATAATCTTCATCAACAGTTTTAAACATAGTTAAAACTACAACGGTTCCCTGACCATCAACATCAGCAAGATTTAGTGTTCAATACCATCACAAGAAAGCGCGGAAACAATATACATAACTTTTACATCAGTTAAAGGCATAATGTTGTGATACATAGATAACAAGGGAAAATATAAGCCTAAGCATAAAAGCTAAGTCTTCAGCAACCATCCGAGCACAACCTACTCGTGCCTCTTGGATCTCCTCTTTCTCTGTTTCTCTTTAAAACAACAACATATAAACAATGAGATACAATCTCAGTGAGTTCTACCGAGACCCCTATCTACACTCTCGGTCCAATTAAGAATCCTTTTTGAAATTAACACGTCACCGACTGCACAATTTGCTAATCCCGGTGGACCGTGTGATAGAATTCTAACTCAGTACGACACCGATTGCACACGTTGCTAATCCCGGTGAACCGTGCGATAGAATTCTAACTCAATACGACACCGACTGCACACATTGCTAATCCCGGTGAACCGTACTACAAAACCTTTTTAACGTAACACTGACTTCACACATTGCTAATCCCGGTGAACGTAACGCATAACTTTTAACATAACACCGAGTGCACACATTGCTAATCCCAGTGAACCCCCTTACCAATAGTACTTTCCCTAATGGTATACGGGCCTAGGTTTAAGGATCATGACTTCCCCGCCTAGTATGTTAACCTCGTGGGTCGTCACCCACACTCGATACACTACAAGAATTTCGGTACTTTCCGAGGGAAAAATCCCTCGCAAAAGCAGGAAAATCCGTCGGAAATACTCATTTCCGACGGACAAAATTCGGTCGGAAAAACGCTCCTCGCAAACGATTTTCGAAGGAATTTTCCCTCGGAAACGTTTCCGTCGGAAATCCCTCGCAAATCCCTCGCAAATATCTGTCGCAAATACCTCACAAATATCCGTCGGAAATCCGTCGGTACGCATTGATAAATAATTTTGGAAATTCATTCAGTTACATACAAACCCCATTCTATTTGCAATACGACTTTGCTGTCAATTTAATTCAGACTTGGCAATGTAACTAGCCTATAATTAATTCAATTGAAATTCAATCCAAACAAAATAATTGCAACTAGCGTATAATTCCAAACCAATATAACTAACAATCACATATACAAACTTATATTTCCAAACCAATGTAACCAAAAATCTCATAAAATTATAAATCATTCGGCTACATACTAACCCATTCTATTTATAATACGACTTCCCTGCCAATTTAATTCAGACTCAGCCTACCAATTCAATAGAAATTCAATCCAAACCAAATAATTTCAACTACCCTATAGCATTCTATTTCAAGCCCAATTTAATCAAAACTAGAGCATTCTATTTCAAGCGATCACACACATTAATCAATGGACGTGCATCTGGAAGTTTGGCCTCCATTAGAATTTTTTTTGCCTTCTCAGCATCATAGAAGTTTGATTCCCTAGTCACGCGCTCTACCTCCTTAATTTGTCCAGTTTTAGCAGCAGCTTCAATGTACTTGAAGTGAATATCAGGATCCTCACTATATACAACAGAAGAAAGAATCAAATTTCCCCCTAATTCATAATCACCAAAATTGGCAACTTAACAGTTAAAACAGTATAAATGGAATATATATCATCTAACACCATCAAAACATGTGGTAGATGGTAAAAAAATAAGAGTGAATGAAGAGATTCCCCAAAATAATGAATTTCCACAATCACATTGTCATTTATGAGGGCTACGGTTTTGTTTCTTGTATAAGATATCCACATATTCAAAACCGAAAAAACTAACAAATAAATTGTTTGCAGAACATATCATATCCAAACCACTTTGATCACTTGTATTGACACAAACCAATAAACTAGTAAGACACAAACCATCTTCAGAGCCCAATTACTGACAGACCATATCATCTCCAACAATCAATAAACTAGTATGACCGGTTCACGCAAATTACATTATTATTTCATAATTAACAAACTTATCTATAGAAGTCTGACATGTATTGGTAGCTGGAAAATAAGCTATATCAGCAAGTATATAACCATATACTCGTAATCAACATTTCAATAATCCTCACAATGATAAATCGTAATAAAAAAGAAAAGCAGTACCATCAGTTGTGGGTGCATTCTTCCAGTCATCATCGGAGATAATGGTCTCAATATCCTTTTTCACCAACCGCACATGTTCCTTTAACTTGGACTGTAAAATTAAATCGCATTAAATAGAAAGCAGGTAGTAAAAGAAAGATGAAAGGCTTGGTAGTATTTCGAAACTAGGAGTACCTCGTTCTTGATATAGATAACAAATGGGCAAGCCGGACAACGATATCTTGAGGGTTGGTCATCATCACCACGCTCAAACAGCATTATGCTGCCGCATCTAGGACAAAACTTCATCTTCTATTTAAGGTTTGTACTGATTATATCTGCACAAACACACTGCCATTAATTAACATCTCCAAATTAATGTATCTCTTTTCTTTCTACCACTATTCATCGAAAAATTAATATCTCTTCTTTGTGTCTACCTACCAACCAACTACTATGGCAAATGGTGAATCAAGAAAGGAAAGAAAGTGGATAATAGAGCACTTACCAGATTGTAATTGTATTGTGATAAAACCCAGAACTTAGAGAAAAGAAAATGAATGTCTATCGATGAATCAAGAAGACCCCAAACCTTTGTTAGGCTCTACTTCTCGCCATCTGTCTGAAATTCAAGGTCATTAGCTTCACAAACTAAAGAACAGATAACATCAAATATGGCAATACATATGTCAGAAAGAAAACCCCAGACCATTTTAGACCCGGAAAGTATCATCTATCTTTTTTTTAATGAATGTTTGGCAAGATTAGACTATGTTAACACCGAATACTCATAACAATTAATTTCAGTCAAACTTCGGTGAAAGCAAGTCTCATTAAACCAAATGAAGTCATCCCACCCCAAACTTATCTTCCTTGATAAAAAAATTAGCACAAGACTTGGGGCTTTACAAATATCACCCAACACAATCAGCTATGGAATCAGCTTAATCAACTTCAAGCTCACAAAATCTCCGTTTGCACTTCCAACTTTTAAAAATAGAAATCTGCAATTAGTTTGAGCATTTTTACAAACATTTTGTGTGCAGCTGAAAGAAGAACAGAACAAACTTCAATGGAGGGATGAAAAATACCAATTTTTTTTTCATTTCAGAAGATGAATGACACAACCAGCAGCAACATTCAGAGAACAAAATTTTAAAATTAAAACTCACAATAATCATGCAGAAGAAGGAAAGGAAAAATAAAAAAAAAATAAAAAAAAAACAGAACTCACTGGTTGTTGGACGCGCAGTGGACGGTGTGAACGCGAGAGAGATGAACGGCGTACGGGTTCCCAGCGAATAGTGGCGAAACCATGGTGGTCACTATTGGTTCACGGTGGAGCTTCGGTTTGGTCAAAAATGGGCGACTTGGTTCGAATGGGGACGGTGGATCGAAGAAACAGAGACCATAATGATGATCGGCGGCATGTGGAAACGTGAGGAAGGAGGTGGAGCTCGCTAGGGTTTGGTTTCTGCTGCAACTCTGTCGCGAGGAAGAAGAAAGAAGGGTGTGGGTCGGGTCTGGTTTCGCGACAGGGAAAGTCTGGTTTCGCGAGGAAGAAGAAAGAAGGGTGTGGGTCGTGGTAGTGGTCGACGACGCAACAGGGTGGGAGTGGAGAGTGGTGGCTGAGTGGAGAGTGGTGGCTGAGAGTGGAGAGGGTTTAGGGTTAGAGTGTGAGAGTGAAAATGAGGGTGGGAAAGTCAGGGTCGTGAAGCAGTTCTAATTTAGATTTAAGTGCTAAACGGTTCCGACGGATGTGTATGCGTTTCCGACGGAAACTTCCCTCGGAAAGTAGCGACGACTATTAATTCCCTCGGAAAGCCAAGTGAAAACATACTAAACACGTAGCGAGAGAATTATCCGTCGGAAACGAACGTATTAACGACCAAAATAAATCCCTCGGAAATATGTGGTAGCTAAATCAGCATATTCTTGTAGTGATATAATATATATATATATATATATATATATATATATATATATATATATATATATATATCCACCCACATTGGGCCGGCTCCTAAACTCGATATAATTTATATATTGTAACTATCGCTTGAACATTTAGTTCATTGACATTAAACCGTTAATCGAACAGTTAGTTCCACATAACAAGCGTATCACGTGTTCGCTCCCGTATACTATTTTTACGGTTTTTCGAATTAAACAAAACTTTGCAAACCATTATTAAAAACCTTTGAAAACATACTCAAAATCATGGAATTATAAGCCTAATATCATTGGACAAGGGTTAGGAAAAGATTAGAAGAGGATTGGAATCGAACGGGATCGTTTCGGTCAAGTTTGTAAAATTTTGACAGACACTGCGCACGTCCGTGCTCCCATACGCACGGGTCGTGCGCCCTGTAATGCATTTTTTGAAAAACAGAAATAGAACGAGACGCACGGTCCGTGCGCCTGGGACGCATGGGTCGTGCGCTTCTGACAGCACTGATTTTATCCCGTTTTTGCGTTTTTCGTCGTTCCGATCAATTCCGATACATGTTCCAGTCCAGTCCCAACATAAAAACAGTCCAAAAACATATTTAAACAACAATGATCACCATCAAATCATCACTCACCAATCACAAACACAAACGTAAACAATTTTATCGTTTATGTCAAAATACGTTAATTTTTCAAATAACGGTTTTCAAAACTCAAATTCAACACTTGCTGATATAGCTTGACGCGAGAGCTACGATCGAGCCGAAGTCACCGAAATCTCAATATCCCCAATTTCGACCTAACGATCACCAACTCGTTCCCGACTCCGAATCGAACTTCAATCCGCGTTCAATCCACCTTGGGTTCGCTTCTAATCATGATTAACCGGTCAAAATCATCATCAAACTCAAAATCACAACTCATAAACCCTTAAAATCGAAAGTCAACTTGTGAGGAAAAATGGAAGCCAATGGGAAGATGATAATGATGGTGAAAAGTTTGGAGTTTGGGTTGTGATGAGACCCTTCTTCTCCTCCTCCTCTTCTTTCTTCTTTCTTCTTTCTTTTCTTCCTTTCTCTTCTCTGTTTCTTCTCTTCTTCGATTCCTTTCTTTCTTAATTCTCTTTTCTTTCTTTTTCTTTCATATATATATATATATATATATATATATATATATATATATAAGTGGTAATATGGTCAAAGACCATATTGCCCTTAATCTCTTATTTCTTTCTCAAATCGCCCTTATTTCGTATTATCCGGTTAACGATTCTATGACAACCGATAATTAATTTTAGCACTCAATAACTTACCAATCAAGTACTAAAATAATTCAATTGGGGATAACATCCAAATAATTTGGTTAATTATTTTTGGAATGTTACATTACACCCCAACTTGAAAGAATTTTGTCCTCAAAATTGAACAAAACATACCTTAAGAGAATAAATACGAATATCGAGTTCGCATATTGTCCTCCAATTCCCACGTAGCTTCCTCGGTGGAAAAACCATCCCAAACCACTTTGACAATGGGAATTGTCTTCGTCCGAAGCGCTTTCTCGCCACGTTCCATGATGTAACTAGGATGAGGTTGGAAAGATAAGTCCGGTAGAAGGTCAATCGTCTCAAAATTTAACGACCGACCCGGATCGGGAATGTACTTTCGCAATTGAGATACATGGAATACATCATGGAGATTGGACAATGGTGGAGGCAAAGCAATACGGTATGCTACTGGCCAAACTCGCTCGATAATTTGGAAGGGTCCAATATATCGAGGACTGTGTTTCTTCGCCCGCAATGCCCTACATGTACCAATCGTTGGTGACAATCTTAAAAATACATGATCACCAGGCTCAAACTCTAACGGCCTTCTTCTTTTATCAGCATAGCTCTTTTGCCTACTCTGGGCAGCTTTTATTCTTTCTCTAATTTGCCGGATCTTTTCAGTAGTTTCATGAACCAATTCAGGTCCTAAAATCGGTTCTCGCCGACGTCCCACCAACATAACAGAGTTCTACATTTGCTTCCATACAAAGCTTCAAATGGGACCATTCCGATAGTGGAATGATAACTGTTGTTGTAGGAGAACACCACTAATGGAAGATGATCCTCCCATTTTCTTCCGTTATCGAGCACAAAAGCCCGAAGCATATCCTCTAAAGTTTGGATAGTTCTCTCTGTCTGACCATCCGTCTGCGGGTGATAAGCGGTAATAACAAATACTTTAGTCCCCAAGGCTTCATTCAAAGATTTCCAAAATCGAGAAGTGAACTTTGGATCTCGATCCGACACAATACTGGTAGGAACCCCATGTAACCTCACTATGCTCCTCAGATATTCCTCAGCTAACTTGGATACTTTACTGTTCGAGCGAACAGGAATAAAATGAGTTGATTTAGTTAACCGATCCACAACTACCCAAATGGAGTCGTTACCGGCTTGGGACCTTGGCAATGCCATGACAAAATCCATAGAAATGTCTTCCCATTTCCACACTGGCACATCTAGTGGCCGCAACAGACCAGCAGGCTTCTGATGCTCTACCTTAACTCTTTGACAAGTTAGGCATCGAGACACAAATTCCGCAATCTCTAATTTCATTCCATGCCACCAGTACATCTGTTTTAAATCTCTATACATCTTGGTAGATCCAGGATGTACAGAATATATACTTTGGTGTGCTTCCTCTAACACTTGCCTTTTAATATCTTCATCAGCGGGCACACAAATTCTACCGTTGAAGCAAATAACTCCATCGCTATCTTCGGTAAAATCTGGCAACACTTTTTGTGATTGCAACTTCACATCAATTTCCTGTGCTAAGCGAATAGAATCCCTTAAGGAACTAGCGATCCTTATTTGGCTCAACACTAACCGGTTCCTCCTTTGCTTTGCATTCAGATTCAAGTCTCTAAAAGACTCTAACAATTCCATTTTATGCATCATTAACTCTGCCATGTGAATGGATTTCCTACTCAGCGCATCAGCTACAACATTGGCCTTTCCTGGATGATACTTCAACTCGAAGTCATAATCCTTCAGAAATTCTACCCATCTCCTTTGCCTGTTATTCAGTTCTTTCTGATCAAACAAATATTTTAAACTTTTGTGATCACTAAAGACTTCGAAACGAGACCCATACAGGCAATGTCTCCAAATCTTCAGTGCATACACAATAGCTGCCAACTCCAAATCGTGAGTCGGATAATTCTCCTCGAGAGACTTTAATTGCCTGGATGCATAAGTTACCACTTGTTGATTCTGCATGAGAACACATCCTAAACCCTTCCCAGAAGCATCGCTTGTAAATTTGGAACCCCAAAGACGGATCCAAAAGAACCAGGATTGGAGCAGAAGTCAATCGAGTTTTCAACTCTTGGAAACATTCTTCACAATCAGCATCCCACATAAATGGTTGACCCTTACGAGTTAACCGAGTAAGTGGAAGAACAAACTGTGAGAACCCTTGAATAAACCTCCGGTAATAACCGGCTAGACCCAAGAAACTTCTGATCTCCGTGACCAATGATGGTCGTTTCCAGTTTAAGATAACTTCCACTTTACTGGGATCTACAGCAACTCCCGATTGGGAAATCACATGTCCCAAAAACTTTACCTCAGGCATAATGATGTGATACATAGATAACAAGGGAAAATAAAAGCCTAAGCATAAAAGTTAAGTCTTCAGCAACCATCCGAGCACAACCTACTCGTGCCTCTTGGATCTCCTCTTTCCCTGTTTCTCTGTAAAACAACAACATATAAACAATGAGATACAATCTCAGTGGGTTCTACCGAGACCCCTATCTACACTCTCGGTCCAATTAAGAATCCTTTTTAAAATTAACACGACACCGACAGCTCACTTTGCTAATCCCGGTGAACCGTGTGATAGAATTCTAACTCAGTACGACGCCGACTGCACACGTTGCTAATCCCGGTGAACCGTGAGATAGAATTCTAACTCAGTATGACACCGACTGTACACATTGCTAATCCCGGTGAACTGTACTACAAAACCTTTTTAACGTAACACCGACTGCACACATTGCTAATCCCGAACGCATAACTTTTAACATAACACCGACTGCACACATTGCTAATCCCGGTGAACCCCCTTACCAATAGTACTTTCCCTAATGGTATACGGGGCTAGGTTTAAGGATCATGACTTCCCCGCCTAGTATGTTAACCTTGTGGGTCGTCACCCACACTCGATATAATATATATATATATATATATATATATATATATATATATATATATATATATATATATATATATATATATCCACCCACATTGGGCCGGTTCCTAAACTCGATGTAATTTATATATCGTAACTATCGCTTTAGTTCATATATATATAAGTGGTAATATGGTCAAAGACCATATTGCCCTTAATCTCTTATTTCTTTCTCAAATTAATCGCCCTTATTCTGTATTATCCGGTTAACGATCCTATGACAACCGATAATTAATTTTAGCACTCAATAACTTACCAATCAAGTACTAAAATAATTCAATTGGGAATAACATTCAAATAATTTGGTTAATTATTTTGGAGATATTACAGAGAACAAGGAAAGAAGATCACTACTCAGAAAGCACAACTACCAAACCTAACCACTTAAAAACAAGATATCACCTTGCATTGCTTGCAATTTGCTTGTACTAATTAGGGGTGTTCGTGGGTCGGTTTGGATCGGATTTTACCAAATCCGTTGCCCGAACCAATGATAATTATTCGGTTTGGGTTGGTTCGGATTTTACATTTTTTCCTCCAAAATCCGAACCAAACCGAACCGATATTGGACGGGTTGGTTTGGATTTGGCTCACGGGTCATTCACTAAAATATTAATTTTCTAAAATATAAAAAAAAACATTTTTTTATGATATTCCAACACTTTAAATAGCTAAAAAAATTGAAAATCACACGAAATCAAACTCAAATCCACTAATAGTCTTCCCATTCATAGTATTAAAATTTTACAACTTAATCATAAATTATTAAGGTAAAAATTCTAAGCAAATAAAATCGTGTGGATCTAAATTTACAAAATTGTTATGACGTAATATGGGTTGGTTCGGGTTCGCGGATTTGATTTTTAAAATCCGTTGCCCGATCCAAACAACTACGGATTGGTTTGGATTTGTTCGATTTTGACCCGAACACGAAAAATATCCGAACCAAACATATCGGTTTGGATTGGATCGTGGGTTGGTTTGGATTTGTTCGAACCACTGAACACCCCAGTACTAATTAACTTGATCCGTTGTTTGTCGTATAAGCATGAACTCTAAAAACACTTTTCTCTCTCGTACTTTTTATGTATACTTTTCTCTTTCAAAATGGAGAAATGATCTAGTTTTAAAAGGACTACAATATATTTTATTTACATAAATGTCATTTTTGTGCATTTTAAAAAATTGTCATTGAGAGAAAAATTTAATCTTTTAATCATGTTTATTTGACTAATGAATGTAATAAACATATCACGTAATGTAAATTAACTTAATCTCAAAAAAAAAAATTAACTTATTTTGCTATAGTTAACGTTCAATTTTATTTATTACATTGATACAACTAAGTCAATTTTTTAACTAAATTGACTGCTTATCTCAATTCAATTTTTTTTACTAAATTTATTTTTTTCTAAATTTAATAATATAATTATTTTTCTTTTTAATAAAAGTTGTCAATGTAAGGTGATTGTCTTAAAATTTTGCAACTTTAATTTTTATTTTTAAATAATTATTTTCTTTGTAGTTCTTATGGGGAAACAATATATATTGTTATTATGATTTTAGGACTTTTATACAACAATGTATTATTAGTAAAGTTAATTTAGTTTAATTTAATATAACATAAAAATAGTAAAAACAATTTTGTCAATTTATTACAAACACGGTGCTTTTATACACGCATTAAATAAATAGATGTTTTTATATTGCAATTAATTTTTGTATTTTTCTTTTGAGTTCCAATTGGAAAACATTAGACATTGTTGGTAAATTTCGTTACTTTTAATTTCCATGGGAAAATATTATGGGTTTTCATTAAAAAAAAATTCAATATTTTACTGTCACAATTTTTTACTTTTAAAATTGATTATTTTGCTTTTGAGCTTAGACGGTTAACAATTACATCTTATAAGTATAATATTTTGGACTAAGCAAAGATATTAATTCATTCAAATTGATAGTTTACATCGAAGATAACACAACTTTAGAATTGCTAAAAGCGAAAAGGATGAATCTGCAAATAAACTTAGCATCCAAGTTAATAGCATAAAACGGCAAAATGCCTATAAGTGCGACCAAATAAGAGTCACCAAAATATCCATGTCCCCAGATCTGTAGCTTTGAAGCCCTGGTCATTTTTTTGATAAGCAAAATATTATATTAAAAGGGTACAAGGGGGCATCCCAACCCTTACATATACATGGGGCCTCATTAAAACCTCTTTGGGCCAAAGCCCCATGAGAAAAAGACCCAAGAAAGAAAAAGAGTATCCTAGGAAGAATGAGGCGAAAAGCTAGTTACACCAAGTTCAGACATACAAGAGCATTTTTCCATCAATCAGAAATTTTAAGATTGGAATTGCGACCTTCTATATGCTTAAGATTGGAATTGCGACTTTCATTTCACATTGTCATTTCTTTTTGTCTTTTTTATTTATAACATTTTTGTTTTTTATAAATGAATATTTAGATTTTGAGTCCCCGCGAGAAACATTACTCTATCAGTATAATTTTCTTCCTTCTAAGTAGTCATGATAGGCAAATATTATATATATATTACCGATATATTAACTTTTATATTTTGTCTTTATATTTAACTTTGTTTGTTACAAATAAAATTTCAAATACATTCGTGATATTGTAACCCAATACGTAAGAATAGTTACACGGAAAATTTTTCAATAAAAATTAATAGATGATACATGCCATATTTTCTGGGGTAAGAAGAAAGTTTTTGAAATTGTGGGGTCAGACCTGATGTATGTGAAACAAATACACAATTACATTCCTAATTCAATATTCCTCTATTTTTTATAATTTAAAAAATAAAATATTTCTCAAAATACATAAGTACATTCCTAATTCATTCCTCTATGTAACTTTCTATTAATTAATTTGACATGCAACTGTTTGGGTGTTATTTGTGCTAGTTATATGTGTTTTTTGTGCTTTGTTATATTTTTGTGTTATCGTGTTTTTTCTTTACGCTTTGGGAATTTTGTCCAAGAGAGATGAGTTGTCTGATATCAGCTGATTTAGGATCTAGCGTGTCTTATAATTTGTTTGTTCAATTTAGATTTTAGTGGGCCTCTATGTTATTGTAGTCGTTGATTAATTAATACAATGTTATTCCTCTGAGGAGATTATATTTTTTTGTCTGTAAGGGGTAGCAAGTACCATTTCAATCAGGTGAAAAATCTCTCTTGGAGGATGATTCATTATAAAATGGGCACGCATACAACTTTTAATTTTCTGAGATTTGGAGTAATCGTTCATTGAGATGTTTACAACGTACCAGTTGACAGTTGTACCCATTTTTAATATATTTGACTTCAAAAAAGGTGCAAATCAAATACAGATTAAAAATTCCAAACAAAGTTGCCACTAAGTTCCTTCACATCAAAACATGTTCCCAATATAATTTATATTACTTTTTATCTTCTAAAACTTTTCAAGCTAATGTTATCAAATATGTTTAAATTTTGTTCTAAAAATTATTTTATTGAATAAAAAGTATAGAAAAAACAATAAAGGAGTCAAAAAACTATAATTAATCCTTTAAAGTTTATTTTGAAAGTTTAAAATTTAATTATCTAGATCCTTCTTCCAAACAGCCAACGATTAACTATATCTAGATCTTCAAATCTGTTTTCCCACTACGTCTCACACTACCGAAGTAGCGGCTAAATGTTTATCACTTAACAATTAACCGTCAAGTTTAAACAACGATCCCTGTTAATCCTTACCGACATATGGCCTACGTACACTTGATATTTTGGTTTATTCTCATAATTATAATAATACTAAGTCTTATAGATATTCTAATGAAAGGGTATTTTGAAGGGGTTCAAGTAAGGCTAAAGTGGTCTAAATTAAGAACATATCACAAGATTATTCCATCAATCTTGAGTCCTTAGTATGTTTTCTAATTCATAATCAACACCTAATAATATCCTTCCTTTTAAGCGGATACAACTTGAGGCCAATATTGGCGCCAAACTTGTTAGAGGGTATTTCCGTAATTTCCGTGCAAATTTTTTATGCATGTCCACCACGTTTCCTGACTCACTGAGCAACTGAAATAAAAAACTGCAAGACAGAGGAGGGAGTTGAGAGAGATGAGTGAGAGAGGAGTTGAGAGAGAGGAGCTGCGAGGGAGAACATAGAGAGGGAGTAGTTGCTAGGAGAGAGCACCATTGTTCCTCCACTGCTCCTACCACCGCCACCGTGACCTCCGGTGAGCACCACCATCTCCACCGTCGCAAACCCACAACCACCGCCACGAAACACCAACACTGTCCCACGGCCTCACCCCCTCTCTCTATTCGCGCATCACCACAAACACCACACTCCGGCGAAAGCTCCGCTGCGAGCCACCATACCACCGCCATCAACCAGTCAAAACCGTCTCTCTCCCCTTCAGTTCTTGTCGCGGCGAGAAGAGAGAAAGGTGGTGACAGATAGAGAACGGAGATGTGACAGTGATGGAGAAACGCGGTGGTGAGAGAGATGGTGGCGGCGCTTGCTGAGATGTTGTGGCGTGAACATGGTGTATCTGCGGCGCCGGGCCGTTTTCAGCGCCAAGATCTTTCAAGAATAGAAAGACTCGTCATCACCTACTGTCTTTCTTTTCCGGTACCAAGGTATATCCATTATCGTCATCTAATTCATTCCTCTTTGACTTCTTATTCACTTTGCATAAGATTCCATTTTCCTCTGCAGATTAATGGGGTTTTTCATTTTGGATTCATCAGATTCCATTTTCTTTGCAGATTCTTTGATTTGTCCTCCCAAGCAATTTAATTTCGGTGTTTTGGGTTGTGGGTGAATTTATACAACCTGGGGGTGTCATTGAAAGAGATTTGAGTGAACCTGACAGGATTGTGGGTGAATTTATACAACCTGGGGGATATTTAAAATTACTTGAGTTGGGTCTTGGGGGTAAGTAAGCACAAAATCTGATACATTTAGATGAAATATCATGTAAAAATTGAATTATGTATCTTTAGGTAACAAATAATTAACACCTACTTTGGCTCTGCTGGTCAAATTTATGTCTCTTAACAAATAGGTGTTTTGAATTATTGTTGATTGTGCGGATGAAATCAGAGTCTTTGGCTATGTTCTTTTTAAGGATGGAAAAAGTACCAAGATGGCCTATCCTTTGGAAAATTTTAACCCTAATGTTTCTGGAATAAGCTTTCACAATGGTCCTTTCATACAGAAAATGCGACAAAAAGCTTCATCTCTACCAAAGTACAAACTTTTACCACCTTTTTCTTAGTAAAAAAAAGTTCTGAAATTTTGTTTATTTTATGAAGTTTAACCAACATTTTCAGACAATTTGGATGGATTGAATCCTTTGATTATACCCTCTTATAACCTCATCCTTATTTGTTGCAGTCTAAAATTGGAACAAGGAACTGTGACATCTTTACACTAGTGCAAAAAAGGGATTTAAAATCAGGCGAAAAGGGGATTTAAAGTCAGGCGAAAAGGGGATTTAAAGTCAGGCGGGCGCTTGACTTTTATTAAGTCGACTTTGTATGTCTGGAGTTTTAAAGTCAAGCGATAGCCTGACTTCGTAAGTCTGATTTAAAGTCAAGCATTTATTGCGCCTGACTTCGTAAGTCTGTTTTAAAGTCAAACATTTATTGCGCCTGACTTCGTAAGTCTGTTTTAAAGTCAAGCATTTATTGCGCCTGACTTCGTAAGTCTGTTTTAAAGTCAAGCATTTATTCTTGCCTGACTTCGTAAGTATGATTTAAAGTCAAGCATTATTGCGCCTGACCTTAAAAGTTTTTTTTTTTTAAATTTTGGTTTAATTTATACACCCTGGTTATACAAATTTTTCGTTAAAAAGAAGCGACTCCACTGGGGATCGAACCCAGATCTCTGGTCCAGTAGACCAGCGCCTTATCCATTGGGCCATGGAGTCATATATCATTGCTCAGTTCATAAATAATACTCACAGTTAATAAGTTAATAAGTTCAAAGTAAACTACTTCACAATTAATTTTATGGCTCAATTGGAATAACGAAGTAAATTCCAGTCCACAACACTGAACCAATGGCAGACACAATTAGGACAAGATTCCATGGGAATTAGTGCTATAACAATCAACTTTAAGTATCAACATATTCAAACAAAATCAAGGACAAAAATAGTAAGAACATCATTACTTGACTCTCCTATGGGCCAAATATCCTTCTGCTGCTTCCTCTTGAGTGCCTAAATTTAGTTCAAGGACAAAAATAATTAGAACGAGGTCAGGATCCCTTTCTCCTGAACATCGGAACGAGGTCAAAGACATGAGAGATAAATACATGCTACATTAAAAAGTGTGAATTCTTTCTTAGAAATTTATATATATATATATATATATATATATATCATTTCTTGGAAGAACTTACTGAATGTGCCAAGATAGAGGTCTCTATTTCCTGCAACTCTGCCAATCCTTGCTTGCCATCTACCATGTTGATGGTGCCTACATAACAGATCCAAAACTAAATTTAGATATCTAATTAAACCCCAAATTAATGTCTCCATTATAATTTAGAGGAAAAAGAAGCAATAAAATAGCATTAAAAACCTTGTCACTCCTCTGTACTGTGAAGCACCCCTTGAAAACCCACTACTCTTTCTACAGAAGAACCAAAAACTATCAACATATCATTATTCACAACAATAGTTATTAATAGCACTAAATCCTAATTAGTAGATTTTGTACCTTCTCAAGTGTGCAACATATTCTTGCCTAGTCATGTTCTTCATTACTTCAAGTTCAGTTTGGTAAATTTCTAGCTGCCAAAAGAAAACAACAGAAAGAATGGGAGTTTAATGAATCTAAGATTGAGATTTTGTAGTGAAAATTGGTCCTTAATTAGTTGAAACATACAGTGAAGTTTATATGTGTTGAAGGTCCCCAATACTTTAGAGCAGCTAGATCATATGCTTTTGCAGCTTTCACTTCCATATCATAACCACCTTAAATAATTCAATAAACAAAAATTTATCACATATCAGTTTCAGTTACACTACCAAAGGGTGTTTCACAATACAGCTCTTTAGCAAAGGATTTTAAGTACTTACCCAAATAAACTGTGACATGCAATATTTTGTTGGTTCATCATCATCCACAATGTGAAGATATAGCATGAAAATGTTAGTGAACACAGACAAAAATTTGCAGAAGGATATTGCAATATTAAGTAAGAACATCATTACTTGACTCTCCTGTTGGGCCCATTAGAAGGATATTGCTTTTCTCAAGTTCAACTCTATCATCATCAACTAACTCGGCTTTACCATCATTACTTGACTCTCCTGCAGGCCTAACATTCAAAATAGTAAGAACATGGAAAAGCAGCATCTAAACGCACAGAGTTAACAGAAACAAATCCCATTGCTTAACAGCAGTAATAAAAAATAACTACAGAAAAAAAGCAAATAAAAGAAAGGCTAACAAGCTGAAGTAATATACCAACCACTTGGACTTGGATGAAGACTCATGAAATATTCTCTGATAGCGATTATAAACTGCCACAGAAAGAACCTGCAAATACAATTAAGGTAACATTAATCACCAATCTCTCGAGTTCACTGCAAATCACAAAATCATTGAAAAATAGTCACGCACATACCTTCTTAGCCCTCTCTTGTCCAATTACGAATTTATCAAGTCCCTTACATAGCTTCTTCGGCGTTGGGAACCCACCAGTGCTAGTGCTAACAGCTCCAGCAACATCACATGCATAGACTCCAGCAACTGACATAACATAAAATCAATCAATTAATTAAGCAAGCAAGCCACATGGAAATGAAATTATTATGGCAAAACATATAAGAGATTCTTGAAGTAACTAACCAGTTGTGAGAAGACAAGTGAGTAATGTTCTTCTTCCTTCAATCTGTAAAGACACTATCACTGGCTCTGCAGCAGCTAAATCACTATCACACTGAAAATTGAAACTACTACACAACCATAAGTACATACAGATACACCTGAGAGTTGAGAAGGTAGGCTAAAAACTAAAAACTGGTTTACCTGATCCTGTTGGGCCCATTAGAAGGATATTGCTTTTCTCAAGTTCAACTCTATCATCATCAACTAACTCGGCTTTACCAGTCACCTTGCATACTGTTAGCTATATTAGACAGCTCTCCCCACATAATCCTTCTACTGCACTCATGAGGACTTGCATACACAGCTGTGAAGAACCATTCTTGCTCTCTATTGATGCTAATCTCAGCATGGATAAATTGGGAAGTTGTCTTCAGCACTTTAACACTCACATTTGCTTGTTTCCATGCTAAAATAATACCACATGCAAAACCTTGAACAGGGGAGTAGCAGAAACCAGTGTATCCAAGAAGCGGGAAAGTCCTTTGGAGTTTGCTTGGGTCTACCCTAGGCTCCACAATAACCAATACATCGGCTTATGTACATCAGTAAATTGTTTAATGTTTCTAAACAATTCAGGATTACCAGCACCACGAATATTCCACACGAATAAATTTGCTTGTACAATCATAAAAACTGAGGAAAGAATAATTAGACACAAACAAACCTTCTGAAGCCGTGGTAGGGGAAGAGGGCTCATCCAATTGCTCCATAACAAAGTCATCTCTTGTTGCGTATTCAATTTCAGTCCCATTATCTGCCAAAACCTGCTTCAAATTGGGATCCTGGGAACTAGTTTGAAGCTGGTTGTGCCAAACCTCCCAGTGTTATCCTTCATTGGTATCTCCTGGGAATGAACCTGCACTTGTCCATTCTCATCAACAATGGTCCAATCTTCATAGTGAACATAATTATCTCTCCTGTGATGTTCTGCATCTTGATCACCATCATTTCTCTCCATGTGATCCATATCCATATTGGAATCTCTTGCAGTATTCTCTTTATCTTCAGCAAGAATTGACTGAAAATTCCCTGACACAATTGGTTCAATTGTTTCCTCTGTGTTCATCTCTTCCACAGTCTGAGTAGCAGTCCCTGTAGTCCCATTTTTCTCACCTAAATTTCCTCTCTTCTGAGTATCTAATCCCCTTCTAGTCTGCCTGCTTCTATCAGTAACATTTACATTCTTCTCTTGAGCAACACATTAAAAAGAAATAATATACCCTTTCTAACTTGGATTTGGCTCTAAAGATGTAAGACATAATATACCCTTTCTTCACAAAAGCTTGAGCGTATTCTAACTTGTGATTGTGTGAAGAAACTGAATCATATGTCATGGCTTCATCACAATGTCATTCCATTACCTACACCAAGAACCAACTATGTCAGGAAATCAAACAAAAAACAAACATTCCAACCTTTCTAGAAATCCAAATACACTTATCTTCATCGAGCACATCCATATGCATCAACTTAACAAATGAACTCTAATTTTGTCTCCTCAAGCACAAGACTCACAAGAAAAACTCAACCAGCACTCATCACCGTATTAATTCTACACCATTCAACTCCCTCTCCACCTTGTTGGCTTCCTTAAACTCCCTGAATTCATGTCAAACAAATGAATGAATGATATTTATAGCTATAGCAATCTTAAACTATCACAATAACATAAAAACAACTATCACATTAGTATGTCAAACAAATGAATGAGATTTTATTGATAAAAACAACTATCACATTAGAAGGATTATGTGTATCCAAGAGTTTCCAATAGAATCATCATCACACACAGAAGCTATTCCAATCAAAGAACTGTTATGATATTGATGAGTTCATTAAATTGAAAGTCAAACAAAAGTCACGATTCAGATTTCATTTCAGACTCATCAAAATCAAACAGGAAGATTTCCATTTCAACAACATGCCTATACTCATAAGCATCATCAAACTGACCCATGTTCAAATCAAAAAAATTAGGGTTTGCGACTTCTGGATCTGACCCGTGTTCAAATCAAAAAAACTAGGGTTTGCAACACACATGTTTCAAACTGAGAAATTAGGAATTAGATAGGAGTTGTGCAACACGCTCGTTGCAATAGGGGATTCAGAACAGTATCAAAAAAAAACCTAGAAAGAGAGGCAGAGAGAGCGACAGAGAGAGAGAGACACAGGGAGAGGGAGAGGGAGAGGGAGAGAGAGAGAGAGGGAGACTTGCCTGGAAAATGGAAGAGGAGTTTAGCGTGAAACTCAGAAGCAGAGGGCGTGAGCGTGAGCGTTGAGCGTGAAACTGAAGTGGAGAGAGCAACGGAAAAGACGCGCGCCGGAGGGTGGAGTGGTGCACGGCGAGGCGAGGCGAGGCGAGGCGAGGCGAGGCGGAGGGCGGCGTTCTCGGAGTGAGGCGTGAGGACGCGAAAGGACGGCTTGAGAATGGCGTGAATGGGGTGGAGAGTGTTCTGAGTTTCACGGTGAGGGGGAGTGAGGGAGTGAGGGTGACGGTGAGGGAGTGTGGGTGACGGTGAGGGGGTGAGGGGGCGAGGGAGTGAAGAAGAAGGATTAGAGAAGAAGAAGGATTAGGGTTTTCGCGTGAGAGTGAGAATGGAGAGGAGAGAGTGTTCTGATTTGAGAGGGTGAAATTTTTTTATTTATTTTAGTACTTTAGAGGTCAGGCGTGTATATGCCTGACTTCTAAAGTACTTTAGAGGTCAAGCGAGAATAGACGCATGACGTCTAAAGTATTAGAACAGAAGAAAAAAAATCCACTGCTAATTACAAGTTTGCCACCGTGTCACTTATGTAGTCAGGCGCATACATGTCTGACTTCTAAAGTCTTATTTTTTCACTATTTCTTCACTATTTCAACAACAAGAGTTCACAGCAAAGGCTCCTCTCACTATAGTATGTGATGATTGTTTTTCCAACTTGAGGCGCTCTCTTTGCAATCCTAAGGTAAGGATGCCATGTTTCTATTCAGATATATGATAATTTATTGGAATTATTCAAGATTACAGTTGTGTCAGTGTCACTTTGTATACATTGATTGTGTCCCAAGTCAGATTCCTTTCTTTTTAGTTTATACATTGATTGATACTTAACTAATGTCATGTTTTTTCCGAAGGTTGAAGTACCCTCTCATTTTATTGGTTTGGTATTGGAGAATTGTAATTTTCCATATTCAAACTACGGACATGTTATCTTGGCTTATCCTTCACCCATTGTGTTTTACCCCATCAGTAGTACTTAGATTCGTTGTTTGGTTGATGTGCCTGGCCCAAAATTACCTTCCCTTGCTAATGGTGAAATGACACATTATTTGAAATCCGTGGTAGCTCCCCAGGTATCAACGCATCTTTACCTATTCAAAATACTCACTCTGGTCCTATTTATAAGAGAAAAATGCAGTTTTACATTCATTGAATAACTGATGTATCTAGTACATAGTCTATTTAGTCGATAAATTCGTGTTTCATATTGTTTCTATTTATTGAGTGATTTCAGGTTCCTTCAGAGTTGTATATTTCTTTTATAGCAGCTGTTGATAAAGGAAAGATGAGAAGCATGCCAGCCTCACCTTATCCCACACCTGGGGCCCTTCTAATGGGAGATGCCTTCAATATGCGCCATCCCTTAACAGGAGGAGGAATGACTGTGGCTTTGTCTGACGTTGTTGTGCTCAGGGATCTCCTCAAACCTCTACATAATCTACATTATGCTTCTGCTCTTTGCAAGTACCTTGAATCATTCTACACCCTATGAATATATTTTTAAGCCTTAATAGAAACATAGTTAAATTAAATGCTTAACCAAATATTGAAAAAAGAAACTTTGTGCATTGTTTAATTCTAGGCTAAAGTGCTTCCGGGGTCCCTTATCTTTATTTAAAGTAACGAATTAGTCCTTTATGTTTTTTTTGTCCCAAATAAGTCCTTTATCTTTCAAATTTTTGACACATAAATCCTTTTCCGTTAACAGTGCTGATTTATGTGTCAAAAAAAAAAGGATTTATGTGTTAAAAATTTGAAACATAAAGGACTGATTTGGGACAGAAAAGGATTTATGTGTCAAAAATCTAAAACATAAAGGACTGATTTGGGACAAAAAAAAGATAAAGGACCAAATCGTTACTTTAAATAAAGATAAGGGACCCCGAGAGCACTTTAGCCTTAATTCTATTTACAGCCAGTTGCATCTACAATAAACACATTAGCTGGTGCATTATACAAAGTGTTTTGTGCATCTCCTGATCCAGCTAGAAAGGAAATGCGGCAAGCATGTTTTGATTATTTGAGCCTTGGAGGTGTTTTCTCAGATGGACCAATAGCTCTACTCTCTGGCCTAAATCCTCGTTCGTTGAGCTTGGTTCTCCATTTTTTTGTTGTGGCTATATATGGTGTTGGTCGTCTATTTATACCATTTCCTTCTCCAAAACGAATGTGGATTCGAGCTAGATTGATTTCAGTGAGTACTTTCCATTTCCCACTTTTGCTTAAACATATAGACTGTTTAAGAGATTGCTGCTAATTATTTGCTTTCACAGTCTTACCAAATACTACTAGCTATTGGTTAATGGTGGAATAAATTCTGAATTTGAATCAAATTTTTTCTTGATATTAATTACAGGGAGCATAAGGTATTATTTTCCCTATTATCAAGGCAGAAGGAGTAAGACAAATGTTCTTTCCAGCAACCATGCTAGCTTATTACAGAATGTCTCCTATTCATTAGCATATTAGTAGAAATGCATGGGGAATATATAAAACAGTTCTCATATTCTTTGTAACTGCCCACCAATTGCCAAGAATGAGAGATGGACTCCATTTCATAATTAGAAAAACAGTTCTCAGATTCTTTGATTCCTAATCATGCTTCACCTTATTCTAATCATGCTTTTTCTTTGTTTTGGATTTTTGTCTTGCTCTTGGTCCTTCTTGCTATTTAGTCTTATACTAATTCAATGCTATTTAGTCCTTTTCTTTGAGTATATATAGCTCTTCACTAACTTAACCCTATCTTAATTGTATATATACTAATTCAATGCTAATTTATTCCTATTTAAGCATTTGCTGTTTAGTTTTTTTTTTAATTATTCTTACTTGAGTATACATATATATATATATATATATATATATATATATATATATATATATATACATACATATATTGACTTAACCCTAATTAATCGTATTAACATTCTAACTATTCAACACTTTGCTAACTTGATCCTAACTATCTAACCACTTACTTTTATTTACTTATTTTTTAGGCTAAAGTGCTCCCAGGGTCCCTTATCTTTATTTAAAGTAACGATTTGGTCATTTATCTTTTATTTGTCCCAAATCAGTCCTTTATGTTTTAAATTTTTGACACATAAATCCTTTTCTGTTCCAAATCAGTCCTTTATGTTTCAAATTTTTAACACATAAATCCTTTTTTTTGACACATAACACTTTACTAACTCCATTAATCGTATTAACATTCTAACAATTTAACACTTTGCTAACTTAGTCCTAACTATTTGACAATTTGTTTTTATTTATTTATTTATTCTTAGTTCATTTTGCTCTTATTAATTCAAACTACTTGACTCTTTGCTAACTTATTTCTATTTAAGCATTTGCCGTTTCATTTTTCTTTTATTTTTGTTTTAATTTTTTTTTTGACCAAATTATTTTTGTTTTAATTATCGTTATGTTTTTCCTATTTTGTTTTAAATGTTCATTTTACTCTTATTAATTCAAACTACTTGACTCTTTGCTAACTTAACCCTATCTAATTAATCGAATTAACATTCTAACTGTTTTTATTGTTGTGTTTTTGTATTTGTTTTGACTCTTCATTTTTCTCTTATTTCTTTGCTAACTTATTCTTATTTATGCATTTGTTGTTTAGTTTTACATACACACACACACACCTTTCCCTCATTCAAATTGAAATGATTAACTTAATCAATACTAGCTATCCCCGTGCATCGCACGGGTGCCGAGGCTAGTCCTTATATATAGTTAGGTATTTAGTTATTTTTTCTATTTTGTCTTCATGTATTAATTTTTATAGGTGTTTATTTTTCTTGAGTCAAGATGAGAAAATATTAGATGCTTTCAAAATAAGTATCTTTTATATTCTGCTTTTGAGTTACAAAGAAGAAACTTTACATGTTGTTGGTATAATTCTATTACAGATAAAACATGATGAAATATTTGATTTTGTTTAAAAATACTATAAAAATATTTGATTAAAAGCACATAAGTTATATGTACTATTCAAATTTAAAAATCTTTGAAGAATATAATTTTTTTTTTACTTCAGGTGAGAAGACATTAAATGTCGTCGGAATAATTATTTTTTATATTTTTACTTCATAAATGTGTGTTTTTTTTAGTTTCAACGAAAAAATATTACATATTATTACGATAACTTGATTACTTCTAATTCCGACGAGAATCATTTCACATTGTCAATTCTTTTTATCTTTTTATTTAGGCTAAAGTGCTCCCGGGGTCCCTTATCTTTATTTAAAGTAACGAATTAGTCCTTTATGTTTTTTTTGTCCCAAATAAGTCCTTTATCTTTCAAATTTTTGACACATAAATCATTTTCCGTTAACAGTGCTGATTTATGTGTCAAAAAAAAGGATTTATGTGTTAAAAATTTGAAACATAAAGGACTGATTTGGGACAGAAAAGGATTTATGTGTCAAAAATTTAAAACATAAAGGACTGATTTGGGACAAAAAAAAGATAAAGGACCAAATCGTTACTTTAAATAAAGATAAGGGACCCCGGGAGCACTTTAGCCTTTTATTTATAATATTTTTGTTTTATATAAATGAATGTTTAGAGTTTGAGTCCCAACAATAAAATATTACCTAATGTCAGTAGAAAAAACGCAAATGGAGGAGAGAGAAACTAGAGAGAGAGAGAGAGAAACAAACGAGAGAGAGAAGGCGAAGAGGCAGGCGAGAGAAACAAGCGAGAGAGAGAATGCGAAGGGTCAGGAAAACACAGAGAAGTTGAAGAGCTTCGATGGTGGAGGAGAGTGGAAGCTAGTGCAGAAGAAAAGGAAAATGTTCGCAGCCATGAGAGGAAGGATGGATATCGCTGGTGGCTGGGGGGGGAAGACAAGAAGACACTGTTTCATTCTTTTTTTCTGACTTTCCAGATTCACATGGGGCAAAGGAAATGCTTAGGGCCTTTGCTTTCTATGGCAAAGTGGTAGAGGTTGTTATACCTCCTAAGAAGAACAAGTGGGGAAAACGTTTCGGTTTTGCTCGCTTCATTGACGTTGAGGATCCTCAACACTTTGCGGTAAAACTAGATAACATGATCTTTGGTGCTGATAAAATCCATGTTAATCTTCCAAGATTTACAAGAAGCAAAAACGCAGCAAGCATCATGGAAGTGCAATCGAAATATGGCAGCAGCACGCAGGCAAGGGTGGTGCGCAAGGCTTGGAAGGCTAAGGGTCACGAAGGGGAGAATGAACCGAAAGGGAAGCTGAATGGTTTGGCCCATGAGAACGTGAAGGAAAAGGCCATGGAGGAGAAGATGAAAGGTCCGGCCATGCTGGAAACGCAAAGGAAATACGGCGCTGCAACTGAAAATCATTATCATGCAAGGAAGGCGAATAGCTTTGGAGCAAATGGTGGGAGGAAGTCAAATGGTCACGGCTATGGTAGAGGAGGAGCTTCTTTCCACAAGACACACAATCCGAACGGAAGGTATGTTAACTATACTCAATACGATCAAAAAATAGTTTATTTCAGGAAAAAGAATTTGTCGGAGGTGTGGTATAATGCTTCACCGGAAGAGTTGGAAGGCTTCAAGAAGATGTTTGTGGGGGTTGTAAAACACGCTGGGGATACTCATTCGATCCAGGAGTGGTTCAATACGCAAGGTCTCTTCTCTATTAAGGCAACACCAATGGGGGCGAACCGTGTTCTTTTAGAAGAGATGGAGGAAGGCATAATTCAGGCGATAATAGACGATGCGGAGGATTGGGTGAGAGAGAAGTTTGATGTTATTAGAAAATGGAATCCGAATGAAGTTGATAATGAAAGATTGGTATGGGTTCACTGTCATGGTATACCGGTACAAGCATGGAACAATGATTTTTTCTCGGCGCTGGCTCGTACATTCGGCACCTTCATGGGAGTGGATGAAAACACCAGGAAAATGAAGTCTTTGGATGTTGCTAGGGTGTTAGTCCGCACAAGATGTTATGATGCATTCAACATGGTGGTGCATGCTAGAATAAATGACTCAATGTTCGATATTAAGGTGTTAGAAGAATGGTGTGGACCGATGTACTGGGAAGGTCTGACGTCGGCCTACGTCTCCAACAAAACCGAAGATGGATATAGTAGCAGCTCAGATAGCTCAGAGGAGGAGGATCCACCCTTATTCCATAATGACGGTCCTTGGGAAGAGGGCTTAGAGGACGATGATGAAGCAATCGTTAATAAATTGCTGGAAGTGGAAAATTTGAATTTGGAGGAAAGGAATGCAAACCTTGCACAGGTATCACGAGAAGATGATCGAGAAGTGTGTGGAGGTGATGCCGTTGGAGTAGACATTGTGGTGGTGGACAAAGAGAAAGTTGAGGCGGAGGCTAAGGAGAATACTCATGAGGAAGAGGTGGTTAAAGGGAAAGACGCAGCAGTGGTTGATAAAGGTATAAATGATCCTTTGATTGCCATGCATACCTCAGCAACCCAGGTAGAGGCTGAGGATTGTAATTCGGGGACTCAAGTAGTGGAAAAGGAAAAAGGTGATAAGAATGAGGTAAATGGGCCTGCGGACGTACAGGCTCGGAAAACGGAGGGGGTGTCAAATAGTCTTACGCTTAGCAACTCTTTCGGGCCATTGTTGAGGAATAATAAGAAATCCAAAAGGAAAGGAAAGTCAACCAGGTGCAGTAATGATTCTGAGGGTGAAGTGAACCAAAGAGTGGTAGTTGGAATAATTAACGAGGAGGCAAGGAACCTAATTCCATCCATTAGTCTATCCAATGGGTCGATCAGTGATCCAAAAATTCATATTGTTTCACGTAACCCTCCAGGGTCCAATCTTTACTTGTCCTCTAACTGTGATATGAATGGGACAGCCATAGGTGATGTATCTGTGGGAGACTCCGGCATAAGAGTTGGTAACGACCGGTATCTGTTGGATAATGAACTGTCTATCGCCAACAAGGTGTGGAGCTTTGCTAAGGAAACCTTGGGGGTGACTGGGAAAAACAGTGACGAGGAATATGCAGGAAGAATCAGGTCACTGGAAGTAAGGGATCAGAGTGCGAAGGGAAGGAAGGGGACAAAAGATGGTTCCAAATGAAGATTGCAACGATTAAGATGAGAGGGTGGGGGGCGCAGCGAAGAGGAAGCGTCTAAAGAAATTGATAGTAAATTAAAAGATTGATTTTTGCATGATACAGGAAACAAAAAGCTGTGACTTGTCAAAAAGGTCGGTGGGTAGTATTTGGGGTAATCAAGACTTCGATTGGCTGAGCAAAAATGCAAATGGAATGTCGGGAGGAATGGTAAGTATATGGAAGGCAGATCTTCTGGAGGTTATGTTCTCGTTCTCTGGTGAGCACTTTATAGGAGTCTGCGCTAAAGTTCAAGGTAGTCTTTGCTATTTGGTGAACGTATACTCAGCATGTAATATGGCTGGGAAAAGGAGACTATGGAACAATCTACGAATCTTAAAAGATGACTTTGAGGCGGGAGAGTGGTGTATTGCGGGTGATTTTAATGCTGTTACCTCTAGGGCGGGGAGGAGTGGTTGCTTATCTAGTTTCAACAACGTGGAAGCAAGAGAATTCGTATCATTTATGGAAGACATGGAGCTAGTAGATGTGCCTGTGTTGGGTAAGAAGTTCACTTGTTTTGGGTCAGATGGTAGGGCGAGCAGATTGGATAGAATTTTGTTGACAGAAGGCTTGACTTCAAAATGGAATGTCAGTGCGCAGTGGGTAGGTGACAGAGAGATCTCAGACCACTGCCCTGTTTGGGTGGTAACCTCGGCACTTAACTGGGGGCCTAAACCTTTTAGGTTCAACAACTGTTGGTTAGAACACGCGGAATTTTCGGAATTTGTCAAAGGGTGCTGGAATTCGTTTCAGGTGAAAGGCAAGGCATCTTTTGTACTAAAGGAAAAATTGAAACTATTGAAGGAAAAATTGAAGGTGTGGAACCGTGAGGTGTATGGCTATAAAGATCTGAAAATCGAAAATATAGTCCGGGACTTGAATGAAGTAGAGAGGGTGGCAACGGATGGAGGAGGTGTTGATGACGAACGTAGAAATAAATTAAATGAGGAATTTTGGAAGGAACTTCATGCAAAGGAAAGTCTCCTTGCACAAAAGGCAAGACTAAGGTGGATTGCGGAAGGTGACTCTAATAGCCGGTTCTTCCATGCGTGCATGAAAGGAAACCGGAGAAGAACACAGCTGTTGAAACTCATGGTGGATGGTGTATGGCTTGAAGACGTGGGGGCAGTGAAAAGGGGGGTTAAAAGTCACTTTGAAGATAAGTTCAAAGAAGGTGACACTAACAGGCCAACTCTTGACGGGGTGAGTTTCAAGCAGATCTCTGGGATGGATAACGATTTGTTAATTGAACCGTTTTCATTGGAGGAAATCAAGGAGGTGGTATGGGAATGTGATGGAAACAAAAGCCCAGGACCGGATGGGTTCAATTTCAAATTCATCAAGGAGTGCGGGGATCTTATTGGCCCGGAAGTCTTGAACTTCTTTGAGGAATTTTACTCTAGTGCAAGACTCCCAAAGGCGATAAGTGCTTCTTTTCTCGCACTTATCCCCAAAAATAATAATCCACAAGGTCTTGGGGAGTATAGGCCTATCTCTCTCATTGGGTGCTTATACAAGATGCTTGCGAAGGTGTTAGCGAGTAGATTGAAGAAGGTCTTGAAAGGGGTAATCTCGGACTGTCAAAGTGCTTTCCTCGCAGGTAGGAACATACTTGATGGAGTGGTTGTTGTTAATGAGATTATGGATATGGCAAAGAGGAAGAAGCAAAAGTGCATGGTTATGAAAGCGGATTTTGAAAAGGCCTATGATTCTGTGAGTTGGGCATATCTGGATTATATGTTAGGCAGGTTGGGGTTTGGTGAGAAGTGGAGAAAATGGATGTGGGCATGTATCTCTTCTAACTCAATCTCGGTGCTGGTCAATGGAAGCCCAACGGAGGAATTTGTGGCTCAGAAAGGCCTCAAGCAAGGGGACCCGCTTTCCCCTTTCTTGTTTCTGATTGTGGCGGAAGGACTGGCGGGCTTGGTAAGGAAAGGAGTTGAATCAAACAATCTTAAAGGATTCAGCGTCAATAATTCTTTGTCGATTGAGCTCTTGCAATTTGCGGATGACACAATTCTTTTTTGTGACGGTGGTGATAAGAGTATATGGTGTTGGAAAGTATTACTAAGAAGCTTCGAAGATGGTGATGAGGAGAATAGGAAATTGGCCTGGGTAAGATGGGAAACTATCTGCTTACTTAAAGAAAAGGGGGGTTTGGGGGTGAAAAATCTAGAAGTGTTTAATGTGGCTTTACTAACAAAGTGATGATGGAGAATCTTGGTCGAGGAAAACAACCCAATTTGGAAGGCGGTATTGGTAGAAAGGTATGGATTAAAAGGGAGATGGCCCGACATTTCTGAGAGTAGAAGAGGGTGGGAGAAGAAATCTCTATGGTGGAGGGATTTGTGCTTACTTGGTGAGGACATTGGTCTGCAAGAAGATTGGTTTGGAGAATTGGTAAAAATTAGAATAGGTAACGGCAATTTGGTGAGGTTTTGGCAAGATGTCTGGATTGGGAGGGAAAGTTTGGCAGAGTTATTTCCGGATATGTATGCTCTTTACAGGTCAAAGGAGGCCACGGTGAAGGAGTTTGGGCAATGGACGGATGTAGGATGGCGTTGGACATGGGATTGGTGCACTGTTCTGCAGCAGCAAAACGCTGCACTGGCATATTCGGCTGTTGCCATACAGCAGCTGTTACTTGCTGTATCGCTGTCACAGCGTGACGATAAATGGATATGGCTACCGGACACGATGACTGGGTTTACGGTGAAAAAATGCTATGCTTCGTTGTTGTCTTTTTCTGCAGGTACAGCAGGTAGTGCGCAGCCCGACAATTCTGATGCGTGCAAGAAGATTTGGAAAAATGACGTGCCGTCCAAAGTTCAAATTTTCGCGTGGAGAGTCATCCTAAAGCGTATTGCTACACGGAGCGCGCTGCATCGAAGAGGGATTATTCAGTCACAAAATGAATTGAGTTGTGTTTTATGTTTTCGGGACGAAGAAACGGTGGACCATTTATTTTTGGATTGTGGAATTGCTAAAGCGATATGGAGGAGTGTTTTTGCTTGGATTGGAAGATCGATAGGTGATACGGAAAACATTGCCACTCATTTTGTGGAATTTGGAAACTTAGTGAAGGGAAAGAGACAAAGAGGAGTAAAACATCTTATATGGATGGCGGTTATTTGGAAACTATGGATGACTCGAAACAACGTCATCTTCAATGGGGAGGTGGTCTCCAGCCCGAGCATATTAGACGGAATCAAGGATACGTCATGGAGTTGGTTCAAGGCAAGGCGAGGGAGGAAATGTAAGGCGACGTGGGCGGATTGGTATAATTGCCCGATGGGCTGTTTTTCTATGTTGTAACTCAATCCTGTAATAATTGTTATTGAGAAATCCGTAGTAGGGGGAGAAGCAGTGAGTTAGGACATTTGTCCCACTGTTGTACGTTTTCCTTCGTGCGAGGTACTCTTTTTCCTCTCTGAGTCTTTTTCCCAAGGGGGTTTTGGCTCAGGGAGGTTTTGAGGAGGCCCTCCCCCTTTCCTTTGTAAAAGGCTGGGCACGCCCTGTGCTCCGTTTAATACAAAAATTGCTTATCTAAAAAAAAACCTAATGTCAGTAGAACTTTCTTTTCTTTATGTAGTCATGATATCAAAATATTATATATATCAGTATAGTTATTTTTATATTTTGATATATTTTCTTTATATGTGACTTTGTTTGTTACAAATAATATTTCAAGTACATTCATGATATTATAATCCAGTGCGTATGAACGATTATATAGCTAACTTATTAATTAATAAAAATTAATAGATGATACATTTCGCTTTTTCTCGGTTAGTTACATTGTGGGGTCAGACCTGACCTATCAATCAACTGCACTATAAAAAATAATGGGTCGTGTAAATTACAATTTTGCCATTCATAATATCTTTACTTTTTTATTTCTCTTTCTACATTTATTTATTTTACTTTTTCTATTTCTCTATCCACCTTTACTTATTTCATATCTCTCTCCAACTTCAACTACATTATATAAAAAAATGGCGGTGTAAATTACAAATTTGCCATTCATAATAACTTCACTTTTTCATTTCTCTCTCTACATTTTATTTATTTTACTTTTCTTATTTTTCTCCCTAGTTTTTCGATTTCTCTCTCCAACTTCAAATCAAATACACTTTATAATTTTTTTTTTGATAAGCAATGTTAGTGGGGGTGGGGGAATATTAGTTTCCGGGTTTTGAACCCAAGACCTCCTTTTTGCACTATTTTTGGTGCACTCCTTCAATATCCCTTAACTCGCCAACTGAGCTACCTATGAGCCGTGTAAATTACAATTTCGCCTTTCATAATAACTTCACTTTTCATTTCTCTCTCTACATTAATTTATTTAACTTTTTCTCTTTATCTCTCCTCTTTTACTTTTTCCATTTCTCTCTCCAATTTCAACTAACTATTTAAAAATAACGGGCTGTGTAAATTATAATTTTGCCATTCACAATGACTTTACTTTTTCATTTCTCTTTACATTTATTTATTTATTTTACTATTTCTATTTCTCTCTCCCACTTCAACTACACTAAATAAAAACAATGGACTATGTAAATTATAACTCCGCCGTTCATAATAACTTTATTTTTTCATTTTTCTCTCTACATTTATTTATTTTACTTTTTCTACTTCTCTCTGCACCTTTACTTTTTCCACTTCGCTCTCAAACTTCAACTACACTATATAAAAACAATGGGTCGTGTAAATTATAATTTTGTCATTCATAATAACTTCACTTTTTCATTTCTTTCTCTCCATTTATTTATTTTACTTTTTCTTTCTCTCTCTCCCCATTTACTTTTCTATTTCTCTCTCCAACTTCAACTACACTATTTAAAAACAATGGACTATGTAAATTATAACTTCGCCCTTCATAATAATTTTACTTTTTCATTTCTCTCTCTACATTTATTTATTTTACCTTTTCTATTTCTCTCTCCCGGTTTACTTTTTCCATTTCTCTCTCCAACTTCAATCAACTACACTATATAAAAACAATGGACTATGTAAATTACAACTTTGTCATTCATAATAACTTTACTTTTTCATTTCCCTCTCTACATTTATTTACTTTACTTTTTCTATTTCTCTCCCCTCTCTACTTTTTCCATTTCTCTCTCCAACTTTAACTACACTATATAAAAACAATGGACTTTGTAAGTTACAATTTTTCCCTTCATAATAACTTCACTTTTTCATTTTTCTCTCTACATTTATTTATTTTACTTTTTCTATTTCTCTCCCCCATTTACTTTTTCCATTTCTCTCTCCAACTTCAACTACGCTATATAAAAATATTGGGCGGTGTAAATTACAATTTTGCGCCCCATAATAATTTTACTTTTTTATTTCTCTATCTAGATTTATTTATTTTACTTTTTCTGTTGTACGTAATTGAATTCTATGCGAGTCTATTTATAAAAAAATACGATGTTACATGTGCGTATGCACGTGTATACTTTTAGTGTAAAACAAAAAAGAAAGGTAGTACACTAATACTTATCGGTGAAAAAAGACTATGTGTGGTCTACGTTTTTGGAATCTAGTTCAAATCCCAAATCCATATATAGGTGGTGCGTTTCAGATAGATAATATTTAACTCTCTTGACTAGAATCCAACCAATACATAAGTACATTCCTAATTCATTCCTCTATTTTTTATAATTTAAAAAATGAAATATTTCTCAAAAAAGTATCCTAAGTAAATGTGATAAACCTCCTCTCAATCTCAAATTTTTTTAATTAAAAAAACAAAACTTGAATTCCTTCAACAATGACCATGATCCAAACCCTCACTATAAATACATAATTTTTCTTCACTTGAGATTCATCTGCGCAGCCTCTCTCACTTCCCCTTTCTCTAAAATGGATGATAAATTTCTATGTGTTTCTGATGATGAAAGTATTGGGAGGGAGCAGTGAAAGCAACACTGCCACTAATGTCATTGCTCCTCCTCCTTCTCCCCCTTCTCCTCATCCTCCTCCTCCCATCACCCGATTCAGGTGTTCTCATTGCTCTAATATTTTCTCTTATGAACATCAGCTTCTTAACCACCAAAACAAAGCCTCTTCCCAAAATGCCACCCGTCATGAAATCTTTAAGAAGTTTGCTGTAGAAAACCCACACTTTTTACCATCACCACCCACCCCATTACACAGCTATTCCAGCTACTTCCAACAACGCAACAAAGTTTATTGCCAACACAACACACCAGCGTTACCATCCCTATATGAGGCCTTGAGACCATCAATTTTTTCCTACATCTCCTGTTGTTGATGGTTACTTTTAGAGAGGACAATGGACCTTCTCTCCTTTCGTGTTTTTTTCTATAGGGTTTGGGAATTGGGTCCAAGAGAGATGGCTTGTCTGATATCTGATCTGCGATTTAGCATGTCTTTTAATTTGTTTGTTCAGTCTAGATTTTAGTCGGCCTCTATGTTGTTGTAGTCGTTGATTAATTAATACAATGTTTTTTTGTCAAAGTAATCTCATCTAATTTTTGTGATTGTTCCTCTGAGGAGATTATATTTTTTTGTTTAAAGACGGAGTACCATCATGTAAAAAATCTCTCTTGGGGGATGATGATTCAATATAAAGTGGGCACGCATACAACTTTAACTTTTTGAGATTGGAGTAATTTCATTGAGATGTTTACAACGTACCTGTTGTACCCATTTCTAATATATTTTGTTTCCAAAAACGGTGCAAATCAAGTACACATGAAAATCCCAAACAAATTAAGTTGTCACTAAGTTTCTAATATAAGTTGTCACTAACTTTTTATCTTCTAAAACTTTTCAAACTAATATTATCAAACATGTTAAAATTTTGTTCTAAAAATTATTTTATTGAATAAGAAGTGTAGAAAAAACAATAAAACAGTCAAAAAGTTATAATTAATCCTTTAATGTTTATTTTGAAAGTTTAAGGTTTAAATATCTAGACCCTTCTTCCAAACAGACAACGCATCGTTGCAGTATGTTATTTTATTCGATATCCAATAACTAATTTTTCATTTCTTTTAATGAGTTTAAAAGAATATCATTTGTTATCCTCATTAAAGAGCGCATTGTTGAATGCATCCGTAAATATTTTTATTAACTGGTGAATAATAAGATCTAGTGAATAATCTTTAATATATCCATATTATAATAAATAATCATTTAAATAATCTGAATAATAATAATGTAGGTATGATAAAGCATGATAAAACCTCAAGGTCATACATATTCAACAAAGCGTGTAATAAAGGCCTTATTTGAAGACCCAAAAGGTCTTACCGGAAGATCCGAATCCACTAGTGCAAAAATGAGATTAAAATTAGACATTTAAAGTCAGGCGCTCAGATGCCTGACTACATAAGTAGACACGGTGGCAAACTTGTAATTAAGAGGCAAAACTCGCGAGTTTTAAAGTTAAGAAGATACACGTCTGATTTCTAAAGTGAACAAATAGGGAAAAAATTAGACTTTAGAAGTCAGGCGTGTATTCGCCTGACTACATAAGTGACGCGGTGGCAAACTTGTAATTAAGGGTGAAATTATTTTTTTCTATTTTAATACTTTAGAAGTCAGGCGTGTATTCGCTTGACTTCTAAAGTACCAAAATAGAAAAAAATAATTTCACTTACGCCTCACTCTCAGAAGACTCTCCTCTCCGTTCTCACTCTCTCACGCGAACCCTAATTACCTTTCCTCTACCCCCGTCGAATCTCCCCCGTCTTATCCCTGATCCCCCCACTCTCTCTCTCTCTCAGACATCATTCTCTCCTCTCAACGAAAACACAATCGTTTCCGTGCCAATCGTTCCCGTGCCAATCGTTCCCAGGAGAAGACAAATCGTTGCCAGAAGACAAATCGTTGCCAATCGTTTCCAAATCAGCACCCTAGCAACGAGAAGACAAATCATTGCCAAATCGTTGACAAATCGTTCCCAGATCGTTGCCAATCTTCGTTCTGCTTCTGGTGGCTCAAACCCTAGCAACGATTGTTGGCAGTGCTCCACCCAATCTCCTTCGTATTCGTCTTCTACCTCTGGTGGTTCAACGGGTTCTGCTTCTCGCTACGTCCAATGAAAAAACGAGTTTGATATTTGGTATCCCCTAAGCGTCCGCATGAAAACCCCTCAAGAAATTTTAAGTTTGGAGAACTCTCCACCGGAGCTCCGCTGTGCCGGAAATCGCACCACCGCTCCGGAGATGTGTTTTGTTGTTTTGTTACTCAGTGTAAGCTTCCTCTCCACCATAGACTATGATTTTGTTGTTTTGTTACTCAGTGTAAGTTTCAGATTCACTGAGATTAATATGATTTTGTTGTTGAAGTTTCAGTTTCAGAGTAAGGGCAAAATGAGGGTAAGTGGATGCAAATAATGAACTATATAATGAACTCAGAGAAAACTGGGAGAGACTTCACTGGGACGAGGGTTATTCTAATAAGCTTGCTCAGGACCATGCAAACTATGAGTCTGCAGAAGATGATGATGAAGATTTCTCCCCATACAGGTTTGCCTCCATCATTTTTCTCCTTTCCTACTCGGAAGAATATAATGGTTTTTTTTGTCATAATGTCACGTGCGTGATTTTGATTGCTGAAGAAATTGAGATTTTCATGCTGAAGCTGAGTCATAGTAGTTCTTTTAATATTTTTTTGAGGAGTCTTTTTTGTTGTTGTTATCTATATATTCCCATTGTGCCTGACTTTTTGTTCAAAATTGTGTGCATTCATCTAATCCTTGTCTTATCTGTTATGGAGATGGTGTCTATTCATCTAATCCTCGTCTTATCTGTTATGGCATTTCAGGAATAGAAGGCCCCAGATGCAGTTTACCAAGGTACAATTGAATAACTTGAATATTCTATAGAATTATTAATTCATCAGTTTCTAAGGATATATTGTTTGATCAGCGAGCCTTGCATAATAAAATGCACTAAGAGATAACAGTGTTTTGCTTTTTTGTCTTATCAAAGTTTTCTTTGGGGAGGTTTTTCCTTTCGCCATATCAAAGTTTTGTGTATAAATTATACTTTTGGATTTTTAAAGTAAAATTTATCTTCTGAGAGCTGATGGGTCTTTTTTCATGCCATCTATAATGGAAAAGGAACAATATTCAGTAGTCAGTACTCTTTTTAGGTTTTTCTTTTCTGGTTTATTGTAAACTGAGAGCAAGCCCCTCTTAGGAAGTATAGTAAGGGTACCTCTTCATTATCTTCCATATCAATTGATTTTTGCGTGTTGTTTTCTATGCATTACTATCTCTTTGGTGATTGTATTGTAATGCAGGATGACAATTTTGGGAGAAACAGGCAATCTGATGATACATTGGAGAAAGTTAGCCTTATTCGCGACAAATTTGAGTATGGCAGAGAGAGAAGAATGAGGGAGAAAGGTTTGTTAAGATTCTGCCATTTACACTCATTCTCATGCTGCATCAAAAAAATTAGTTAACTTGTATGCAACCTTTTTCAATGGACAATTTTGTGGATTTTTTTTAGACTGTGCATGGCACTTCCTTTCAGAGAGTGGAATCATCATGGTGCTGAGCCGATTTTTTTCTGGGTTTTTTTTATGTTTGACATGCAGAGAGGCTAACTAGCTAGTGAATTGAGTTTACCATGTTTGCGTGTTTTTAATTCTGCTAGCTCGCAGATAGTGGATTGAGTTTAATGTGACATCAACTTTTCTAGATGAACTACAAATGAAGTTAGCCTAGGTTTAATCTATTGCAATTATCTCAAATAGCCTGGCTTCTTTTAACCAGACATCAGATTCAGTGTGTGTTTGGGAAAGTGTTCATTAAAACTGATTATGAATGAACTTGATTTTGTAAAGTTGATATGATTAAATTAAAATGAGTCGTGATTGAGTGTTTTTACTTTGAAAGCAAGTTTGTGATTCAAGAACATCTCTAAAGCAAACCATCTCTTGTTTCCGTTTGCAATTTTTATTTCTTGGGTTCAATTCTAACAACATTCTGTCCATTTTCTATGTAAAAAGGGTTTAGTTTTCATCAATCCTTATTTATTTCATTGCAGCATTTGCACCCATGTATGGAAGAACTGTGGCTGACTCTCATGATTCAGAGAGCTGAAACCAACCCTAAATACGGATCGATATTTTAGCCAATCAGAAAGGGATCAAGAGGAGAATAAATGAACTGTGCCTCTGCTTTTATGGAAAGAGATGGAAGGTGTGATAGTTTTACTTCTCACTTCACATTTCTGTCCACTTACCCTGAATGCTCAATAGTTGTTAATTCAAGGCAATCATCCATCTGTTAAGGCTTTCATGACTGCTGATCTGCCTCATGAATTAATATTAAGCCTAAGGTGAATGATTTTAGTGAAGATGAAGTGGACACTGAAACTGAGAGTGAAGATGATGGTATGCAATTGGTTGATTCTTTTGTATTCTTCTTTTCTAGTTTAGATGATCATTTTCTTTCTCTTTTCAATTGTTTTCTCTTTATTAATTCTTTCAATTCTTCTCATACAGCTTGTTCCCCTACTAAAGAAACAAGAATGCATGTTTGTGAACTTAGAACACAAGGGATTCAATCTAAATTCTCAACTCAAAAAGCAGGTAACAATATGATTCCATTTCAGCTATCCATTTCTTCTTAAGAACACACATGGGGGAAAACAAATTTGTTTCAATAAATTCCAGTGCTAAAATTGTTTGACTTTCTGTCATTGATTACTGGTTAAAATTTAGAGTAGTAGCTTGTTGTGAAATCAAGAAATCTTGTCATGGTATGCATAGATTCATTACCACCTTTTTTTGTTGGACTGCAGACATTGAAAAGTTGTGTTTTTGACTAAAGTCAAACTTGGCAGGCTACACACAACTTTTTTTTTTTGTTCTGCTTCAGATGAAAATATAGGATTAAAAAGAATAGAATACCTTGAAACAAAGGATAGTAATCTAAATAGGTAAGGCTGCTCCGGTCCTCTAGGGTTTGAGTGCTCTTGCTGCTCTGGTTCTCTGGTTCCTCTTCTTCTCTCTCCGGTCCTCTAGGGTTTGAGTGCTCTTGCTGCTCCGGCGGCGATGATGCCTGAGTCATCTTGCTGATCTGAGGTTAAGGCTGTTTGGTGCTTCGATGATGAAGCTTTTGTGCCTTCTTCCTTCACTGTCACAGGTATAATCCTAAACTGATCTTCTGTATCTTGCTGTTTTCCTCTTTCTGAGTTCTTGTTAGGTTTTGCAGCAACAAACCCTAATACTGCGTTCTTGACACTTTTCAGGTACAGATCTTAAAGGATCTGCTTCTGAGAAGTCCAAATAGGTAAAGTCACGCTTGATCTTTACCTTTTATGATTGTTGATATTCTGATCTGTTTCAGTATACCTGTTAATACCTTTTCTGTTGTTTATGTTTGTTGTGATTCTGAGTTGCACGAGATGTTCTTCACGCCTTGAAGAACTGTGGTTGTCAGAATGTTTCTCCCTTGAGAAACAGGTATAGACCCTTCCTTTCTCTCTGATTTCCTTGATTCTTCAATTGTTCAATCACTGAAAACAATGGTCTGCTAACTTGATATGTTTGATTCTCTTTTCTGTATGAGGTTTGGCCTTCAACCACTTGTTGAAGGGGCTGTCACATTGAAATTCTCAAAACCAGAACTGAAACCGAAAGTTATGCAGAAGAAAGGGAAAATGCAGAGAGAACTTTTGGTATAACAAACTGTAATCTAAAAATACTTTTTTATTGAATTCTGAATATTGTCTGTACATTTACATTCTGATGCATCCTATATATATACATTGAGAAGTGGAGTTTGTTTATAGTCTTAACAAACTTCTAAAGTTAGTTATAGCTGTTAAATAGGTAGTAACAACTTAACTAATTACAAGTTGTACCAACAGCTTTTTGAACAAATATAGCCGTTTGGCTAACAAACTAAGGTTTTTGAAAATTAAAATCAACAATTTTGTCATTATCTTGAGATGTTAAACAAATGAGTAGACATGTCTCTAATACAATATTGAGTTGATTGACTGATTTCAGAAAATGTGTGAAAATAAAGCAAGTTCGAGAATCACGTGGGAAGATTGCAGTGTCTTGCTCGACATCAATGACGGAGACCGTCTCGTCTTCGCTCGTCTCTCCCCTGCAGCGTTAGCTTCTCCTTCTCCTTCTTATTCCATTTATTTGTTTATTTATTTAATATTGGTCAAGAATGAATTGACCTAACTAGTTTTAATTTGCAGGAAGTTAAAGATTGGGAATAAGAATTGCTCCATGCAGCCGTTGATTGGTTGTCCCTTCGGCACTGTTTTTCAACTCGACACTTCTACCGACGGACCTGTTCTTTCTCCCATTGAAGGTATGCCCCTCTTAAAACAATTGTGTTTGTTGCATTGCCAAATAACTTGTCACATTTTAGAAATATCAGATTATTCAAAAAAATCCCAATAAAGGGACTTTTAGTTGTTCAGTTTCAGTCTATGTTGCCCACAATGCTTCAATCACACCTCTGTAGTTAATCCAATCACCAATATCTTCAGGTAATTTGGTTCAGCTTTCAAGTTTAATGTATTGGGATTTAGTCTAGTTTTATCCATGCATAACAATAACCTTTTCAATTAATTTATTTTCTTTTATTTCCTTAGGGGTCAAATGTTAATTTTCTTAAGTAGCTTTGGTTATAAGTGATAAGTCTATTTTTAGAGTCTTTTTAATAGTTATTTTCATTAAGTTTTTTTAGGTATTTTAATTATATTTTATATCTTTGAACTATTTTACTACAAATGTTTGCTTTTTATTTTCAGGTTTTATTTTGGAGCAAAAGAGAAAATATGAGCTAAATTGAAGAAAAAAGGAAATATTTGAGGAGGAGCAATTTTTAAGGCACTAGACACCCTCATGGGCGCCAAGGGCCCCAAAAACCCAAAACGGGCCAAGGGCGCCAAGCAGCAAAACTGGCGCAGCACAGGGCGCCAAGCAGCAAAAACTGGCGCAGAGCCTGCGCACGACCCTGGCACATAGGCGCACGACCCTGGTGCAAAACTGGCGCACGACCCTGGCACATAGGCGCACGACCCTGGTACAAAACTGGCGCAGAGCCTGCGCACGACCCGTGCTATACCACACACGACCCATGCGTGTTTTCAACTGAAAATGGCCCATTTTGGCAGAACAAGGCGCACGACCCTAGCACATAGGCGCACGACCCATGCTTGCCAGCAATGCAGAACAGCTGTTGCCAGCACAAGGCGCACGACCCTGGCTCCATAGGCGCACGACCCTAGTGCAAAACTGGCGCAGAGCAGCCAAAATTGACTGGCCAGGGCGCACGACCCAGGCACATGGGCGCACGACCCTGGCACCAGACAAGTCAATTTTGGCTGCACCCACTTGCTGATGGCTTTCCTTGCCAACTTGATTTGCCACTTTTTTTTGGACCATTTTGCCCCTCCACTCAAGTGCCTTGGCCCTCATATTTTCCTATAAATAGAGGCTTGATCCTCACTTGTAACCAAGCTTAAATTTTGTGAGAAAAATCCATGACAAGGTTTCCTCTAAGATTCATGACTTCACTTTAATTTCTCGCTTTTTACTTTCTCGCTTTTTACTTCTCGCTTTTTACTTTCTCTCCTTTTATTTTCCAAGTCATTTATTTTCCTTGCTATTTACTTTCTTGCCCTTTTATTTTCCAAGTCATTTACTTTCCTTGCTATTTACTTTGTTGCCCTTTTACTTTCTCGCTCTTTTACTTTCTCGCTCTTTTATTTTCTCGCTCTTTTATTTTCTCGCTATTTACTTTCTCGCCCTTTTATTTTCCAAGTCATTTATTTTCCTTGCTATTTACTTTCTTGCCCTTTTATTTTCCAAGTCATTTACTTTCCTTGCTATTTACTTTCTTGCACTTTTATTTTCTTGTCATTTACAATTCCGCTATTTATGATTTTGCAATTTACCGCTTTCTTTTATTTCTCGCTATTTAGTTTCATGTCTTTTCTTCTTCTTCTTCTTCTCTCATATTTAATATGAGTGAGTAGATACAAAGTCTTGGGTTATTGGGAGTAATCCAATGATAGGTCCCTAATAATTCCCAAGACTATTCTCCACTCCAAATTGTTATATATTTCAATCTAATTTTATTGTCCTTCAAATCTTATTTTAAAAATCAAACGAAGAACCGAAAGGTGAAGTATTGATGTTGGATCTATGAAATTAGACAAGGGAATCAACACATGAGAATAGTTTTGAAACTCTTGAGACATTATAAAGGTGTTATGCTTAATGGGTTTTGGTGACAATCAACCATGAGAATAGGCTTGATTGTTAGTTCAAAACACGCTCTTGTACTCCGAAAGGAGACATTAGTTATATTCGCTGCCTTGTCTTTGAAATATATTACTCTTATAATTTGTTGAATAGTCTGAAGAAATTATTTTGGTTTCTCATTGTTGTGATAAAACTATAAACCTGAGATTGTTTGTTTTTATTTCTAAATTTTAAAACTCCTAAAAACCATTCCTTCTAGCTAATCAACTTTGGAAAATTAAATTGGTAATCACCTAGGCTCTCCCTGTGGATCGATAACTCTTTTATTACGCGATACGACTCGTGCACTTGCGAGGCTATCAGATGTATAGTTTCTGGTCTAGAGAACAAAGTGTGCAAACTCCTTAAGTCCTTATATGGTTTAAAACAAGGACCAAAACAATGGCATGAAAAGTTTGACAAAACTTTAGTTAAAGATGGTTTCTCCACAACTGATGTTGATAAATGTGTTTACACTAAAACCGTGTGTGGAGAACATGTGATTATATGTTTATATGTAGATGACATGCTTATTTTTGGTACTTGTCTTGATATTGTTACTAGAACAAAATCATTTCTTTCATCTAATTTTGATATGAAAGATATGGGTGAGACAAATGTAATATTAGGAGTGAGAATCATCAGGGAAGATGATAGTATCATACTATCACAAGATCATTATGTGGAAAAACTTATTAGGAAGTTTGGTCACTATAACTCGAACCCTGTGAGTACCCCCTATGAAGCTAACTCACACTTAAAGAAAAATAGAGGTGATCCTGTTGACCAACCTCAGTATGCTCAAGTAATTGGGAGCCTACTGCATCTAATGAACTTTTCTCGACCAGACATTGCATTCGCAGTCGGTCGTCTGAGTAGGTATATTCATAATCCTGGTCAGGATCATTGGAAAGCAATTGCTCGCCTTATGAGATATTTGAGAGGTACCACAAGTTATGGTATTACCTATAGTGGATTTCCCGTAGTATTAGAAGGATACTGCGATGCTAACTGGATATCTGATTCAGATGAGACAAAATCCACTAGTGGTTACATTTTTACACTTGGTGGTGGTGCGGTAACTTGGAGGTCAGCCAAACAATCCATTATTGCTAGATCGACAATGGAGTCGGAATTTGTAGCTCTGGAATTGGCTGGTACTGAAGCCGAATGGTTGAAGAATCTTTTAGCTGATATTCCTTTGGGAATAAAACTGACACCATCAGTGTCAATACATTGTGATAGTCAATCGACAATAGCCGTTGCAAAGAATAAGACCTATAATGGCAAAAACAGACATGTGCAATTAAGGCACAATGTTGTCAAACAATTGCAAAAATATCAAACAATATCGATCGATTATGTGAAGTCAGAAGTGAATTTGGTCGATCCTCTGACAAAACCCTTAGGGAAGAAACTGATATGTGAGACATCGAGGGGAATGGGACTTAAGCCAATTGAAATCAAGAAGTGATGGTAACCCAACCTTTGTGATTGGAGATCCCATGAAGAATGTTCAATGTGGTAAAAACAAGTTGCTTCTTGACATTGCTAGCACTGAAAAATTAATTCACGTAATTAATTTTATTCTTGTCCCTTCCTATGGTGTTATGATGTTATTGTGATAGTGCTAGACTGCAGGGTTAAAGAGGTTAAGCTTAAAGCTTTTAATGATTATCATAGCCCTTATGGATGGTGTATGACTTGCAGCATACACTTGATGAAATCACCTATATGAGTGTCAAGTGGGGCCGCTTGCATGACATCCTGGCGAGGTCTCTAGAGCACTCATGAATACCGAGCACGCGCAAGGCCTAGTAGCGCACCACCGCGGAAACAGCAAGAATTGTGGGGGTGTAATGTGATAGTAAAACCTCTAACATATAATATGTGTCTTGGGTTCCATAGCTTGCTAAACCAATTCACAGTATGTTAAGTTTTATCTGTCAAGGACTGGTTCCATAGCTTGCTACACAGCTCCGATGCATTACATCTACGATGTTAACCTAGGAAACCTCTTTTATAAATTTATTTTTCAAACTTTTGAAATATGTGGGGGATTGTTGTAAATTTTGTAATATTTCAAAACCTCTAAGTGAATTTCGACAGAAGTACATTTCGACATAGACAAACATTTCGACACAGAATATCCTTCTCAGTTTTGATCGAAATGAGTTGCAGATGTTCTTCCCAGTTTTGGTCGAAAACTGATTTTATTTTGTAACGGATAATTTATGTCGAAAACTGAAAATTAATTTCCTTTATTTTGTAACCGTAACCTTCTTACAACAGCTCTTTATCACTTAAGTCTAATTATTCCGTAACTGCAAAATTAAACCAGCATGATTACAATTTAATTTTGAACGGATCTTGACTGGCTATTGATTGCTGGAGCCTATGCTTAAAACAACTATTTCTTAAAGCCTATATAAACAGCCTCGAGCTGCACTTGAAAACACACTTTTCACTTTTCTAGAGAAAGAGTTCTGGGTTGCTCTCCTGTTGAGAATACTTATATTCTTGCCAGTTCGGATACCTCTTTTGCTACTGCGAGAGAGAAGGGTCGGTTGTACCTCGGGGAATTTGCGCTGTAGAGGCGGATAAATTCTTCAGGGCAGTCGAAAGACGCCTCCGGTTGTTTTCTAACGTTTCTTTTGTTCACAGGTTTAGTTCGACAGCAACTGTCTCTACAAGTTCGACAGGCGACACTTGCATTTCTACCATAGCAGTCCTTGCCATTCGACTGCGTTAGACTTTCTACTACACCAGCAATTCGACTACAGTTGTTACATTCGACTACAACTGTATTCGACCTCATCTGCCCACATATCGGCAACACAAAGTGCACTAGGGGAAGAAGTGATTGATTTGAGAACTTTCAAATTAGTCAATATTGTTCAATTAAGTGCCTTGCTAGATCCTCAATAACTCCACCTTGAACCAGAACCTTGTGCCCTTTCTTACCTGCAAACAAATATTTTCGAATTTCAATAAACAATATATAATAAACCGATACATGATTTTATTAGATGCAACTAGAAAATCAAAATTTACAACTCATGCCACTAGAAAATCAAAATTTACAACTCACAAGTTACAACCCTGAATGTCAGAATGGCATGGTGTCTGACCATTGTCCACAGGCCATTTCAAACAAAATATTCAATGAAATAGCAATTACTACTTTTTGTTCACTTCACCTTACCCACATTGTTATTATATTAATGCAAAGTAGGATGCGAACGACATAGGTTAAATAAAAAAATAACATGAACTTTTACATGCATCTAAGCACAATCCCAGATTTTGTTTAGTTACATTCATAAGGAAATTGATACATTTATATCAAAATGCAACTGCAGTAGCCTCTCTTTATGATAAGAGTTGCAGCACATGCGGCTTATGCTTCCATAAATGTTCTCAATTAAATCAGTTTAGTTTGCCGTACAGTCCCTTAACCTCTAATTACTGATACTGAGAAATAAAATGACATGCAGCTGCAACTAATCTAGGGTGATTAATGCAGATCAAAATTTCCAATATGCCCCTTGCAACTGCAACTAGTCTAGCATGGTAAATGCAGAAAAAATCAGACACTACAACATGTGATTGAATTTAAACAAAGAAAAGCAGCATCTAATAGGGAACATGTAACATCGACAGGAAATTTCACATTTCTTGAGGATAGTATCGTAAGAAGCACAAACCGCTATAAAACTTTCAAATCAAATATTAGTGTTCTAATTAGAATAGAAGTAGGAGAACGAACGGTGGAGCCGGCGTGAGGGAGGGGGACGGCGTGAGGGGGAGGGAGTTTGAGAAAGAAGAGAGAAAAGGAAACTGGTGATATGAACGCGTGGTTTGTGTTTAAGTGAAGATCATTTGCAACGGGCTTGTGACGGAATCTCCGTCGCAAATTGCGACCGTTTTATAATCCGTCACAAACGCCAGCGGGAAATTTCGCGCTCCTTACTTTTTATTCATGCCGCCGCAAATCCGTGGCAAATGACTGACGGATTAAGCTCCGTCGCAAATCTTGGTAGCTAAAACAGGCTTTTCTTGTAGTGAGTATCAAGACAATTCTTAGGAGTTTTGAGTTGGTGTTCGGTTGAAGTTCAATTTTCACAAAAGCAAGCTCATTGGTATCAACCTTTCGGCATGATTTTTAGAGACCGCCTCTACTTTTCTTCATTGTAGAACAGAGTCCATTCCGCTACTTGGAATCCAGTGTTGGCAATGCTCCACAAAAGATTATCCGCATGGAAAGGTCGCACTTTATCTATTGGAGGTCGGGTAACTCTCATTAATTCAGTGTTGAATAGTATTCCGCTTTATTTCTTCTCATTCTACAAAGCAGCGAAGGTGGTTCTCAACTCTATGATCAAGATACGAAGGGACTTTTTGTGGGGGATTAATGAAGGAGATAGAGGTATGCACTAGGTGGCGCGGGACAAAGTTTGTTTATCCAAAAAGGAAGGTGGACTCAGTATTAAAATTTAGAGCTCTTCAATGTAGCGTTGTTGACCAAATGGAAGTGGAGGTCTCTAGTGGAGGACAATGTGAGTTGGGGAGGGATGTGTTATTATATAGATATGGTGACTTTGCTTCTGCATTTGTCTATGGGCCAAGGGGGTACGAATAGAGGTGCTAAAGACTCCCTGTGGTGGCGTGATATTATTAGTTTGGAGTCCATGGTGTCTTCAGCGGGTTGGTTTGGGTCATGTATTAGACGTGGTTTGGGAAACAGAACATCTGTTGATTTTTGGCGTGATCATTGGCTAGGCCACTTACCGTTGAATTTGGTATTCCCTAATTTATTCGCAGGTTGTGGGGCTTAGTTTTTTAAGGTGGCTGGCATTGGGTATTGGTCTCAAGCGGATTGGTGCTGGCGGTTACCTTAGGGAATATGGGGGATTTTGTGTATACAGATGAAGCGAATAATTTGCAGGTGACTTTGGTAGATGTGAAACCAGTTTGCAATCGGCAGGACTGGTGGATCTGGACTTTGGAAGCTAACAAAACTTCTCAGTTTGGTCTTGTTATAGATTTCTCGCGGACTCTGCTGTAGGTGATGGCTCAATCAACGGTGTCGAAGGTATTTTTCAGAAACTATGGCAGACAGCAGCACCTTCAAAGGTTCTCATTTTTGGTTGGCGTTTGTTTCACAACTCGCTTCCCACACGTGAGTTATTGCTACAGCGACATGTTATTCATGCAGTGGAGGATGCTTGTTGTCCTCTATGCAAGCATCATACCGAAACTGTGCAGCATTTGTTTATTGACTGTAGTTTAACGGGAGATGTTTGGAACGCAATTCTACCATGGATGAGACTGGAGCTTAACGCCCCAATCAGTGTGGTTGATCGATCACTTTCTCATGGTTGGACAAGCGTGCAAAGGAAAGAAGGCTAAGAGGATAAAATATTTGATATGAGTTACTACTTGCTGGAGTATTTGGTTGGGGAGGAATGGATCTGTTTTTAGGAACGTCAACTCCATAGTTACTCATATTATATATATATATATATATATATATATATATATATATATATATATATATATATATATATATATTGGAGTTGGTTTATCTATCGTTGGTTTATCTATCGAGCGAGTAGTCGCTCTAACTTCTTGTTGGTAGGGTTTGAGCACCCCTAGTGCTTGAACAATGTTTGATCTCATTTTGTTGGTTGGTTTGAGATAGGGAGTAAATCGTAAAAATTTGATAAGTTTCTCTTAAATAATTTGGAGTTAAATAATTCGGATGAGAAAAGTTTTGCTCTTAAATTTTTTTGGAATTAAATTTACATTATCAATGTCTTTGTTTTTTCATAAATGAACATTTTTCTTTTATATTTTTTTTGGTGGTTTTACAATGTAACAAAGATAAAAGAAAAGAAAAAACAGAGCAAAAAAACTAAGATCCAAGCTTATCTCTCAGAGCATGTCGGTCATCAATCGGGAACCTTCATTTGCTAAGAAATCTGTGCATCTGTTATGGTGTCTCGGAACATGACTCAAGCTAATAGTTCTAGTTCGCTGCAAAGCCTCCGATATCTGTAAGATGAGAGAAGCATAAGAATGTAAAGCATATGTTTCTTGTAAAATAATTATAAAAACAAGATTTATTTTTTATATTTTACCAATATAACTATTTTTATTTTTTGTAAATAATTATATTTATTTTGAGTATTGGCTGGGATAAACTATATGTTATTGGAACAATTATTTTTATATTTTACACATATAATTATCATTACTTTTTATAAATAAATATTTTTTTAGGAATTATTATTTTTTACTTCTGGTGAGAAGACATTAAATGTCACCACATAAAGAAAAAATATAAAAAGCACTATTCTGATAACATATGATATTTTGCTATCATGACTACATAAAGAAAAGAAAATTCTACTAACAATTAATAGGTAATATTTTATTGTTGGGACTCAAAATCTACACATTCATTTGTATAAAAAAAATATTATAAATAAAAAGGTAAAAAAAATTGACAAAAAAGAAAGGTAGTACACTAATACTTATCAGTGAAAAAAGACTATGTGTGGTCTACGTGTTTGGAATCCGGTTCAAAATCCATAGATACCTGCGTTTCGGACGGATAATATTTAGGCTAAATAGCACTTTTGGTCATTTATCTTTGCTCCAGATTTTACTTTGGTCCTTTATCTTTTTTTTTTGTTCTGTTTTGGTCCCTCATGTTTCATTTTTGTTTCATTTTGGTCCCTCACGTTAGTTTTGACTAATGGACTCCACGCTAGCAGTTAACTGCTGACGTGGCGTCCATATTTAATTCTAAAATAATTTTCACATCATCATTTATGTTATTTAAATTTTAAAAACATAAAACATAATTTAACAAATAATTAAAAACAATAAAAACAAAATTAGAGTCTCAGCCACCACTGTTTCTCAGCCACCGTGCACCGCCCCATGTAACACCCCGATTTTCGTGTGTTGTGGTTCTCTTAGTGTGTGCTTGTTCTATGAATTATTTTGTTATTGATAAGGTCAAATTATTTTAATTTACTGTGTGTTTGTGTCAATAAAATTGGTTGAAAATCACATTTAGATATATTTTTATATGTTATTAGTAATATATGGGTGTTATTATATATTTATTTTATTTTTATAAAATATTAGTGTTTAAAGTATAATTTATTTATATGAATTATTTGGGTTATCAAGGTGTTAAAATAGTGTGTATATTTGAAATGAGTTTTAAAAGTAGACAAAAATCTGTTTTTATGCTTTTTACTCACGCGCACCCCCCATTTTCCTTGTTAAATGCACCCCCTGTGATCCACTCCCTTCTGCCCAGTCCACGCGAAACCAGACCCGACCCACACCCTTCTTTCTTCTTCCTCGTGGCAGAATTGTTGTAGAAAAAAAAACCTAGTTGCTCTTTTCTTCAACCTCCCTCACATGTGAAGAGAACCACCCACTATGGCAGCAACCTCACCCACAAAATCACCATAATTTGGTTGTCTCACGATCTGTTAGTTCATCCTCCATCAGTTCCAATCCCACTTATGTCAATGGTGTAATTCCTCTTGTTCTTGGTCTCATTCTCCTTATTAGTTTATTCTACTAGCAACAAATTAAGTTTATCATTTGATTGTTGGAACCTACTGTCACGACACTCTTGGTTAGTTTAACACGTTCCTTTTCTTTTGTTTATTCAAGTTTGATCTTGTGAAAACCTTATTGGAATGTGTATAACTTGTTATGGTATAAATGTTGAAGTATCTCTAATTATAATCATTGCTTTGCTTTTGGTGAGTTAATTATCATCAATGTTGGCGCTACTGCATCAGAACTTGGGGTTTAATTTATATATATATATATATATATATATATATATATATATATATATATATATATATATATATATATATATATATATCTTTATCTTTGAGTGTTCATCAATGGTTTTGAACTTTTTAATAAAGTTATAAAAAAATTGCACATGGAGTACATATACTATATGAGCCTCTAATATATATAATATATTAGCCAATTCTTCATAGTTATAAACTAGTGAACTTCTTAATAATATTAACTTTAAATAATTTAGTATTTCAATTTCCAAAATATTTAAAATTTAACTTAATTCCAATTGCCAATATTTTAGTATATTCTCTTAAAACTATTTGGACAATGTACAAAGGAGTTTGCATAGTTAATTCGTCTTATATAATTATTTTGTTTATGATGTTGTCCTTGACGCGTTGTCGACTATGGTTTGGGATGGATGATGAGAAGCGGAATCAATGTACGAGAGCGAATGAAGCTTACTGTGATATCAGACTTGAGTACGCCGACAGGAAAAGATTGCACGAGTTATTGCTAAATCGACTGAGGGTATGCATTCAAGTCACACACAGTCCTGTTGGAATTATATCATGTTCAGGAGCTCGTGATTTCTCTTCGTCGATTCGTTGTGGGAATATACTTCGATATCAGGTAAGGATGGGGTTCTAACTCTATAATAGGGTACATGAAGGGCTTTATGTGGAAAATAAGGGATCCTATGTGTTTGTTTAATCCTTGAAATCTATTGTTGTTGTTTGAAAACTATTTGTCAATGTTTGAATAGATCTGTTGATGATTGAAATCAGTTTAGGGGTTTTTGAACACAATGATGCACAAAATTTGGGTCCCTGGGCGCATAGGGCGCCGTTTGCTGTTGTCTGCTAGGCGCACTGGGCGTGGGCGCCATGGGCGCCATGTGTGGCTGCCCCTGTTGTCTGCTGGGCGCACTGAGCGCCATGGGCGCACTGGGCGCCATGGGCGCCATGTGTGGATGCCCCTGTTGTCGGCTGGGCGCACTGGGCGCCATGGGCGCCATGTGTGGCTGCCCCTGTTGTTTGCTGGGCGCACTGGGCGCCATGGGCGCCATGTGTGGCTGCCTGTTGCTTGTTGTCTGTTGGTTGCTGGGCGCACTGGGCGCCATGGGCCCCATGTGTGGCTGCCTGTTGCTTGTTGTCTGCTGGTTGCTGGGCGCAGTAGGCGCCATGTGTGGCTGCCTCGTTCGTTTGCTGGGCGCATTGGGCGCCGTCTTGTGGGTTGTTGGGCGCTTTAGGCGCATTAGGCCCACGGTTGGCTAATTGTTGGTTAAGTCGTTAAATTGTTAATCGTTAATTTGTTGAGTTGTTAACTGTTGGTTGAGTTGTGAAACTGTTAACTTGTTACGTTGCTAAATTGTTGGCTTAGTTGTTGATTTGTTGATGATGTTGCACCTAGTTGTGATCACCATTGTGTGAAGTTGGCGACATGTATCTGGTTGGATTGCCTCTATTCATTGGCAAGATATTATGTTGTAGGCCTATGGCCAACGTTGAATTCCGTTGTTGTTGTGTGTTGCTATGTAATCATTGTTGATTGTTTGTGCATTCACATCGCGTCGCATACATAGCATTTTCATGTTGGAGCTATGCTCAAAACACGACGGCCTGGACTGGCAAATTATGTTGAAGGCTTATGCCTTGTTGATGCCTCTATTTATTGGCAGATTTTTACGACGACGACGGGAGTTCTGCTCCAATGGTACCACATGCATGTGCATAGTATTGAGTCGCATTCATATTGCATACTTGAGTGATTATGTTGATGACGTGTGATTGATTGAAGTTGTTTGAGGGCTGCGAAGTGGTGAATTCATATATTCTGATTCTAACATACTGTTTTTCATATGTCCTATTATATGGTTCGATATCTCACCCCTTCTGTTTGAATGTTACCCTCCTGTTGGTAACGTGCAGGTAATCACGAATGAAGGCTGCTTACCTTCGTTAGATCGAGTCGGTGTCGTCGCTCTGATACGTAACACTCGGGGGGATGAACGCTTGTTTTCCTTATTTGCTGTGTTATTTTATTGTTGAAACTAAAAGTTGTTACTATTAAGAGTTTTGCTAAATCTGAGCTGTCTTAAGTTGGTTAAAGATGCCACGATTATTTTGAATTGACTTTTGTTGTGAATCCGCTGCGTAGTATTGAAAGTTGGCTTGTTTTAAAGACTAAAAGGTTATTTATTGGTTCATCCAAGAGTAAAGTGTTATGTATCTATTTTCACAGGCGAATTAATCATGTTTGTTGTTTTTAAGAAGAAAGTGTGGCATTCCATTTATTTGTTGGAAATTTTTATAAACTCTGATTTTTCGTATTATTTTACCGGGTAGAAATGGTGTGTTACACCCCACAACCACCAACAACGGTGAACAACAACCAAAACCCAACAATAGTGAAGAACCCAGAAACAACAACCAGTGAACAACCACCGTAACCCCCACAACCACCGTCAACAGTGAACAACCACCGTAACCCCCACTGGATCTTCGTTTCTCCTTCGTTTTCTCCTTCGTTTCTCCAGATCTCACTCCTTCGTTTCTCCAGATCTCACTCCTTCGTTTCTCCAGACATTTGACCCAGCAAACGAAAACCCACCCCTTCGCAGATCCAGAAAACCCACCCCTTCGCAGTGAGAAGAGCGAACAATGAGAAGAGAGAGAGAGAGAGCGAACAGTGAGAAGAGAGAAACATGCGACGGTGAGGGGGAGGAGAGAGTGACGGTGGTGATGGAGAAAGGGAGAGGAGACGAGAGAGTGACGGTGGAGAGAGTGAACGCAGAGGAGAGGAGGAGAGAAGATGGGTTTTTTGTTAATTTTATTTTTGTTTAAAATGTTTTTTATTTTTGTTAATTTGTTTTTTATTTAAACAAAAGAAAATGCCACGTCATTTAATGAATTATGGACGCCACGTCAGCAGTTAACTGCCAGCGTGGCGTCCGTTAGCTAAAACTAACGTCAGGGACCAAAATGAAACAAAAATGAAAGATGAGGGACCAAAACGGACCAAAAAAAAAGATAAAGGACCAAAGTGAAACCTAGAGCAAAGATAAAGGACCAAAAGTGCTATTTAACCTAATATTTAACTCTCTTGACTAGAATCCAACCAATACAAAAGTACATTCCTAATTCATTCCTCTATTTTTTGTAATTTAAAAAATGAAATATTTCTCAAAAAAAGATCCCAAGTAAATGTGATAAACCTCTCCTCTCAATCTCAATTTTTTTATTTATAAAAAACAAAACTTGAGTTCCTTCAACAATGACCATGATCCAAACCCTCACTATAAATATGTAACACCCCGATAATTTTTAATTTGTAGAAACCACCGAAATGCACCACTGACATATATCAGAGTACTTCCTGTTTCAAATACTGAACACGAACGAAAAATCGATGCTAAAAACCATCAAGTGCGCTTGCATAACTTAACATAAAATGCATAATTCGATCCTTACACAACTCATAACTAGTGTTCAGTACCAAAATAGAAAGTATGCGGAAGCGATTTACAACTTTTACAAAAGTAAGTCGTACAATCGAACATCTTAAGATAAGCAAAAGGAAATACAAGACATAACAAAATAAAGACAACATCGCCTCCTCTAAGAAGCTCCATAACCAATGCTCCGGTACCTTCAACCAATCCCTGCTTCTCTGAAAAACAACAACACATGATAGGGTGAGACAACTTGTCTCAGTGAGTTCTATCGAGACCCCTTACTAACTCTCTCGGTTCATTATGCTTGATTCATAAACTCGTAGTCCCTAAAGTTGACTACGTGGAAACCCGAACGTGTAACTCGTAGCCCTCCTAAGCGACATACGAGAAACACACATAACATGATTTTTAGCATATCACCGGCAATTGTATATAAAACTACCGGCAAACCCGCTCCCTGACCACAGCAGGGATCCCTCAATGGGCCCAGGTTCATAAGGAATCATGACTTCCCCTCCCCTAGTACACTAACCTCTACCCGCATTGGGCCGTCTACCCGCATTGGGCCGTCAACAATCAATAACATGAACATAACTTAACATTAATATTATTACCCTTATAACCTTAGTGATCTCACTCGTGACTACTAAGTTTGTTATCCTGACTTATAGACATCTACAGTTATTCACGTTACATTTATATCTCAAACACAGTCAACACTACCCGCATTAGGCCGTCAGCAAACATATACCCGCATTGGGCCGTCACATAAACATATACTCGCATTGGGCCGTCAACAAACATATACCCGCATTGGGCCGTCACATAAACATATACCCGCATTGGGCCGTCTACCCGCATTGGGCCGTCAACAAACAATGTACCCGCATTGGGTCGTCACATAAACAATAACATAAACATAACGTGGAACTTACCTCAGTCGCAGTCACAGTTATATTCAGTCCACAGAAAACTCCAGTGAATTACGGTTATTTTACCATTACATAACTTTGGGGAAGGGTTTAGGATGGGTTTGGAATCGATTAGGAAGACTTTGAAGTTTGAACACATTTTGAGAATTTGGACAGAAGCATACGCACGACCCGTGCTTGAAGGCGCACGGTCCATGCGCGAAATGAACATTCTGAAACCCAGTGACAGAAGGCCACGCACGACCCGTGCGTTGGGGGCGCACGGTTCGTGCCTGTCACACAGAGTTGCTGAAATGCCATTTCGTGCAATGTTCGAATATGTTTCGTGTCCAAACTCCGTTCCGATCGATACCTAACTCATCAACCTTCGAAAACATAGTCTTATCCAGCCAAACAATCCACATATCAATCAATACAACAATCATAACAATCATAAACATCAAGCAATTCATTGAAGACATAATCCACTAAAGAAGCAACAATCCAAACACTCTAATTCAGCAACCGTACCTACACTTTGAGAATTTACTTAACCTATCAAACGGCCACGGAATTTAGCGAACGAACTCTCTACAGAAAGCTTATGAAGTCTAGTTTCTGACTATATTTTTAGAATATCAAAATGATGAGTAAAATAGTACAGTTTTCTCAAACAAGGCAGTAGGTCCAGAAAATGGGGCTGCAACTGTGTCCTAAGTTGTGACTCTTCTACAATGACCAAAACGAACCCTAATAACCAGAAACTTGAGCATAAACAGTAGAACATTTTGTCTAATTTTCAAAGAAATTGGATTCATTTGAAAATGAGTTCATTTGAAAACACCACAATCAAAACACTGACCCTATATCCAGACTGTCCCCAGAATTTTACCCTAACTTGTGAAGGCGATAACTGGAGCTATACTACTCCAAATGCGACCAAACAAAAGCCAAAATGACAAGCATTCAATCTAGTTTCTAAAAAGGTAAGTCACATAATTTTTGAACCGCTAAAACAGTCCCAGTTACCAGAAAACCGAATCTATCCAGAATGTCTCCACACAGTGAAATTATCAACACAATAAGCATCCAATTTCAGTCATCAAAACATATATTCATCAAGGAACAACAACACATATATTAACATCAATATCCCTAGTGAGTATAGAACTCACCTAATGTGATGAAAATCACACAATCAACAATCCCGCGAGACGAACAATCAAGTGACTCCATGAACGGTTCTGAATTTGCTCCAATAATCGAATCCAAGCTTCTCTATAGCCTATCCCTCGAACACAGCAACCCAACCAAGACCCCAGCCACTGGAACTACTCTATAACTCACATGCAACTTCACTAGCTACTTCCAAGACACCAAGGGAACCCAAACAAGCCATGAAACCTCTATTTCCTCAACAATGGAGATGGGGTGCGAAAATGGTAGTTCAAAGGAGGTGATGATTCGGTGTTTAATATTAGCATCAATGGAAAGAGGAAGGAAAATGGGATGTGTTTCTTCTCTTAGATCAAACATGCATTGGGACTTTCCTCCCCTCCCTCTTCTTCTCTCCTCCTCGCGACTCTCCCTCTCAACCTCCCTAACTCTTCTCTGGTTTTGTGTTTCTGAAATAAATGATGGGATGGGGGTGCTGGGTGAGGGTTCAGCTGGCCATTTAAAAAGGGTGGGGAATTTACAAGTTTACCCCTCAGCTATTTATCCATATATTCTAACTATTACTTAACTTAGTAAAAACTAAACTAACCTATCAATTAAGCACATTAGTATGTGACAATTCATTAAATCAAGTATTTCATTTCCTAACATAATGAATCAATTAATCACAAGCAATGTCAATCACTTAGTTCAATCACCTCGTAAAATCAAATATTACCAAGAATAGTTAATTATGATACCGAGCCATTCGATTAGTTAATTACTTAAATCGCGACCGTTATTCTAACATCGACCGACGAAACTTCTAAAAATTAGGGGATGTTAGAAAATACATAATTTTTCACTTGAAATTCTTCTGCGCAGACTCTTTCACTTCCCTTTCTCTAAATTGGATGTTTAATTTCTGTGTGTTTCTGATCATGAAAGTATTGGGAGCAGTGAAAGCAACTCTGCCACTAATGCCATTGCTCCTCCTCCTCCTCCTCCTCCTCCTCCTCCTCCTCCTCCTCCTCCTCCTCCTCCTCCTCCTCCTCCTCCTCCTCCTCCTCCTCCTCCTCCCGTCACCCGATTCGGGTGTTCTCATTGCTCTAAAACTTTCTCTTCTGAACATCGGCTTCTTAACCACCAAAACAAAGCCTCTTCCCAAATTGTCACCCGTGCTGAAATCTTTAAGAAATTTGTTGCAGAAAACCCACACTTTTTACCATCTCACCACCCACACCATTACCTACAGCTATTCCAGCTACTTCCAACAACACAACGAGGTTTATTGCAACCACAACACACCAGCGTTACCATCCCTATATGAGGCCTCGAGACCATCAGTTTTTTCTTACATCTTCTGTTGTTGATGGTTCCTTAGAGAAGACGACGGCCTCCTCTCCTTGATGGACCAACCAAGATCATTTTGGTTTCGAACCAAGAAATTCCCAAACCAAGAGGAAATTATGTGAATCAAGTTGTTTCCGGACAGGGTGCTTCAACCAGACTTGACCTGGAAGACATGGATTTGGACTTGAAGCTCTTGAGTGTTGGCTGTTCTAGAATTTTCTATTAACTAATTTGACATGCAACTGTTTGGGTGTTATTTGCGCGCTAGTTATCTGTGTTTTTTGTGCTTTGATATATTTTTGTGTTTTCGTGTTTTTTGGGCACCCATACAACTTTAACTTTCAAGTGCAGATGAAAATCCCAAACAGAGTTGTCACTAGGTTCCTTCACTTCAAAACATGTTCCCAAGATAATTTATATTACTTTTTATCTTCTAAAACTTTTCAAATTACTATTATCAAACATGTTTAAATTTTGTTCTAAAAATTGTTTTATTGAATAAAAAGTATAGAAAAAACAATAAAGCAGTCAAAAAGCTATAATTAATCCTTTAAAGTTTATTTTGAAAGTTTAAAGTTTAAATATCTAGATCCTTCTTCCAAACGGCCAACGCATCGTTAGAGTATAGTATTTTGCTTGATATACAATAATTAATTTTTCATTTCTTTTAATTTAAAAGAATATCATTTGTTATCCTCATTAAACAGCACATTGTTGAATACATCCGTAAATATTTTTATTTACTACACATTTTATTAACTACAGATGCAATTCTAGGCTGTTTAATAAATAATAAGATCTAGTTAATATTACTCAGCAAACCCAATCTCTCCAAATGCTAGCCGTCTCTCAATTTTCTCTCTACTCTTCTTTTCTTTCTTGTTCACCTACCAAAAGGGGGTGGTTTTAGGTCAGTTTTTGGCCTATAATCACCCATCTATATTGTTTGTTTATAGTTTTTTATCTAAATAAGTGGTTACCACATAGATCTATCTTTTATTTTGTTTTTTATTCGTCGTCTAAGCAAGGCGTTATTGTTGTTCGTCGTCTTGGTGCGGCGTGTTTGATTTCCCATCTTGTTGCGGTGTTCGTTTGAATTTCACGACTTCTTGCGGTGTTCGTTTGGATTTCCCGTCTTATTGCGGTGTTCGTTTGGTTCAGATCGACAGATCAACTTCGATCAATTTCAGATTCAACCAATGACTAGGGCCTCAGAGTTACAGATCCGGAAGCATGGGTACTCCGGTGACTTTTATTGTCACATTTGTAGGCATTAAGCCATTTTACACAATTAACTTGGGTGCTGTGAGTTTAGGGATGCAAAAAAAACTCGCGCCCGCGGGTACCCGCGGGTAATACCCGTAATGAGCATGGGGCGGGTCCCTTAACGGGTACCCACGGGTAAAATAAACGGATATTTAAAATACCCGTCAATAAATGGGGCGGGGGCGGGTAATGAGGTACCCGTACCCGTAGCATATATTTATTGATGAAGTGAATTTCTATCATTGTTGTTGTTTAAGTGAATTTTTATTGATATTTTGTTGTCATTTTCGATAACTTGTGTTGTATATTTTATCCTAATATTTTGGATAATTAGTGGGTTGTTGTTTTTAAAGTTTCCTATTGTAATTCTAGTATTTTTTTATCTCCATTTTGTTTACAATTATAAGTTATTAAAAGGTTTATAAAATTTAATAGGCTAATTTTGTATAGTATTTCAAATTTTATTTTATAAAAAATTATTTTTACAACACTAACAAGTATCCGTGGGTACCCGTTAAGGGAAAATACCCATTTAATACCCGCTATGCGGGTACCCGCGCGGGTACTGGGAGGGCACGGGTCTCACGGGCATCTCGCGGGGCGGTTAGCGGGTAGCTGGTACCCGTGTCCGCCCCGCCCCGTTTGCATCACTATGTTAGGTTGTTCGCAGATTCATCCTTTATGTTTTTAGCATTGCTGAATTTGTATTATCATCGGTGTAATATCTCAATTTGAATGAATGAATATCATTTTTTAGTCAAAAAAAAATCTGGTGAATAATTTTTAATATCCATAATATAATAAATCATCATTTAAATAATCGGAATAATAATAATAAAAATAATGTAGGTATGATAAATTCTGATAAAACCTCAAGGTCATGCATATCCAACAAAGCATCTTTAAATTTGTTTTCCATTAGGTCACACTACTAAGGTAGCGAGTAGCGACTAAATGTTTATCACCTAAGAATTAACCGGTAAGTTTAAACAACAATCCTTGTTAATCCTTACCGACATATATAAGAGGCCTACACTTGATATTAAGGTTTATTCTCATAATAATAATAATAATAATAATAATAATAATAATAATAATAAAAATAATAATAATAAGCCTAATAATAATCCTTACCGGCATATATAAGAGGCCTACACTTGATATTAGGCCTACATTTAATAATAAGCCTAATAATAATTCTCATAATTATAACACAATCCTTGTTAATCTCTAATGAAAGGGTCTTTTGAAGGGGTTCAAGTAAGGCTAAAGTGGTCAAAATTAAGAACATCACAAGATTATTCCATCAATCTTGAATCCTTAATATGTTTTCAAATTCATAATCAAGTTACGGTTAAATTCCTAAAAGAACGTCAACAAGTAACTCTTTATGCCTTTGATGAAATCGAGTAAGTTCATATTTACCTCTCTATTAATTTGAAAGTAACATTTGCATTAAATCCTTCTCTAGTAAGACTCCTTCTTTTAAGTTTCATCGGTTTTTTTCGATAAACAATAATTTATTGATTAGAGCATTAGAGATGCTCAAAACCACAAATACAAGAAGTTAGAAATGGTTAATATAAATCAAAGCATTATTCCACCAAAGAGGCGAAGTCAGGCTAGAATTTCTACCCACACCAGAAATAAACCAACATCATGACAAAAACTTAATACCAGCGACAATCGAATCAATCTTGGCCTCCTCCTCTCTAAAGCAAACTCCATTCCGGGAAGCCAAAGACACCAACCAATTGTCAACCAGAGTAAGTATTTAACCTTCTTGGATTTCTTCCCCACACATAACTCGCCAAAATGAATATAGTGTTTATATAAGGTAAGAGACATGCTCTCAAAAAAAAAAGGTAAGAGACATAGACAGCTGGACATCAAGCCATCGCTCTATCTCCCTCCAAACCTTTCTCGAAAGATCACGATCAAGGAAAATATGATGGAGATCTTCACTGTGATTGTTACAAAAAACACACAGGCCCCCTCCTCTGAACTAATAACCCGTCTGCTTCTCAGTAGCTCACGCACCAGTAGAGTGTTTAAAATTAATCTCCAACCAAAGATCAAGATTTTTGAAGGAACTGCTGTTTGCCATAGCGCTTTGAAGTTTGTATTGTCACTGTTAGTCTTCACAGCAGGAACCGAATTAGCTGACAACAAAAAACGATAACAAGATCTCACTGAATAACGATGGGCAGGCTCCAGTAACCAACTCCAGCTATCTGTTCTGTCTCTATTTAACTGCACGTGTCTCAGATTGTCAAACAGCGTCGATCCATCCTCGCTAAGGAGCTGCGAATCGAAACCAAAAGCTGTCAAATTCCACCGCCAGTAGCTCGGTTCCATACACCCAGACCAGCCATGTAAGCATTTTTGTTGCTGCAACCTGCAAAAATATTAGAAAAAACCATCTTCAATGGGCATCACCTCTATAACCCTTTCAACCCTTGTAACACCCCGGTTTTTCTAACATAGAAATTACCAAGATATATAGCATAGCATACATCAGAGATAACTTCCTGTCTCAGATATGGAACACAAACTAAAATCTTCGATGAATAATCATCAAACGGTCACTTCATTTGCATAACTTAACATAGTTTACTTAAATACTTGAATTATGTGCCTTACAAACTTCTCATGTCCTAGTGTTCAATATCAAAAACGAAAGTAGCACAAGCGATTTACAACTTTTAACAAGTATAAGTCGTACAATCGAAAATACAAAGTTGACAAGAGAAAATAACACAAGCATTTAAAACTAAAGCTTCAACATCACATTTGCCTGTTTCTCTGTAAAAAACCACAAAACATGAAGGGTGAGATAACATTATCTCAGTGAGTCCTATCGAGACCCCTTACTAACTCTCTCGGTTATTATGCCTCTTTTTAACTCGTAGCCCTAATAGGCGACTACGTGAAACGTCTTTTTACATTGCTTAGCATATCACCGTTCATTATTCTATCAAAATCCCGGTGAACCCATTCCACTGACCATTTTCTATCAGCGGATCCCTCATGTGGCCTAGGTTCATAGGGCTCATGACTTCCCGTCCCCCAGTACTCTAACCTCAATAGGGTCGTCACCCTAAACCTCAATTATATAAATAAATATAATTTCCTCATTTCATGACCTCATTATTATCATTATAACCTCAACCTCACTTTCAAGGAACATTTTAGTCCGTCTTATCCTTTCGTAACATTACCTCACTCGTGGTTACTAACTTTTATTAACATCACATAGAATATTCTCATCACATCATTCACACCTACGTGTTTTCCACGAATTACGGTTTATTCATCAATACATAGGGTTGGGGAAGTGATTAGAATGAACTTGGAACCATTCGGAATATACTAGGACTTGTTTTAAAATGGGTGGCAGAAAGGGACGCACGGGTCGTGCCAAAATGCGCACGGGTCGTGCCAAAATGCGCACGGGTCGTGCTCTTTTATCAGCATCACCAAAAATTCATGTTTTCGTGTAAATTGCTATACGTTCGATTCCAATATTCGTTCCGATCGATTCCCAAACATAACAACACATTATTACAGAGTAACAACCAGTACAAACATCATCATAAACATCAAACAATTCATTCACATTCACTCAAACAAACACACCAAAACGTAATTTTCACAAAATAGTGGTTTTCAACGAAATTCAACGAAACAAAGAACCAAAACATATTTTCAGTCACATGTAAGGTTGACACAATTAGAATGAAAACCCTAAGCGAGTATAGAACTCACCTCTTGCGATGAAAATCGCACACAATGACAACAACGAAGTTCACACACAACCCGTGGCCTCACGAACGGTCCTCGAACACGAACTTTCCGCTCAAACTCGAACTCAAACAGCCCCATCTACCATGAACAGATTCTGACCTTCACTAAAATGCTTGAAACTACAATGTAGGTGTCTAGCCAATAGGTTGTAGCTCTAAAGTCAACATGCAAAGCTTGAGGACTCCATTTTTGACATTTTGAGCTTGGAGGTTCTTTAATGGTGTTTTGAGGTGGATAAAGATGTGTGTGATGGATTTAGTATCAGAATGTAGAGGAGATCAAATGGAGAAGAATAGTGTAAAAATACTGGACATGCATCAAGGATTTTGAGCTGAGCCCTCCCCTTCTCTTCTTCCTCACCCTCACGTTCTCTCTCCCTCTCAAACTCTCTTTTTCTGTTTTTCAACTTCAGGCAGTGTTGTGTTTTTCCTCTCTTTTAGTACTCACATAATTGTGTTTTTGTTTTAAAGAGGTGGGCCATCTGAAGGTCATATGGGGCTTGTGGGGAAAGTCCATTTTACCCTTACTTAGTATTTCTTTCCTATGACTCTTATAATGCCTAATTAATCTAACAATCAAGCACTCAAGTAAATTATTTAATCTAACTTAGCAATCAAGCACATCATTAGTCACCAAAGCATGCATATATTATAGACAATTAATCTATTATGACACATTATTAATTATGCTTAATCCTTTAATTTAGCTAATTAATTAAACATAACCTCTTGCTACTTTCTATTAAATTAGCTAAATTGGGGATGTTACAACCCTCATCCTCCTCCGTCATACCAACCGCCTCTATCCCGCTCGCCTCCTCCTCTATGTTTTGAGTTTCATCGTTGATTCGCTATGTTCTCCATCTTTTGCTTTATTTGGTTTATAGCATTCTTTTGGGCAAACAAAATACTTCCAATAATGTGTCACTCCATTCTTGTTTTTGTTTTTTGATGAAGAACGCACACTAAATCCAGTACTGTGCGCATACTTCTTGTAGAAATTTTCACCATCTTCCAATGTATCAAATAGTTGTCCAACCTTAGGTTCTAATTCTTCACCACAATTTGGCATCCATTCATAAACCTATATGAAAACAAAATATAATTAAATATATCTCTACATTTAAATCTTGAGGGTGTGTGACATCATCAATTGATGTGGGCCCTCCCCCCACTTTTGGCGCCAAACCTCCAACCCCCTCCCCCCTCTCCCCCCCCCCCCCCTCTTTTTTTCATTTTATTTTCAGTTTTTAAGAATACATTTAAATTTAAGAAAAAAAAATATATCTATAAATAGGTGAAGTTTGTTCCTCAATAATCGGATTAGTGAAAAATGAAAATTAATTTCGTGATAAAGTACTACGCTAAGTTTTTTTATGCTTTAGTGTTCGCAAATAAATCCAACTATTCAAATATGCAAAATTTGTGCCTCAATAACCAATTTGGTGGAAAAAATATATTTTCGACCGCGTGTTTTGACATATTTTAGTGTTCGGAAAACAATTAACCGTTCAAATACTCAAAGTTCATTCTTCAATATCGAAAATTTTTATAACTGTTCTAATACGCAAAGTTTGTTCCCCAGTTGTAACATCCCTAATTTTTAAAGACTCGTACTATGATGCCTAAGACCGAATAATTATTTGTGGGAATAATTGGTCGTGTCTCGGGGATTAATAGTCGAGAAAAAGTCCAAAGAAATCCTACTCTACATTTAATTGTGGCTTAGTCATAATTTAAATGAGCAATTCAACTGAAGGGTAAAATCGTAATTTCGCCTCACATCGAAGACGTATCAATTGAGTGAGCAGTTAGTCTCGACTCGAATGAGGATTAGTCGAGAAACCTATGCCGAGCGGAAAGCCATAAGATTATTGGGGTTTTAGCCTCAAAACCAAGACTTAATGGGCCAAGGGCATTTTGGTCATTTCCCTAGATTTCGATTTGTCAAAGTTAGTAAAAGGCTATAACAAAAAATGGTTATTCAGAACAAGTAAGTTAGATAATTTAAATGACTAATGATAGGAGATTGTGCATTGAGGATTGGTTGTTTGAGTAGAATTGAATTAAGGGCATTGTGGTAAATTGGCCTCATTAGTTTCTATCTGATCCTTATAACCAGCCACATCCTCCCTTGTTTTATTTTAAGAAAAACAACACCTTCGGCTACTGAAAGTTGAAAGAAAGAAGCTTTGGAGAGGGTGAGGGGTGAAGGTGAGAAGTAGTGAGGGAGAGAAGAACCTTCAATGCATGTAAATCCTTCTTCCACCATTACAATCCTCTTTCAATTTTCTTTCCATTGATACTGATTTCCAATGAACTCCATGTCAGCCACTGATTTGTTCTCCATCTGTCAATCTCATTTTCGGATTTAGAGCTTCAATGGTGAAGGATAATGAATTCTGAATTTCAAGGTGCTTGCATGTGCTGTATCAGCTGAAGAAAGGAACATCCTAGTCTCATATTTCGAATTGGAAGGTATATTGAAGGTTGTGTGGCTACTGATACAGAGGATGGAGGCTCAAATTCGTAGTTGCAAATGATTAAGGATGATGATTCAAGACCAACAGAAATTCTGGGTAAAACCCATATGGACCACCTTCATTGTTTTCATCGTATCTCACTATAAACTACTCCGATGACCGTGATTCTTGTTCCTCTGGAAAGTAGACAAAAATCTCTTCATTTTGGGCACAAGAACCGTATGATTTCATGGAGAAATGAGAGAGATATCATGTTCACAAGTCTCGGATTCGAAATCAAGCACTATCCTGGACCAGTCACCTTGTCTTGGTGATATCTCCCAAACCACTGGATGCATGCGTGTGAATCCTTGACCATCTGAAAGTAGACGAAATTACCTTCACAATGAGCACCGGTTTGGATAGTTTTGGTCACGGATTGACCAAGTTATGCCTGTTGCAAAATGAATCCTGATGCTGGAAAACAGAAAGAAGAAGCTGGAAATGTGATTCGTCGGATTTGGGATTCGAGTTGTCAAGTCGCGCGAGACGTCAGTTCTATCCACCGGAGATGAAGTCTGTATCAAGAGGGGTGTTAGTTGCTGAATTCAGTTGCGGAGGCATTCGGAGCGTGTACGTGACTACGAGGATTGTTCGAGTGGTTACGGTCCGGTCGTCCGTGCTCCGGCATGATTTCTCGCGAGATCGTCAACCGGGTGAGTTCTACTCACGGATAGGGATATTTTTCGTGTCTTGAAAATATATCGGTTTGAGTCATAAGGCATTTATCAGTTTTCGAAAGATTTTGGAACCGAAAACCGTTTTTGAGCAATATCGAGTTTTTACGGCTTTTATTGAATTGTTGAACAATTTACGAAATTTTGATTTAAACGCTTTCACTGGAATATAGTCTGGAATGTGGTTTATTAAAACTATTTGCAGATTGGATTACGATCGGAATTCGATTTGGGCGAGAAACGGAAAAGCGAAATGAGAATCGGATTGGAAATAGAGAAACAGAACCGGACGCACGGATCGTGCGCCCCTGGGCACGGACCGTGCGTGAGCTTCTGTTACCGGACTCCGATTTCTCATTTCGTCGCTCCTTTCGATCCCGATCACTTCTAATCTTCTTCCCAACCAATTTTAAGGATATTGCCTTATTGAAAACCGTATTTTGAACTTGTTCAACTCATGATTTTGAAAAAGAGCTTCGAAAGCATAATTGATTGAAAAACCGAAACCCTAGTATACGTGTGGGTACACCGTCTGATGGACTGACTGAATATATATATTTATATATGTCAATTGAATATGATTATAATGCCGGAGGTCTAATTTATGAATTCCTCTAAACGGGTATAGATCGATATGGATATTGTTTATCCAAATATTATGTGATTGATCCTTTGGTGACCGAAAAGATATAAATTATCTAATGATCTTATGTGACTGATCCTTTGGTGATCAAAATGAAAAATAAGATATAAAGTATCTAACTCTCGAGAACTTGATGCGTATTGTCATACGTATTGCGTTGGATGACGATCCGACAAGTAGCATACTAGGAAGGGAAGTCATGAGCCCTCACCCTAGGCCCTGTATGTGTTTTGGCGTGGTCAACTCACGGGTTACCGAGATTAGCACTGGATTGCAGCCGGTTTATGCTAAGTGGAACACACGATTACCGGGATTAGCACTGGATTGCAGTCGGTACGTGTTAACTAAATTCACGAAGTGCGTGGCATTTCGATTAATAAATAAGACATTGTTATGTCAGCTATAAAATCATGTTGAGTTCAATTCACGATTTGCCGGGATTAGCAATTGTTGTGCAATCGGCATTTCGATTAATGAATAAGACATTGTTATGTCAGCTTTTGTTGTAACGGTTTAATAAATTGAACCGAGTGTCAGTGAGGGGGCACGGTAGGACTCACTGAGACAAGTTGTCTCACCCAATCCATATTTGTTGTTTTTACAGAGAACAGGTTATAAGGACAGCAGGCGGCACAGTTAGTCGTCAGGCTCGAGGAGAAGTTGGAGATGTAATCTTCCATCTATGTTTTGGATTCTTTTGATGTAGTCTCTGTATTCGGTCTTATGACTCGAACTTGTATCATATTATTTTTATAGTTTCCGCTGTTTCTTGTAAAGATGTATATCTGAACAGGAATTTTTATACTCTGATTCATACCAAATTGTATATTTAGGTATTTCTTTGTTAAAGAAATACCGGGGTGTTACACCAGTAATCGGTTTGGTGAATAAAAATTCAAAACAAAATATGTAAAGTGCGATGTTAAGTAATGTGTTTTTTGATGCTTTAATGTTCGTAAAAAAATTCAACTATTCAAATATGCAAAGTTTGTTCTTCAGCAATCGATTTGGTGAAAAAAATATATATATTTTCGTGACAAAATACATAAAGTGTGATGCTAAGCAGCGTGTTTTGGGATACTTAAGTGTTCGAAAAAAAATTAACTGTTCAAATACTCAGAGTTCATCCCTCAATAACTGATTTGGTAGTGACATGGTGTGTAGTGTGTTGTTCCCTGAGATCTTATGTAATGTGATAATGACTTACTTGATTATAATTTGTTGTCTATATTTTAATGGACCAATTTCATTTGTGTCACTAACTCCCTTCTTTTCATTCTATGCAACATTCGAGTAACATTAACATGATTTTGCCATTAAACATTAATCTATAATAATGGACCCAATTCTCTTATGAATGTGATACAAACTTGAATTTATTTTGTTGTGTCAGTGCTTTTCTACAATCGTTGTTTTCCTTGAATTTCTAGACTTTTTATTTGTAATATTATAACATGTATCTCCCTTTAATTTATGTGATAATTTTCAATCTACCCAACAAATTTTAGTATTACAATAATTATATATTCATTGAAGCTTTGACCCCGTGCAATGCACACGGGTCACAAGGCTAGTACCTAAAATAACAAAAGAAAGTTATTGAAACACATCTTATTTTCATTACCTGACTTAATTGTGGCATGGGGTCTCCTCATTGGTGTTAGTTTCAAGTACATCATTTCCACCGTAACCCGTGCTTTAATTAAGAAAGGAAAAAAGAACAAGTTCTTTGCTATTCTGTTAGATCAATAAAAATTGTAAAGATTGATAAATAAAATATAGACAGGAACAGAGTTACTCCCTCCGTTACAGAATATAAGCAAAAATTGATCAACAGAAGTTGATGTATCTGATTCAAAATTTGGACCAGATACATCAACTTCTGTTGACCAGTTTTTGCTTATATTTTGTAACGGAGTAGTAGGTATCAAACAAGTTCTTTGCTATTACCTTACCTTGTATTTTTCATGAATAACGAAACTGAAAATTTCTGCAACTATGGAGGTTGAATGGCAAAATAGAAGAACGAAACAAGAAAATAGAATTGACGTTGTTGGTCAACAGAAGTTGATGTCTGGTTCAAATGTGGGGAAAGGTGGGGCTTTGCTTCAAATGTGGGGAAAGGTGGGGGAAAGATCACATTTGTAAGATGAAAATAACAATCCAAATAGAGTTTGGGTGAACAAAACACAAAGAAAGCCACAAAAGGGAGGCTGCCTCCCCACAGCGCAAAACCCTTCCCAAGTCCCAAGTCCAAATCAAAATAAAACCTAACCTATTATTCCAAAAACACTCATTTTATACTAATTAGTGCTAATGACATTTTTGCCCCTCCTTGTGAAAACATTACCAAACCTGCGCCTCCCCCTCAGTGAAGGACATTACAAAAAGAGCCTATGTGTCATCCAATCGTCTGAGGTGGCATTGTTATTTAGTTTTCTTTTATTTTATATACTGATTGTATTACTGACTCAGCTTTTATTATTAATATTTGTTAATGTAAATAAATTAAAATAGAAACTGAAAGAGAGTAAAGAGTGAGACTGAAGTAGAAACGCATCTGGAGAAATGAAGAGTTTCAGAATGTAGGGTTTGTGTGGTGCGAAGAAGAAGAGAAACGCGATAGAAAGGAAGAACGAAGAGGAACGATTAGTGGTTTTTCTGCTTCGACGATTAACTACGAAGTACGAAGAAGATGATAGGTAAGTTTATGAGTTCATTGTGGAGACCGATGCATCTGGGAAGGGGTTGGGGGCAGTTCTTATGCAAGAGGGGAGGCCGGTGGCATACATGAGCCAAACATTGTCCAATCGAGCTCAGAACAAGTCGGTGTATGAGAGAGAGTTGATGGCTATTGTGATAGCAGTTCAGAAATGGAGACATTACCTTTTGGGAAGGTGTTTTGTGGTACACACCGACCAGAGGAGTTTGAGGTTTCTGACAGAGCAGGGGGTAATGGGGGAGGAGCAACAGAAGTGGATAACCAAACTATTGGGCTTCGATTTTGAGATCAAATATAAGCCTGGAATCGAGAATAAAGCAGCTGATGTGTAGCGACCGAAGAATCCGAGGAGGGATTCCTCGTTGCTTTTGAACAATGGAGCCGCCATCAATATTTATTTTTAGGAAAACATTGAAAAAACCTATGTTTTTGGGTTCGGGGGTCGATTAAGTGCGGGGAAGGTGCTAGCACCCCGCAACATCCTAAAAAGGTTACCTTTTAATTAAATGTGTAGAAAAAAAATAGTTTTACAGAAAACACTTTAATTTACCCTTTTTTGTTATTTGCAAAAAAAACGGAAAAGAAGACTTAATAAAAAATTTTAGTTTTTTTGCGCTCGACGGGAGTGGGCCCCCGCTCCTACGTATCTCCAGGTGCGATGGAGAAATCAAAGCTACGTAGTTCTTGGTTAGAAAAAATTTGTGTGTTGGTATTTTTTATTTTTTTGAAAAGTTTGGGAAAACTAGAGGCCGTTCATGGTGACCAAACAGATAAATCCAGAGTGGTCGTCATAAATGGCTTATTTGAAAAAGGAGGTGTTTACAGCGTTCAAACGAGTCGGGCCCAGAGTGACCGCTATAGACAACCGGTTTGGGATTGAGCGTTTGTTCACTTGAAAACGTGCTTACCGGGAAGCGTGATAAAAAGGAGTCGAAATTATGTTTGTACTTTATTAACTAAAAAGAAGTTTAGGCGAATGTTTGCGAGTAACCTCAGAGTGATCCCCGCTACTAATCCGCTGTGAAAAAAGGAAGGTTAGTCCTAACGGTCAAACAAGCAAGGCTCAGAGTGACCACTAGTAACAACCTATTTTTTTTTACGCGAATTCGATTAAAAGAAAAAAAGGAAAACGGTTTGGAAGTATCACGTGGTGAATAAAAACGGAATATGTGATAAAAGGGGGGGTGCAAATAATAAAGGGGTTGTATTAAAAAAGGAGGTGTGAATAGCGTGACCAAATCGTTTTTTGGTGAACTAGGTTGTGTTTGAAAAGATGGGCTTGTAGTAAAAAAAATGGATGGGTTTGCTGTTTTAAGAGAACGCGGGGTGCAAATAGCGTTTTGGTGCTTTTTTTAAAAAAGGTTGCCGCGGGTGCAAATAGCGTTTTGACGCTAAAACGATTGATTGGTTTATTACCCTTTTTTACTATTCTACCCTAGAACGCGTGATTCTTGAAGCGCTTTTTTTTCTTAAAAAAACAAACCTAGCCTAAAAAGTGGTATTTTGAAAGCGGATTATGGAGAAAAATAATTCTTTTGTTGTTTTTTTTTTTTGTTGTCATAGTTATTATTTAATAAAAAGGGGGGCCTTTTTACCTTTTTTGTTGAATAAAGATCTTTGTTATTATATTATTTTTTTTTTTAGAAAAGAGTAGTGACACTAGTAACCATTTATTTTTTTTTAAAATATTTTTTAGTATTTGAAAAAAAAGGCTTTATTTAAATCCGAAAATAAAAAAAAGGAACACATTTTTTTTATCACTTTTTTTTTTAATCCGAAAAATAGTAAATTGTTAAAAAAAACAACACATCTTTTTTTTTATCACTTTTTAATCCGAAAATTAGTAATTATTTATTAAAAAAGCACAACATTTTTTTTTCACTTTTTTTTTTTAATCCGAAAATATTAGTACCTAAATAAAAAAAGAACACCTTTTTTTTGTTCATTTTAAATCCGAAAATAAAAAAAAAGGGATACATTTTTTTACTTTTTTTTTTTGTTTATTTTAAAACCGAAAATAATAACCATTTTTTTTTTTAAAACAAACAACATATTTTTTTTAGCACTTTTTTAGTCCGAAAATTAGAATTATTTATTAAAAAAAAAGCAACATTTTTTTATCACTTTTTTTTTACTCCGAAAATTAGAATAATATAACAAACAACAAAATAAATAACCAATAGCAAAAATATAATATAAAAAACAGCCTCTAAACTAAATAATAAAAAGACAACAATAATATTCTAATAAGAAAGCAACTACACTAAATAATAAAAACAGCAAATAAATATACAAAAAGGTAACTAGGCTAAATAACAAGAACAACTAAAATTTATAAAAAAAACAATAATAATATTTACATAACAAAAACAGTAACTAAAATTTAAAAAAACAACAATAATAATATCTAAAAAACGTGAACAATAATAAAAATATTACATTTTAGTACCTTGACAATGAAAATCCAGAAATGTTGAAGAAATTTCCTTCTTCAAATTTCTTCAATACAAATGAACCTTTAAACTAAAAAAATCTAGGAAGGAGGAAAAGAAAGGGAAGAATATTTCTCTAAGAGAAACCTTAATTTTTTTTAGAAGCTCCTCCTTTTTTCTAAGAGCCAAATTCGTCCCCTTTCTTCAAAGTGGGGAACCCTATTTATACAAAAAACTTGCTTCCTTCTTCATCCACTCTTGGATAGTGATGATGACTTTTTGCTATGATGGAGGTTTAGGGGAGTTGTTGAAGGGGAAAAAAAAGAAGACATGTGAGATGAGGGGAGATGATGGTTGAAGGTATGGGCATGGAGAAGAGAGTGCCATGTGTGAAGTGTGTGATAGGGAGAGGAATGGATGAGTGTGTGAAGAGAAAAGAAAGTGAGTGTGTGAGAGTGTGAGAGAGATTGGAGTAGGAAGTTTGGTGAAGGGGAAGAAAAAAAAATAAAATGTGGGTGTGATAGAGAGGGGGAGAGCCGTAGGTGGGGGAGGAAAGAGAAAGGGAAAGAGAGTGAGAGAAAAGAGAGAGGGAGTGATGGGAAGGGTGGAGTGTAATTGAGAGAAAGTGATGTGTAAGGGAGAGAGAGAGAGGGCCGAATATTGAGGGAGAGAGAGAGGGGGTCGAATATTGAGGGAGAGAGAGAGGGGTTGAGTGTGTTGGGAAGGGAAAAATGGGGAAGTGGGAAGTGTGGGGAAGTGGAATTGAGAGAAAAGAGGAGAGGTGGAGTGTGGAAGGGAGAAGGTGGGGTTTTGACCATGGGATAATAGGGGGTGGGGTCGAATATGGAGGGGAATTAGGGGATGAATGTGGATGATTTTTTGGGTTAAGGGGGAGAGTGAATGTGGATGGCTTTTAGGGTAAAGGGGGGAATTCGAATTAGGGTTAGGAGGAGGGGAATTAGGGTTTTGTGATGAGTTGGGTTATGGGTTGTGGGTTGGATATGGGTTGTGGGTTGGGTGGAGGAGTGGGCTAGGCAAATTGGGCTAGCTATTTTGCTGGGTTGGGCTTCCATGACAGCACCTTATTTTTAATAGACCCCCCCACTTCCTTCTTGGCTTATTTTTATTTCTTCACTTCTAATTATTATTTTTTTTCAAAAATTAAAAACTTGTAGCAAACTAAAATAAAATAAAACATGGCATAAAAAAATAAAATAATTGTTTTTATTAAAAATAAATAAAATTTCTCTTTTTTGGATAGGACAAAATTAGGGTATTACAGCTGCCCCTCTTTATTTATATTTTGCTAGGAAATCGGAGGGATTCCGAATTTCTCGAGGAAAATAGAAATGAAGATAGAAAAGACGCTAATTTTGCCCAGACTGAGGTACTTTGGTTTTTTTTTGTTTTGAAAAATTTATGAAAACTGGGCTAATTTAGACTGAAAGTAAATAGGGAGCACCGGGGCTCTGGAGGATCGCTAGGGATCTGAAGGAGCACTGCGGCTCTGAAGGAGCACTGGGGCTCTGAAGGTCTAGCTCAAAATCAATGCTTGGCGCATCGCCCTGAGTTCGACTGAGGGACCGTCGGGGTCTGAAGGGCATGCCTAAGCCTGAGGGACCGATGGGTCTGAAGGAGCGCAACTAGCTTATGGTACTAGTAATACGGTCTGGGGGTGGCCTTTTTCGAGCGGCCATTAGGGTTAATCAGGTCCGGAGCTGATATAACCACGAAGGACGTGCACTGTGCTTTTTAGGCGGACACAGCTAGTCTGAAGGGCCTGGGGCCGGATGATCCGTCGGTTGCTCGATTAACGCGACGTGCGATCTGGATTGAAGGACCATTGTTGGTCTGAAGGAGCGCCTGGGCTCTGAAGGACCGCTGGGGGTCCGAAGAATTGGTGCTAACGACACAAAATAAAATTATCTTAACAGACACTTGCAATGAATGATGCATGCGTGCATGTAGTTAAGTAATTGATGACATGATGGATGAAATGTGGAATGATTTTGTTTTTTTGGTTTTTTGTTCTTGGCTTCTTTTTTCTTCTTTTTTTTCATTTTCTTTTCTTGCTCTTTTGCTCTTTTTGCTCTTTGACTTTGCTGGCATCATCAAACTCGCATGACTCTTGACGTGGGATACGAGGGTTGCCTCAAGCAGTGGTGCCAAAGTGCGGGTTATTAAGTTTTGCTGAAGTGATTATGCATTTGTCCTTTTATGGGAGATCATCTCTTTTTGTGATTTTTAGAAATTTCGCAATGATTATAATGCTTTCGATTATGCACATGTTTCGCAAACCAATATCATCTACCATAAAACATCTTTCCAAAGTAAATAGGGAGGTGAGAGAATGAAGAAAGAGTTTAATATTCAAATGGAAACCGAGTGTGCCGAAGGTCACACTGGCTGAAAATTACATTGAGAGTTTAAACTGAAAAGAAAGAAGAGAAAGAAAAAGCACATCATTTGATTGTTTGTATCTTGGAGGTAACAATGCCAATCACCCATACACATGACCTTGAGCATCCATCACCCAACTTTCGGAGGACTGCCTCTGCATTTGTTCCAAGTCCAACTCATTGACCCTAATTTTTGCCTGGACTGCTCTTTAGAGTTTTCAATCCACCAGGTCGCTCTAATTTTTGCCTAGGCCGCCCTTTCGGGTTTTCAACCTAGCGAGCTCATTTTTGCTTGGCTCATCTTTCTCTTTTTTTCGTATATTTCTTTAGGCATAGTACTTCTTAACTGCATCTGAGTTCACTGGGAGTGGGAGGTCTTCACCGTCCATTCTTGTGAGAATTAAGGCTCCTCCAGAGAATGCTTTCTTTACCACATAAGGCCCTTCGTAATTTGGGGTCCATTTTCCACGGGAATCCTTTTGGATAGGCAAAATTTTCTTGAGCACTAGATCTCCTTCTTGAAACTGCCGGGGTCGAACTTTCTTGTCATAAGCTTTCTTCATTCTTTGCTGATATAACTGCCCGTGACACAAAGCTACTACCCTCTTTTCTTCTATGAGGTTCAACTGATCCAGACGAGCTTGAACCCATTCTGCTTCCTCCAATTTTGTTTCCATTAGCACTCGCAGGGAGGGTATTTCCACCTCGACGGGAAGAACTGCTTCCATCCCATATACTAGTGAGAATGGTGTTGCCCCTGTTGACGTGCGGATAGAAGTCCGGTACCCGTGCAGAGCGAAAGGTAACATTTCATGCCAGTCCTTGAAGGTCACTACCATCTTTTGCACGATCTTCTTTATGTTCTTATTTGCAGCTTCGACTGCCCCATTCATCTTTGGACGGTACGGGGAGGAATTATGATGTTGGATTTTGAAGTCGTCACACAACTCTTTCATCATCTTGTTGTTCAGATTGGTCCCATTGTCTGTGATGATTTTATTTGGCAGACCGTATCGGCAGATCAAATCTCTTTTTATGAACTTGACAACTACCGATTTGGTTACACTGGCATAAGAAACGGCCTCGACCCATTTGGTGAAATAATCGATAGCGACAAGAATGAAGCGATGCCCGTTTGATGCCTTAGGTTCGATGGGACCAATGACGTCCATTCCCCACATTGAGAATGGCCATGGTGCTGTCAGGACGTTCAAAGAAGCAGGCGACACATGGATATTATCAGCGTAGATTTGACACTTGTGGCATTTTCTCACGTAGTTAAAGCAGTCGGTCTCCATTGACAACCAGTAGTAGCCGGCCCTTAGGATTTTTCTTGCCATGGTGTGCCCGCTAGAATGGGTTCCGAACGAGCCTTCATGGACGTCTTTCATAATTCTTTCTGCTTCTTCTTTTGCAACACATCTGAGGAGGATCATGTCGTGATTCCTTTTGTAAAGCACCTCCCCGTTTAGGAAGAAACCCATTGATAACCTCCTAAGTGTTCTCTTATCATTCTCAGTGGCACCGGGAGGGTATTCTCTATTTGTGATATAGTGTTTGATATCGTAATACCAAGGCTTACTATCAGGCTCTTCCTCGATTGCCACACAATGATGCGCCGGTAGGTCTCGATGCTGGATTCGGATGAATGTCAGACTTTTGTTGTTATTGATATTGAACATTGATGACAAAGTCGCCAAAGCGTCAGCCAACTGGTTTTCTTCGCGAGGGAGATGGTGGAAGGTGATCTCCTCGAACTGTTCAATCATCTTTTGGATGTGATCATGATAAGGAATCAATTTGGGATCCCTGGTTTCCCAGTCACCTTTTATCTGATGGATGACTAGCGCTGAGTCCCCATATACATCGAGTCTTTTGACTTTCCATTCAAGGGCTGCTTTGATGCCTAGGACACACGCTTCATATTCTGCAATGTTATTGGTGCAATAGAAGCTCAGTCTAGCAGTAAATGGTATGAAGCGGTTATCGGGAGAAATCAACACAGCTCCAATCCCGTGCCCATACAAATTAGAAGCGCCATCAAATGACATCCTCCACCTTTCATCGTCTGGAGATTTTCCTTCTCCGAACAAAGCCATTATATCCTCGTCCGGAAAATCATACTGCATTGATTGGTAATCCTCAATGGGCTGATGCGCCAAGTATTCCGCTAAGGCACTACCTTTGATTGCTTTCTGAGTGACGTACAAAAGGTCGTATTCGGATAGTAGCATTTGCCAGCGGGCGATTCTTCCTGTGAGTGCAGGTTTTTCAAAAATGTACTTGATGGGATCCATTTTAGATACCAACCAAGTCGTGTGGCTCAACATATATTGCCTCAGGCGACGTGCAGCCCAGGCCAAAGCGCAACATGTTTTTTCCAACAATGAATATCTTGTCTCGCCCTCGGTGAACTTCTTGCTGAGGTAATAGATGGCATGTTCTCTCCTTCCAGACTCATCATGTTGCCCCAGTACGCAACCCATTGAGTTGTCTAGCACTGTTAAGTATAGAATGAGGGGTCTGCCCTGCACCGGTGGCATCAGAATCGGTGGATTTTGGAGGTACCTCTTGATCTTTTCAAAGGCCTCCTGGCACTTATCGTTCCACTTCGTTTCTTGGTTCTTGCACAGCAATTTGAAGATTGGCTCGCAGGTCGATGTCAATTGGGATATGAATCTGGAGATGTAGTTCAACCTTCCTAGGAACCCACGAACTTCCCTTTCGGTTTTAGGCGCTGGCATTTCAAGAATTGCTCGTACCTTGTCTGGATCTACCTCTATACCCTTCTGACTGACTATGAACCCCAACAACTTTCCTGATCTTACACCGAAAGTGCATTTGGCGGGGTTTAATCTGAGTTTGAACTTCCTTAGGCGTTCAAATAGCTTTCGCAGATTGACGATATGTTCCTCTTCAGTCTTGGATTTTGCGATCATGTCATCCACATAGACCTCTATTTCTTTATGCATCATGTCGTGGAACAACGCTACCATCGCCCTCTGGTACGTTGCCCCAGCATTCTTCAAACCGAATGGCATTACTTTGTAACAGAAGGTTCCCCAGAGAGTGATGAAGGTGGTTTTTTCCATATCCTCGGGGGCCATCTTAATCTGGTTATATCCGGAATACCCATCCATGAAGGAGAAAAGGGAATGCTGAGCTGTGCTATCCACCAGGACATCAATGTGAGGCAAAGGGAAGTCGTCTTTTGGGCTGGCTCTGTTCAAATCTCGATAGTCGACGCACATCCGAACCTTCCCATCTTTCTTTGGGACCGGTACAATATTGGCTACCCATTGAGGGTACTTTGCTACCGCCAAAAATCCTGCATCGAACTGTTTCTTGACCTCATCTCGGATTTTTAGTGACATTTCTGGTTTCATTCTTCTTAACTTCTGCTTTATCGGCGAGCATTCAGGTTTTACTGGTAACTTATGCTCGACTATGTTGGGGTCCAGTCCCGGCATGTCTTGGTATGTCCATGCAAAGATGTCAACATAGTCGATCAAAAGTCTAATCAATTTCTCTCGCTCACTGTCTTTTAAGGTGGTGCCAATCTTGACTTCCTTTTCATCCTCTTCCGTGCCCAAGTTGATTGTTTCGGTTGATTCCTCGTGGGGTTCGATTATTTTTTCTTCCTGTTCCATCATTCTCATTAATTCTGGAGGAGTTTCCCAGTTATCTTCAATATCTTCCTCAGTTTGATTAATGGGGTGCTCAAAGTCACAGTATGAATTATTGGCGTTGTTATTTTCAACAGTGTTTTTTTCAAATCTGCATTAGTATAAATTGATGGAATGAAAAACGAGCCAAAAGAAAATAAAACGCAAGTGCAAAAGAGAACTGAAATTTATTGGAGAATCTGAAATAACATTTTATTGATATTGATATTGAAAGGAAACATGTGTGCCCGAATGAAATGTCCTAAGGCCTTGGGCAGAGCCATAGGATTGCATTACAGAAACATTACTTTGAACTAAAAACTACAGGAAAATCGACGATCTCCCAATTCTTGAGCTCTTTGCTTGCTGGACAACGGCGCACAAGACTGACACCGCCATTTTCAGCGCTTGAATCATCTTCAATAGCTGCAACCTGGTTAGGATCTAGCATTCCTGCGCTCTGAAAGCTTTGCTTTATGTCACAGATGACAATCTTCTTCATATTTGGCTCCCGACCCTCAAGTTTGGCCAACCTTCGCTCCTTCTTTTCTGCGGCGATCCTTCCTTTGTCAGTACGACTAGGCCGGTACCCTATCCCACATCTGTCCTTGTTTTCACGCGGCTGTATGGGTGTTAGGATCCCTTGTTCAGTCTTCCCTAAACCACTTCCAGCTTGATAACCCTTGTTTGTCATGACTTTAGCAATCATTAATGCAGCTTTGGACAGCTTTGGTTTTAATGATGGGGCCCCTTCCCCCACAAAGGTAGCATTTGCAATTTCTAGTGCTTGGAAGGCGGTCTCGAAAGATTCTTCTGCAGCCTCAACATAACGTATAGGAAACGGCTTATTGACTAGCAGCTCTTCTTCTCCTGAAACGACCACCAACTTGTTGTTGACTATGAACTTGAGCTTTTGGTGTAGAGAAGAGGGCACAGCCCCTGCCGTATGGATCCATGGTCTTCCCAGAAGACAACTGTAAGACGGATTGATGTCCATCACTTGGAAACTCACTATGAAGACTTCTGGACCTACCTGTACAGGTAACTCCATCTCTCCGATAACCTCTCTTTTAGACCCATCGAATGCCCTGACCAGTGTAGAACTGGGTTTCATGTATGAACAGTCTACGTCTAGCTTGTTCATGGTTGATTTGGGTAGTACATTCAGGGACGATCCGTTATCGATGAGTACTCGAGCTAGAGAGTATTCTCCACATTTCACGGAGATATGCAAAGCCTTGTTGTGCCCTCTTCCCTCGACGGGGATCTCATCATCTGTGAAGGTGAGGTAATTGTTTGCAACGATATTTCCGACGATCCCGTCAAACTGACCAACTGTGATGTCGGGAGTGACATGGGCTTCATTCAGCACCTTCATTAGTGTTGCTCGATGGGTTTCAGAATTGAGTAATAGCGATAGCAGGGATATCTTAGCGGGAGTCTGATTCAGCTGATCCACTACCTTGTACTCGCTCTGCCTCATAATCTTTAGAAACTCATTGGCTTCTTGTTCAGATAGTACCTTCTTGCCCGTATTTTTGTCAGATGGCTCCACTTCTTTGTCTTTGCCTTTATCGATCTTTCCTCTTTCATTTGATTCTCCTCCTCTGGGTCTTTCAGGGGCATAGATGCGCCCGCTCCGAGTCATTCCGCTGCTTCCCGAGACATTTGTGACATCAGGATTGCTCTGAGGACCTTCCACTTGGACTTTCGCATTGTAGTTCCAGGGGACTGCTTTGGTGTCGTTGTAGGGGAAGGGAGCTGGCACTTGGATAGTGATTGGTTTAGGCATACCCAGGGACGACTTGGAGTCCTTAGTATAGTGGATCTCTAACGGCTTCCGAGTATCCTTGTTCTGGCCATTGCTCGATAGGATAGTTGACACCTGGTCCTCCCTCTTTTGAAAGCCTACTTGTATTACATGTCGGTCCAACAGGTCCTGAAGCACTTGTTTAAACGCCTCACAATTTCCAATGCAGTGATGGTCATTGCATGGATTCTTTCCAGTGCATTCTCTTTCAATAATCCCAAAGGAACACAGATTAGCATGAATCACTTCCAGGGGTGTCTGGATGCATTCTACCCTCCTGATTAGGGACGGTTCTGCAGAATCTTCAATTGCATTAGTTGAGGGCATCCCATGTCCTGGTAATGGGTTGGTAGCCACATTAGGACCATTTTCCTTGAAGTTCAACCAGCCCGAGGCGATTAGATCTTGGACGACATACTTCAATGCTTTGCAATTTTCTATGGAATGGCCGACCGTTCCTGAATGAAATTCGCATGTGGTGTTTGGGTCGAAGCCTCTAGGAAAAGGGGGTTGGATCTGTCTCATTGGGCGGGTGGTGATTAAATTATGGCTGAGCAGGTGGCGGAATAGGTCGGAGTATGACATTGGGATTGGATCAAAGTGGACGAACTTTCCGACTGAGTAGTTTTGTGTTTTATGGCCTTGGTTATTTTGGGTAGGTGGGGTAGGTAGTGTTTGTGCTGAGAACGGATTGGTGTGAGAGGGATTGGAGTAGGAAGTTTTTCCGGTTCCTGTGATGGCATTGGCTTCTCCTTCTTTCTTTTTAGGAAATCCGGAGAAGGGCTTTCTCTGGTTAGTGTTTCCGGGGGGGTATAAGCGATTTTTCCATTCCTCATTCCGTTCTCTAGCCTTTCTCCAATAACGACCATGTCCGAGAAACTTGACGATACACTCCCGATCAGTTTTTCATAGAAGGGTGAAGGAAGAGTTTCCATGAACATAGATACCATTTCCCTTTCAAAAAGAGGCGGTGCTACCTGTGCTGCTAGTCCTCTCCAACGCTGAGCATATTCCTTGATGGACTCATTATCCCTTTTAGTCATGTTTTGTAGCTGAGTCCTATCAGGAGCCATATCAGTGTTGTACTTATACTGCTTGAGGAAAGCATCAGCGAGATCCTTCCAACACCGAATATGAGTGGGTGTCAACTGCATATACCAATTTGAAGCTGCCCCAGCTAAGCTGTCTTGGAAGTAGTGGATAAGCAGCTTATTGTCATTTGCGAATGCAGCCATCTTCCTGCAATACATAGTTAGGTGGCTTGCCGGACATGTTGCTCCTCTGTATTTATCAAAATCTGGCACTTTAAACTTAGGGGGAATGACCACGTTTGGAACGAGACATAAATCTTGTGCATTTCTTGCACCAATACTGAATCCTTCAACCGCTCTCAACCTTTCTTCCAGCATTTGCAGCTTTCCTTGGGCTTGAGGGTTCTCCATAGAGTAGTCGTGAGGAAGCCCACCCATACCATAGTAAGGATGCATCATCGGAACTATGGCTGGGTTCACATTTGGGGTATGTGAATGGGTGGGATCCCTGAGGTTGGAACCCTGAGCTTGAGCGTTAGCTATCGGCGGTGGAGGGCAGCCAAGTGGGAGTCCTTGTGGTATGACGACGGGGGTCGGGTTTTGAACTTGTGGTGCCCCCGGATTACCATCGTGACCCGTTTATGTAAGCTGCTGTTGGCCCGCGACTCCTGAGGGACTAGCATCGACTGTTGGAGGTGTGTAACCTTGTGGAAGTCCGTAAGGAGGCCATATGTAACCTTGGCCATTAGGCCCAGTATGGTGCACTGTATGCGGGATCCCGAGTCCATTGGGAGGAGGAGGGTTGGTAACTTGGTTTTCTGTGTTCCCAGCGGAGGCATCTTCACTTGTGTCTTGGCCCTTCAAAGCTTGTAGAACCTTCAAGATTTCAGCCATCTGTTCTTTCATCCCATCTATTTCTGCCCTAAGCTCTTGATTGCCTAGGTTCTGATGTGGATTGCCTTGATCCGGGATATCTTGAGGCGGATTGTCCTGATTTTCTTCCATGTTTCTGGCCTGAGAACGAGTCCAGTAGCGATGTTGACGCACCAGCTTGTCTTTTACTCTGTTGGTGGGACACATGTTATGAGTATATGTATGAGTATATGAATGGATGAAAATGCGAATGATGCATGTGTGCATGAGTCTTATTGTTTTAGGTCGGGAATTGCAAGCACATCCTGATTTGTCATAAGTACACAGATTAAGGTTCCACAATATTTTCAAGATAAAGGATCAGCATGTGAGACAAACAAACTTCATTGATGGAGGAAAGTACAATATTTTGGAAATAAAACATCGAAAAGAAAAGTACAATGTTCTTTAAATTTCACTCAAATACATATGGCTTTCATTTTTCCACTCCTCTCTCTTTTTCTACTAGTAGTGCTGCCAGCCTTCTCCCGGAGTTCGGTAATCAGAATCTCGCAAAACTCCATGAATTCGGAAACTTGGACCGGGGTGTTAAACGGGTGCATTGCCGCGTTAGCCTCCTTCAGACGTCTGGGGATTCCTATGATAGCTTGATCGGCCAGCCATGCCAGCTTTGAGAATCTGTCTTTCCAGTATAAGCTTTCGTTCTTCAACTCTATGAAGACTTCATGGTTTTCTATCTTGCTGACCAACTCCACAAAGCGGTTCTCCCAATAGATGCTTTCTGTCTTCAGCTGGTGGTAGACCTCCTCTTGATATCTGATATGGTCGTTCAGCTCATCAGATTTTTCATGTTCCCTTCTTAAGGCTTGCTGGTATTCTCGGAGTATCTCTTCAATGGTATCTTTATCCCGCTTGATACTTTTCACTTGCTCTTCAAACTCGGCTGCCATCATCCGGGACTCTCTCTTTGATACCATTAGCAGGCTCTGTGCGGTCTTTTCAGCCATCATTGATTCTTCCCATAACTTTTTCCACTTGTATGTATCATCGATGGCTTGGTTCATTTTCAGGTTGCAACGTTTTATTTCCTCTTTCGCTCCTCTTAGGTACCTTTGAACCTCTAGTTTGTTCTTTTGTTCAATATTGAGCTGCTTGCGGCTGTCTTCCATGGCCACTGACTTACTTGCGTTCTCTTCCTCCAGCTTCTGGTTCTTTAGGAGCGCTTGCTCTAACTCTGCCTGTAAGCCCTTCTTTTCTTCCTCGGCTTTTGACAATGCCATTTTAAGCTTATCTAAATCTTCAACAGTGGGAAGGGTAGGTTCAGGTATTTCTTCCTCCACCCGTAGTGCACTTTGGTAAGGCAATCGGGTGTCTTGGATCCTCTTTTGGAGCCATTGACGAAAGGTGGTTTCCTTATCGCCGCTCTTCTTAGTAAGCTCTTGTCCCTTGCGGACGACCAAATTCCATGCTTGAGAAATCTTCCGGAGCATGTCAACTTCTTTTGGGCTTCCTTCATGGAGGTAAAAAGGGATTAACATGTCTTCGGTGGGCGGATTTCGCATGGGGTACCCCAGCTGTCTTAGAGTTAGAGAAGGATTGTAATTTATGCATCCTCTTGTCCCCATGAGCGGGACGTTTTGAAAGCTTCCACATTGAAAAACTACTGTGGGCCTCTCCTTCCACCATGATGGGTGCCAACGAACCTTATATTCATGAAGGCCCCCCAGCACTTGCAACCATTCACCCGTGTTCATTGTCTTCACATCACACCCTCTGGCGTCTTCAATTGGGCCTTCTACTCTGACTTTGTTAACGAAAGCATGGGTGAGAAGCCAAACATACAAGGCGTGTAGGCAGCAAGATATCCTTTTTCCCCTTAGCTCACTATAATGAGTGAAAGTACAGTAAGTGTCTGCAAGCATGGCTGGAATCGGATCTTTGAAGGATAAGAAGACGCCAATAGCTGTTGTGTCCACATATCTTTCAAGGCGTGGAAATAGGACAATGCCAAAGATAGTCAAAGCTAACACCTGCTTAAAAGGACCCCAATTTCTAGCGTCGGCGAAGGATTTCATTTGGCCTTCCAGATACTCTTGTGGGAATCCTGCAATGCCATTTCGATTTTTCTTCCGGAGCCTCAAGTTCTCTTTGCTGGTTTGTAACATTGAGGCGAGCTTCTCATCTGTGTAGTATTGTCCCTGATACTGGTAGGGTCCATTGTCTTGTTGAGGAAAGCCGAAGATCTGTGTATATTCTTCCAGGGTAGGTGCCATCTGGAAATTTTTGAAGGTGAAGCATCTTAATGAAGAGTCGTAGAACTGGCTCAAAGCGGCAATGGCATTCGTTTGTACGTCCAATTGTAGTAACATAATAATCTTCCCATACACTCTATCAAAAGACCTGCGTTCGATGGGCGGCAATCGACCAGCACATTCCCTTAGACTTGTCAGATTAGGCTGTTTCACTATAGGGTAGTTCAGAGTTTGGATTGCCTCACAGTTTGATCCCATATTGCCTTGCTTATGACAAAACTTTCGAACCTCTTACAATTCCCGGCAAACCTAAATGAGATGAATAGCATGCAATGTGAGGATTTTTTTTGTATTTTTTTGTGAAATAATGATGATGTATGATGAATTAAAGAAAGACGTTACATGCGTTAATAAAAGCATATTTTGGTGATTCAAAAATTTGAGAAACATTAACCATGTCACATAGAATATGTAAAGGGCCAAAGAATAAATGGTTTTCATTGTTTGATTTTTTTTGAAAGATAAAAAGTTTTTGCGATGATGCAGCGGGTAGGTGAATTGCTTTTGTGTCCTAAACAGGTTATGTCTTACATATAGGTCACGGTCTAGGGTCACTTATGTGATCAACCTCTCAGGTAGTTCTATTCACTTCCTCACAAAGGTTTCCAGAGCTAAAATCCCTTTCACGATATGACCCACAACGATAGCGAGCTACCTGGTGTGGGATGCCGCGAAAGAGCATACTCTGGTTGAGATTTTCATGAGAGTCAGACAGATAAATCCAGAATGACTGTCACTAATCATCTCCGCTCGTCCTAAGTTTATTTTTCAGACCCGGGTATAGGGCCCCACTCAGAAGCGTGTGAATAAATAGGTGTAGGTGATGTGTGTGATATAAGCAACCTAAAACTACCCAAACTGCAAAAGAGCAAACAGATAGCAATATAAAAGTCTTCTACCCTAAGGTTTGCAAGAAAACGAATAGCAGTATAAAAGTCTTCTATCCTAAGGTTCAATATGCGAATATAAAGACTAAGGGTAAATAAAGTACTAAACTAATAATTTACACATTTAACTAAATTAGGCTTGACCCTCTAAAAAAAAGTCCCCAGCGGAGTCGCCAGCTGTAGCGACCGAAGAATCCGAGGAGGGATTCCTCGTTGCTTTTGAACAATGGAGCCGCCATCAATATTTATTTTTAGGAAAACATTGAAAAAACCTATGTTTTTGGGTTCGGGGGTCGATTAAGTGCGGGGAAGGTGCTAGCACCCCGCAACATCCTAAAAAGGTTACCTTTTAATTAAATGTGTAGAAAAAAAATAGTTTTACAGAAAACACTTTAATTTACCCTTTTTTGTTATTTGCAAAAAAAACGGAAAAGAAGACTTAATAAAAAATTTTAGTTTTTTTGCGCTCGACGGGAGTGGGCCCCCGCTCCTACGTATCTCCAGGTGCGATGGAGAAATCAAAGCTACGTAGTTCTTGGTTAGAAAAAATTTGTGTGTTGGTATTTTTTATTTTTTTGAAAAGTTTGGGAAAACTAGAGGCCGTTCATGGTGACCAAACAGATAAATCCAGAGTGGTCGTCATAAATGGCTTATTTGAAAAAGGAGGTGTTTACAGCGTTCAAACGAGTCGGGCCCAGAGTGACCGCTATAGACAACCGGTTTGGGATTGAGCGTTTGTTCACTTGAAAACGTGCTTACCGGGAAGCGTGATAAAAAGGAGTCGAAATTATGTTTGTACTTTATTAACTAAAAAGAAGTTTAGGCGAATGTTTGCGAGTAACCTCAGAGTGATCCCCGCTACTAATCCGCTGTGAAAAAAGGAAGGTTAGTCCTAACGGTCAAACAAGCAAGGCTCAGAGTGACCACTAGTAACAACCTATTTTTTTTTTACGCGAATTCGATTAAAAAGAAAAAAAGGAAAACGGTTTGGAAGTATCACGTGGTGAATAAAAACGGAATATGTGATAAAAGGGGGGGGGGTGCAAATAATAAAGGGGTTGTATTAAAAAAGGAGGTGTGAATAGCGTGACCAAATCGTTTTTTGGTGAACTAGGTTGTGTTTGAAAAGATGGGCTTGTAGTAAAAAAATGGATGGGTTTGCTGTTTTAAGAGAACGCGGGGTGCAAATAGCGTTTTGGTGCTTTTTTTAAAAAAGGTTGCCGCGGGTGCAAATAGCGTTTTGACGCTAAAACGATTGATTGGTTTATTACCCTTTTTTACTATTCTACCCTAGAACGCGTGATTCTTGAAGCGCTTTTTTTTCTTAAAAAAACAAACCTAGCCTAAAAAGTGGTATTTTGAAAGCGGATTATGGAGAAAAATAATTCTTTTGTTGTTTTTTTTTTGTTGTCATAGTTATTATTTAATAAAAAGGGGGGCCTTTTTACCTTTTTTGTTGAAGAAAGATCTTTGTTATTATATTATTTTTTTTTTTAGAAAAGAGTAGTGACACTAGTAACCATTTATTTTTTTTTAAAATATTTTTTAGTATTTGAAAAAAAAGGCTTTATTTAAATCCGAAAATAAAAAAAAGGAACACATTTTTTTTATCACTTTTTTTTTAATCCGAAAAATAGTAAATTGTTAAAAAAAACAACACATCTTTTTTTTTATCACTTTTTAATCCGAAAATTAGTAATTATTTATTAAAAAAACACAACATTTTTTTTTCACTTTTTTTTTAATCCGAAAATATTAGTACCTAAATAAAAAAAGAACACCTTTTTTTTGTTCATTTTAAATCCGAAAATAAAAAAAAAGGGATACATTTTTTTACTTTTTTTTTTTTTGTTTATTTTAAAACCGAAAATAATAACCATTTTTTTTTAAAACAAACAACATATTTTTTTTAGCACTTTTTTAGTCCGAAAATTAGAATTATTTATTAAAAAAAAAGCAACATTTTTTTATCACTTTTTTTTTACTCCGAAAATTAGAATAATATAACAAACAACAAAATAAATAACCAATAGCAAAAATATAATATAAAAAACAGCCTCTAAACTAAATAATAAAAAGACAACAATAATATTCTAATAAGAAAGCAACTACACTAAATAATAAAAACAGCAAATAAATATACAAAAAGGTAACTAGGCTAAATAACAAGAACAACTAAAATTTATAAAAAAAAACAATAATAATATTTACATAACAAAAACAGTAACTAAAATTTAAAAAAACAACAATAATAATATCTAAAAAACGTGAACAATAATAAAAATATTACATTTTAGTACCTTGACAATGAAAATCCAGAAATGTTGAAGAAATTTCCTTCTTCAAATTTCTTCAATACAAATGAACCTTTAAACTAAAAAAATCTAGGAAGGAGGAAAAGAAAGGGAAGAATATTTCTCTAAGAGAAACCTTAATTTTTTTTAGAAGCTCCTCCTTTTTTCTAAGAGCCAAATTCGTCCCCTTTCTTCAAAGTGGGGAACCCTATTTATACAAAAAACTTGCTTCCTTCTTCATCCACTCTTGGATAGTGATGATGACTTTTTGCTATGATGGAGGTTTGGGGGAGTTGTTGAAGGGGAAAAAAAAGAAGACATGTGAGATGAGGGGAGATGATGGTTGAAGGTATGGGCATGGAGAAGAGAGTGCCATGTGTGAAGTGTGTGATAGGGAGAGGAATGGATGAGTGTGTGAAGAGAAAAGAAAGTGAGTGTGTGAGAGTGTGAGAGAGATTGGAGTAGGAAGTTTGGTGAAGGGGAAGAAAAAAAAATAAAATGTGGGTGTGATAGAGAGGGGGAGAGCCGTAGGTGGGGGAGGAAAGAGAAAGGGAAAGAGAGTGAGAGAAAAGAGAGAGGGAGTGATGGGAAGGGTGGAGTGTAATTGAGAGAAAGTGATGTGTAAGGGAGAGAGAGAGGGCCGAATATTGAGGGAGAGAGAGAGGGGGTCGAATATTGAGGGAGAGAGAGAGGGGTTGAGTGTGTTGGGAAGGGAAAAATGGGGAAGTGGGAAGTGTGGGGAAGTGGAATTGAGAGAAAAGAGGAGAGGTGGAGTGTGGAAGGGAGAAGGTGGGGTTTTGACCATGGGATAATAGGGGGTGGGGTCGAATATGGAGGGGAATTAGGGGATGAATGTGGATGATTTTTTGGGTTAAGGGGGAGAGTGAATGTGGATGGCTTTTAGGGTAAAGGGGGGAATTCGAATTAGGGTTAGGAGGAGGGGAATTAGGGTTTTGTGATGAGTTGGGTTATGGGTTGTGGGTTGGATATGGGTTGTGGGTTGGGTGGAGGAGTGGGCTAGGCGAATTGGGCTAGCTATTTTGCTGGGTTGGGCTTCCATGACAGCACCTTATTTTTAATAGACCCCCCCCACTTCCTTCTTGGCTTATTTTTATTTCTTCACTTCTAATTATTATTTTTTTTCAAAAATTAAAAACTTGTAGCAAACTAAAATAAAATAAAACATGGCATAAAAAAATAAAATAATTGTTTTTATTAAAAATAAATAAAATTTCTCTTTTTTGGATAGGACAAAATTAGGGTATTACATGATGCCTTGTCAAGGCAGCACAATTACAGTGCCATCTCCATGGTGCAATGCCCGGAGTGGGACGGTCTAGAGGATGAGGTACAAGCTGATGAACAGTTGAAACTTATTGTGCAAGACCTAGTTGCGAAGGTGAACACTCATGTGGGTTATACATTGAGGAATGGACGACTATACTATCACGGTCGCTTGGTCCTTCCCAAAGACTCCCCTCGGATTGGGAAGATTCTGGAGGAGTTCCATGACTCAGCTATGGGTGGACACTCCGGGATTCTGCGAACTTACAAGAGAATAGCAAGTGTAGTGTATTGGGAGGGAATGAGGAAGAGGATCCAGCAGTACATTCAGGCCTGTGCCATATACCAGCAGAACAAGTATCAGGCCCTGACCCCCGGGGGATTGCTCCAACCGCTTCCAATACCGACTCAGGTTTGGAGTGATGTGTCTATGGACTTCGTTGGGGGCTTACCCAAGTCAGCAGGGATGGATACCATCCTGGTAGTGGTTGATCGACTCACCAAATACGCTCATTTCGTAGCCCTGGCTCATCCGTACAATGCCAAGGATGTGGCTCTTGTGTTTATGAAGGAGATAGTGAAGTTACATGGGTTCCCAAGCTCCATTGTGTCTGACAGAGATAGAGTCTTCACGAGTGCATTCTGGTCCGAGTTGTTTGCAGCTGCAGGGTCCAAGCTGAAATATAGCTCAGCCTACATCCTCAGACAGACGGCCAAACAGAAGTAGTTAATAAGTGTGTTGAGACCTATTTGAGGTGTTTGACCGGTAGCAAACCCAAGCAGTGGGTTAAGTGGCTACCCTGGGCTGAGTATTGGTACAATACCAACTATCACTCTTCCATTCAAATGTCCCCGTTTGAAGCTTTGTATGGACGAAAACCCCCCGTGTTAGTGAGGGGGGATGAAAACAGTAGTTTTGTGGATGAGGTTCAACAACTAACTCAAGAGAGGAATGAGTTGCTCCGTGTTCTGAGAGACCACTTGAGCAAGGCCCAGAATCGCATGAAACAACAAGCGGATAAGCATAGGAGGGAGGTAACCTATGAGGTTGGAGAGATGGTCTACTTGAACATCCAACCCTACAAGCTGAAACAACTAGCGAAGAGGCTGAATCAGAAACTCAGCCCACGGTTCTATGGCCCTTTTGAGGTATTGGAGAAAATTGGGACAGTTGCCTACAAGCTGAAACTACCACTGGAGAGTAGAGTTCACCCAGTGTTTCATGCATCACTTTTGAAGAAAGCCATTGCTCCTACGGCGGCAGTTCAACCTCTACCACAGTGCCTGGATGAAAATCTTGAATTGCAGGTCATGCCCGAAGAGATCCTAGCGGTGAGGAAGGCTCACGACGACGTGCTTGAAGTCCTGGTGAAGTGGAAGCATCTACCCGACTTTGAGAACTCCTGGGAGGACCTTGAGGATATGAAGAACCAGTTTCCAGATTTTCACCTTGAGGACAAGGTGAATATTTTAGGAGGGAGTATTGATGCGCACGCAGCTTCACTGAGGGGGAGGCGCAGGTTTGGTAATGTTTTCACAAGGAGGGGCAAAAATGTCATTAGCACTAATTAGTATAAAAGGAGTGTTTTTGGAATAATAGGTTAGGTTTTATTTTGATTTGGACTTGGGACTTGGGAAGGGTTTTGCGCTGTGGAGAGGCAGCTTCCCTTTTGTGGCTTTCTTTGTGTTTTGTTCACCCAAACTCTATTTGGATTGTTATTTTCATCAATCAAACACTGTTTACGTTTAATTGTTTCCACTGTTGTTGTGTTTACTGTTCACGCTACTGTTCACGCTACTGTTCACGTTACTGTTCACGCTACTGTTCACGTTACTGTTCACGTTTTCTATCAGAGAGGTATAGAAGCTGGAATTTCGAATTGGAGTAGCTCTCGGGTAATTTTGATGTTGATTGAATCAACATTTCTCTTGATTGCTGTGTTTGTTTTGTGTTTTCATCACAATAAGAGTCACAGTAGCTGTTGTTGAAATACAAGCAGCAAAGGTGGGATTTTTGGGGCTTAAGTTCGTGATCCTTGGTGGTGGATTTGAAGATATCTATTTACAACAAATTCTGCGGAAACTGTTTTGAACAGTCTCGGGTATTTGCTCTGTAACTCACTACACAGACCCCATTTGAAGTTGATTTTTGATTCTTTAGAAACTAGACACAAAATCCTTCAGGATAGAAACAAGAACCATCTGATTTGACTGAGTATTGAGGGAGAAAAATTATTTACAAGTTTCACTTTTGTAACAGTAACGATTTTGAACCAGTTACCGTATTGTAGCCATAACTACCTGAGTACTCGTCATATCAGTTTGAGACTTGAACCATAGGAAAATAGACAAAATTTTATACACAATAGGCACTGGTTTGGATGGTTTTGAATAAGAATTGAATAAGCTATGCTCATTCCAAACTGCTCACAGATGCTGTCCAAAATAAATTTGGTTTGGGTAGAGCTTGATCGTGTCTTTCGTTTATTTGTATCGTTCGTCACTCCAGGTGAGTTCTACTTGTAGGTTTTTAATTACTGTGAATGTGGTTACATGTCTCTGATTAAGTGTTGTTTGGTGTTCATTTCGACATACGAGTCCATAAAATCGTAATTGCGAAGTTGTGTGTGTTGTTGTGTTTCGAACGAACGAGAAATGAATATTATGTGATTTGTTGACTGATGCTAAATGTTTATGTTTTTATTGTGTTGATTGGACTGGTTGCTGTGCTGCTAATGTCTGTTTTTATGTTGGGAATTGATCGGAATACGGATTGGAAACGAACGGAATAGCCGAAAACGAAGGAAAAACACATTGACACTAATTTGTAACTTTTAATCCACGAACCCGATTGAGGTGTTCTCAAGTGCGTTTGAAAGCTTATTGAAAGACCTAATCAAATAAATGAATTAATGTGTATAATAATGATTATGTGAACTTTGGTTATGAAAATGAATTATAATCGTTTAGAGTTTACGAGTGACCTAGCATACACGAGAACATGATAATACAATGGACTATGAGTTCATTCAAGTTTATGTTGATGTTATGTAATGACAATAATGACATGTGATATTTATATCAAAGAAAGGGTGACGACCTAAGAGATAAGCATACTAGGGTAGGGAAGTCATGAGCCTGAACCCTAGGCCCCGTTCATGTTTGCCCGCTAGCGCAAGGTTAGCGGATCGAGTTCATCGGGAATCGAGTAAATGATTACCAGTGTTGTGCTAAGTCAAGAAAAGGTTTGCACATAGTTACCTAATTCGGGGCTACGAGTTAAAAGAATGCATAATGAACCGCGAGTGCTTAGTAAGGGGTCCCGATAGAACTCAATGAGATTTGTAATCTCACCCTTTATATGTTGTGGTTTTACAGAGAACCAGGGAAAAGAAAAAGCCAAGAAGCACGATTAGCCAGTGCACGTGATGGAGGCCATGGAGATCATGGAGTTTTAGTTATTGCTTATGTAGTTCCCTAGTCCCTTTGTAATTTCGATATTATGACTTGTATTTGTATTAGAAGTTGTATATTATTTCTGCTATTTCTGTTATGGATATTGAACATTAGGATGTGGGAAGGATTAAAATATGGTTTTTATGATGATTATGTACTTCTATTTGAAGTTATGAAAATGTGAGTGCCTAGTTGATGAATTTATCATCAAACATTAATTTTGTTCAATATCTATAAACAGGAATTTATCTCTAATGTATGCTAGTTTGTGTGTATCTTAGTATTTCTCCTATAGTAGAGAAACTAGGGTATTACATGTATCACGTTAGACAAGTTTATATGTGACAGGATGAGAGGAATAAAATTATACCGTATAGCAATACATTAATGATCATGATTAAAAGTTTTAAGTGATCACATGATCACTTAAAAATATCATATGACTTTTTGTTTTAATCATAGCCACTCAAGATTTAATTTACGACTACCATTTATTTTTCTTACTCTCTCATCATAAAGCTTCTCACTTGATATGATATATATACCGAAAATGGTATCAGAGCCATTCCCAGGGTAAAGTAATTATTCATATGAAATTAGAAAATGCTGAAATATCTTATTTGTGTATTTTTTGGTGTTTCACTTTGATGAAACATTGATACACAAAATGTTTTTAGTGTGTGTTCGTACAATCATCGTTTTTTGCCCAGAAGAGGCGTTTTGAACAAGATGATTTCTGTTGAACACTTTTTTGCTAAAAACCTCTGTGGCATCTTTGATTTAGGAGAAATCCTTATTTCCCTTCGGGTTGAAATTTAAACAGAAATGTTTGCAAAGATGACAAATAAGATATTTTGAGTATAGTATTTTCATAAGTTCAATTATTTTACCCAGAAAGGGTCTGGTCCTGAATCTCGTTTATCCACAACAACTTTATCTTGCCATGAATATTGATGATAATGATCATCCCGTGTCCAGGGAAGAATGGTTAGAAGCTAGGCATCGTATGCTTAACAAAGAAATATTTAAAATTGAATTGCGTCTCTCTGAGTTCGCAGCCAAGCGAGACAATTGGCCTCGTGGTTCTGAAAGATATAACTACTATAACGATGTTTATAATGATTTAGCAAAATATTCTGCTATGCTAGGAACTAGAATTTGTTCCCAACCTATTAATTCAGCCATTAGGGGTGAGTTAAATGAGCTTCGTAATAATAGCGAGACTCGTTTGTTCTTATCAGAAAACCATATTAATATAGCTCCTAGTAATTTTCATGAAGCCTCTACATCCCAGCAAATAGATGAGCAAGAGGCCATAGAAAATATTGTTGCTATTGAAAAAACAAAATTTATTAGAAGAAGAAATGTCTTCTAAGGATTGGATCATTGTAATTGTTCCTTGTAACGGTAATTGCCCATCTCCAAATCCAAGGAATTTGAAATTTGATAAAAAAGAAACAAGGACCTTGTCCTGTGATCATTTTTGAGGCATTTTTCAAAAATAAAGGATTATGATCAGACCAAGAATTATATAAATTCAATAAGTTTTCTGGCAGGATTTCTACCGAACAAGGTCCTTGTTTTTTCTTTATTAAGTTTCAAATTCCCTGGATTTGGAGGTGGGCAATTACCACCACAAGGAACAAGTACAATGATCCAATCCTTAGAAGACATTTCTTCTCAAAATGGTGGAATAATATTGACAATGAAGATCTCCATAAAATGGAGGTAAAAATCAAAGGAGCTATTGCCGAAGACCAGAAGGTTCCAAAAGGACAATTTGGCCAAGGACTTGATATGTCCCATTTAAAAAATTATTACCAACAGATTCATCCTAATGAATCTGAGGAAAAAATTATGGCTAGAACTTTAGACCATATAAAAAATCAATTCTTCAAAACTTTTGAAGTTAATGAAGAAAATGTTTCCATGAAGACAAGTTCATCGCATGGATCCATGGATTCAAACATTTTTGAATCTTTACCTGGAGAATCTCAGCCAGAGCCTTCCCCAGAAGATTATTGGGACTCCCTTATCGAAGCAATGATTCAACAAAAGAATAAGGGAAAAGACAAAAATTAATTGATTAATTATTGGTGTCGGCAAGAATTGTGTCGGCAATCATCCTATCCTTGCATAGTGATTTTCCACAATTGGAAAAGGTGAAGATAATATCCTTCCACTGTCGGCCACTTATGAAAAAGGTGGAGAGAAAATTCCACTTAGCATAATTGCTTTTACTATTTTTGTTTTTTGTAGTGCTGTCATTTTTAGTGCGTCGATGGGGCCCCAAGTGTACCCGGCATTAATTATGATGTTTTGTAATTTTCTACTTTTACTGTTTTCTTTTTCTTTTACCGGTTACCGGTTGTAATAGTTAGCTTTTACTGGCTTAAATAGTAAGCCTTAAGTTTTCCTATATAAGGGAGTCAAGCCTCAGTTGTAAGGCATCACTCCACTTCCGCTTGAAACAACACAACCACTACTAGCAATAAAAATTTCCTTTCATATTCTCTCTCTCTTCCACGCCTCTTACTCCAATACTTCCTTTATTCTTCTAATTTCAAGTCTTCCGTTCAATTCTTCTACTACTCTGAAGTGTGTCAAGGTACTATTACTTTCTTTTATTTATTTAATTTTGAATCTGCTACTCAAATGAGTAGCTAGATTATTGTTGTGGTTAGACGAGGTGAATGGTATCAGAGCCATTCCCAGGGTAAAGTAATTATTCATATGAAATTAGAAAATGCTGAAATATCTTATTTGTGTATTTTTTGGTGTTTCACTTTGATGAAACATTGATACACAAAATGTTTTTAGTGTGTGTTCGTACAATCATCGTTTTTTGCCCAGAAGAGGCGTTTTGAACAAGATGATTTCTGTTGAACACTTTTTTGCTAAAAACCTCTGTGGCATCTTTGATTTAGGAGAAATCCTTATTTCCCTTCGGGTTGAAATTTAAACAGAAATGTTTGCAAAGATGACAAATAAGATATTTTGAGTATAGTATTTTCATAAGTTCAATTATTTTACCCAGAAAGGGTCTGGTCCTGAATCTCGTTTATCCACAACAACTTTATCTTGCCATGAATATTGATGATAATGATCATCCCGTGTCCAGGGAAGAATGGTTAGAAGCTAGGCATCGTATGCTTAACAAAGAAATATTTAAAATTGAATTGCGTCTCTCTGAGTTCGCAGCCAAGCGAGACAATTGGCCTCGTGGTTCTGAAAGATATAACTACTATAACGATGTTTATAATGATTTAGCAAAATATTCTGCTATGCTAGGAACTAGAATTTGTTCCCAACCTATTAATTCAGCCATTAGGGGTGAGTTAAATGAGCTTCGTAATAATAACGAGACTCGTTTGTTCTTATCAGAAAACCATATTAATATAGCTCCTAGTAATTTGCATGAAGCCTCTACATCCCAGCAAATAGATGAGCAAGAGGCCATAGAAAATATTGTTGCTATTGAAAAAACAAAATTTATCAGAAGAAGAATTCTTAAAGTAGGGAATCACCTACATAACCAGAAATGAGTTTCCATATAGGATGAACTCTAAAATAGATTACTCCCCTGGGAGTAAGATGAGAGAACTCATTAGCGGGGAATTCCAACTAAATAGATATGCCGAATTTAGGCAATGGTATTTTAAGAAATTCTCATCTTATGAACTAAATAAGTTCAAAGATGATTATTATGAAGAGTTGACCATAACTCAGGATTATGTTCCTTTTGTTAAATGGTTTGCAAATTATTTTGTTAATAAAGTCAAAAATGAAGTTTTAATCCTTCAACCAAATAGTTGGGAAACTACCCTAGAACAAGAGAATATAGAAGCCAGATCTTTTATTTTTCTCAAAGGGATAGAAAGTAAACATGTTACTATTAAAGAATTAAGTTCTTTAATTAAAACCCAGAATTACACCAATGTGTTTTTGGACAATTTAGAAGAGCAAATAATCTCTCTTAAAAAAGATTTATTATCTTTAAAAGAAATGTTTGAAAAACAAATTTTTCAACAGAAATTAGTTCTGCATAATATAAGCAAGTCTAAGGCACCTATGATTGCTGAAATCCAACCTTCCTTACCTATAAAGAATTTTAAGGAGGATACAAATAGTTATTATGATCAATTTATTTTTGGTATGGATAGACCACCTGGCTTAAAGAATAAAAAGCAAAAAAGTTTTAATAATAGGACTTATAAAAAGTTTAATAGAAACAAGGATATTTATAAATCTCCTAACAAGAAAAAATTCAAAATAAATTTTTATAAAAATAAGCCAAAGCAGGACACTTTCCAAAATAAAGGAAAGAGGAAAGCCCATAAGCTGGACATTACTTGCCACAATTATGACAGGACAAAACATTATGACAACCAATGTTGGACTAAAAAAGCCCTGAACGCCTTGGAGGATGGACAATCAAGGACTCAATTAAAAATGGTTCTATCAACCGGTTCTGAATCAGAACAGGACTCTTCAAAGGACATAGAATGTATCAATGATGATACTTCTCCAGGTTCTGATATTGACATAGAATGTATCAATAATGATACTTCTCCAGGTTCTGATATTGACAACAATAGCTGTCAAACCAATAATTTTTATTGGAAATCCATTGTTGAAATAAATGGATTAAATGTTCTTAATAAAGAACAAGAAGAAGCTCAAGAAATTTTTGAGTTTATTACAGACAATGGTCTGAGAAAAAAGATGGTGGAATTCCCAACCAAGGAAAATTCCAAAAAAGAAACGCCTGTTATCATAGATGCACCTTACCAGGTAAGTGAGGTTTTTTCTAGATTTAGACAACCAAACATTAAAGAAACTCCTGTTTCTATTAATGATTTGAAAAGAGAAATAAATCTCTTAAAATCTGAAATGGTTCAGATCAAGAAAAATAATATCAGTATATCTTCCTTAGAGATTCCTAGTAATTTGGAAAAAACCCCTTTCATTTCTACTATTCCTTCTGGCAGTAATATTGCTAGTAAAAAATATTTATTACACAGAGTAACTTCACAAAAATGGTTTGTGAAAGTAACTTTGGTTATTAATAAGAATTTTATTTTGGAAAATGAGGCAGCACTTGTAGATAGTGGTGCTGACCTTAATTGCATTCAGGAAGGTATTATTCCTACAAAATATTTTGAGAAAACCACTCAAGCTCTTACGCAAGCTGGTGGAAGTCATTTGGAAGTCAATTATAAACTTTCTAATACTTATATTTGTAATCAAAATATTTGTTTACCAACTCATTTTTTATTAGTTACAAATTTAACTAGTAGAATTATTTTAGGTACTCCTTTTCTGCATAATATCATGCCGATTAGAAATATCGATCAAAATGGTATTACTACCATTATTGATAATAAAGAAATTATTTTCAATTTCATTACAGATCCTCATACAAGGATAATTAATGAGATTAAAGATATTCTTTCTAATAAAGAAAAACAAATATGTTTTCTTAAAAATGAGGTTAATATTTTCAATATTAATGATCATCTTAAAAAAGATGAAACTAAGAAACAAATTAAGTTAATTGAACAACAATTTGTTTCTGAGGTATGCAATGATTTACCAAATGCTTTTTGGAGTAGGAAACAACATATTGTTTCTCTACCCTATATTGATGATTTTAACGAAAATCAAATTCCTACAAAGGCTAGACCAGCCCAAATGAATCAAGAATATCTTGATCTTTGCAAAAAAGAAATTAATTCTCTTTTGGAAAAAAGGTTAATTAGAAAATCCAAGTCTTCTTGGAGTTGCACAGCATTTTATGTAAATAAAAATGCTGAGAGGGAACGAGGTGTTCCAAGATTAGTTATTAACTATAAACCTCTCAATAAGGTTTTGAAATGGATTAGATATCCAATTCCCAACAAAAAAGATTTATTGGATAGGCTTAATGATGCCTTGATTTTTTCAAAATTTGATATGAAATCAGGCTATTGGCAAATTCAGATTAATGAATCTGATAATTATAAAACAGCTTTTACTGTCCCGTTTGGACATTATGAATGAAATGTTCTCCCCTTTGGTTTAAAGAATGCTCCATCAGAATTTCAAAATATTATGAATGATATTTTTAATCCTTATTCGGATTTTATGATTGTTTATATTGATGATGTTTTAGTTTTCTCTAAAACTTTTGATCAACATATCAAACATTTGAAAACGTTTAAAAATTTAGTTAGACATAATGGTTTAGTTATTTCAGCTCCAAAAATGAAACTTTTTCAAACAAAAGTTAGATTTTTAGGACATGAAATTGACCAGGGGACAATTATCCCTATTAGCAGAAGTATTGAATATGCTTCAAAATTCCCTGATATCATTTCAGAGAAAAAACAATTACAAAGGTTTCTAGGAAGTTTGAATTATATTTCAGACTATTATGAGAATTTAGCTCAAGATACATCTATTTTATATAAAAGATTAAGAAAACACCCAGGTCCTTGGACTGAGGAACATTCTCAGGCTGTCCAAAGGATTAAAAGCAAAGTAAAATGTTTGCCTTGCTTATCTTTAGCCAATCCTAAATATTTTAAGATAGTAGAAACAGATGCTTCTAATTTAGGATATGGAGGTATCCTAAAGCAGGTTATACCAGATACAAATAAAGAAGTATTAACCAGATTCACTTCTGGAAAGTGGAATCCAACCCAGTCTAATTACTCGACTGTTAAGAAAGAAATGCTTTCTATTATTAAATGTATTTCAAAATTTCAAGATGATCTATTAAACCAAAAATTTTTATTGAGAATTGATTGTAGCTCTGCTAAATCAATCATTGAAAAAGATGTCAAAAATCTTGTTGCAAAACAAATCTTTGCTAATTGGCAAGCTCAGTTATCAGTTTTTGAATTCGATATCCAATATATAAAAGGAGAAAATAATTCTCTTGCTGATTATTTAACCCGTGAATTTTTGCAGGGAAATGACATCCCCCAATAGGGGTAGAGGCCGTGGCCGTGGTGGTGGAAGAAATAGGAGCAACAATATGCTGCCCTATCAAGAATCAAACATTCCTCTAATAGGGGATTGGACTACTGTTCACAGAAACAGAAACCTGTTACAATTAACAGGATCACAAAAGAAAGAAGATATACCTTCTTCAAGTAAGACAAATTCTTACAAAGATACAGTGATTAATGATAATCCTGTTAATGAAGTCACAGAATACTGTGAAAATCCAATCACTGAGGACATAATGTATGTCGAAGAAGATGATATGGAATTGACTCCTAATGATGGATGGTCAGTTAAAACAAGATACCTCGAATCTAGAGGATATCCTGGACTTAATGGTAAGTCTAGACCACATTTAGAAGTTTTACTTCGAGTTACTGAATCAGTAACGATAACTCATTATTATCAGAATAATAATCCTGATAATTTTATTAATTACAGTAAATGTCATATCAATAAGATATTGACACCCAGAGAATGGGGTTTAAATCCAAATGGAGACAAAGCAATTAAAATTGCTGAAGGAAATAATGTTTACTTCAATTATTGGGATTATATCCAAGCTTTTACTTTGGCATTTTATTATCAAAATCCAAAGAATAAACACTCATGGTTTTTCAGTGTTAACCCAGAAATTCTGGCCAAACCTATACCACAATGGTTTTTTGATTGGTGGAGGAAAATTGGTCCTTCAATAGAAATCTTACCAGAAAATCCATTGAATTTATATAATTCATGGTGTGATCATAATCCTTTATTTAATGTATGTCGAAGAAGATGATATGGAATTGACTCCTAATGATGGATGGTCAATTAAAACAAGATACCTCGAATCTAGAGGATATCCTGGACTTAATGGCAAGTCTAGACCACATTTAGAAGTTTTACTTCGAGTTACTGAATCAGTAACTATAACTCATTATCATCAGAATAATAATCCTGATAATTTTATTAATTACAGTAAATGTCATATCAATAAGATATTGACACCCAGAGAATGGGGATTAAATCCAAATGGAGATAAAGCAATTAAAATTGCTGAAGATAAATATGTTTACTTCAATTATTGGGATTATATCCAAGCATTTACTTTGGCTTTTTATTATCAAAATCCAAAGAATAAGCACTCTTGGTTTTTCAGTGCTAATCCAGAAATTCTGGCTAAACCAATACCACAATGGTTTTACAATTGGTGGAGAAAAATTGGTTCTTCGGTAGAAATCCTGCCAGAAAACTTATTGAATTTATATAATTCTTGGTCTGATCATAATCCTTTATTTTTGAAAAATGCCTAAAAAATGATCACAGGACAAGGTCTTTGTTTCTTTTTTATCAAATTTCAAATTCCTTGGATTTGGAGATGGGCAATTACCGTTACAAGGAACAATTACAATGATCCAATCCTTAGAAGACATTTCTTCTCAAAATGGTGGAATAAAATTGACAACGAAGACCTCCATAAAATGGAAGTAAAAATCAAAGAAGCTATTGCCGAAGACCAGAAGGTTCCAAAAGGACAATTTGGCCAAGGACTTGATATGTCTCATTTAAAAAATTATTATCAAAAGATTCATCCTAATGAATCTGAGGAGAAAATTATGGCTAGAACTCTAGACCATATAAAAAGTCAATTCTTCAAAACTTTTGAAGTCAATGAAGAAATTGCTTCTATGAAAACCAGTTCTTCTATGAAGACAAGTTCATCACATGGATCCATGGATTCAAATATTTTTGAATCTTTAGCTGGAGAATCTCAGCCAGAGCCTTCCCCAAAAGATTATTGGGACTCCCTAATTGAAGCAATGATTCAACAAAAGAATAAGGGAAAAGAAAAAAAAATTAATTAATTAATTAATTAATTAATTGGTGTCGGCAAGAATTGTCTCGGCAATCATCCTATCCTTGCATAGTGATTTTCCACAATTGGAAAAGGTGGAGATAATACCCTTCCACTGTCGGCCACTAATGGAAAAGGTGGAAAAGGTGGATAGTAGTGCTGTCATTTTGTTTTTAGCTTTGCTGTCATTTTAGTGCGTCGATGGGGCCCCATGTGCACCCGGCATTAATTATGATGTTTTGTAATTTTCTACTTTTACTGTTTTCTTTTTCTTTTACCGGTTACCGGTTGTAATAGTTAGCTTTTACTGGCTTAAATAGTAAGTCTTAAGTTTCCTATAAAAAGACATTATAAGCCTCCGTTGTAATCACCGAACAACTACTACTTGAAATAATAAATTTTCCTTTCCTTTCATTCTCTCTCTCTTCCACGCCCTTTAATTCCTTTCAAGACTTCCGTGCAATTCTCAATTCCACTCTGAGCTTTCCTAATAAGGTACTCTTCTTTTATTATTTAGTTTTGGTTCTACTACTCAAATGAGTAGCTAGACTACTGTTGTGGTAAACGAGGTGAATGGTATCATATATATATATATATATATATATATATATATATATATATGTATGTATAGAGAGAGAGAGAGAGAGAGAGAGAGAGAGGATATATTGACACCGGATTGATAAGTTTCATTTTCTATAAGAAGTTATTAATTGATGTAAGTCGCTAAGTTTGACACATAATATTAATATATTCGGACTCATATATATATATATATATATATATATATATATATATAATATTCTATTACTATTCTAAAATTTTGGATATTTTTTAGCTAGGACAAAAAAGAATATAAAAATATTCTTAGTATTTAAAAGAATAAAAAAATTAATATTCTATATCAAAGTTTTGTCCAAAAAGGTTCTATAAATCAAAAAAAAATAATTATAGATATGTAAAAGTATTTTTGGAAGAGGGACAAAAATTTTAAAAAATAAATAAAAAGAGAGGTATTTTAGAATACCTCATTTGCTCATATTCATTCTCCTCTTCACTCTCTCAATGCAAGTTTCGAACCAGATATCAAAGGGTTCAAAGGCAACCTTCAAACCAGCAAATCATCCCGGAAACCAGCGGCAAGTACATCTAAACTATTTATTTAACGTATGCTCAGATGTTTGGCAAGCTGATATGCTACCCTATGTCACACTGGTACTTATATTGTATGAGTGCGGCCCAATATTTAAATGGGTTGCTGTCTTGGACTACTATTAACTGGGATCAGTAACATACAACATTTGACCCTTTGATCAAAGTGACAGTAGTAAGGGACTGATTCACGTTTTGAACAAATTATTTTACGTAGAAATAGAAATTTACAAGAGCAACAACAGCAACCGGGCAGCCAAAACTTGGCGCCCATGCGCCAGGAGACACAGCAACATCGCAATCGGGCAGCCAATACTTGGCGCCCTTGCGCCAGGAAAACGCAGCAACCCCAAAATCGGGCAGCCAAGACTTGGCGCCCTTGCGCCAGCAAAACATCAACCGGCGCCCAAGAACAGCAACAACGGGCAGCCAGGATTAGGCGCCCTTGGCGCCGCCCTTGGCGCCCTATGCGCCAGGTACCTGCAAGACCGCAACACAACACAACAGGGTGGCGCCCTTGGCGCCCAGCAACATTTTCAGGAACGGCGCCCATGGCGCCCAGACCACAACACACGCACAGAACAGCGCCCAGGAGGGCGCCCAGCGACATAGACAAGGACGGCGCCCAGGCAGTAACATCAAAAACAGCACCCATGGCGCCCATGACCAGAATTTCGATTCCAAACATCATCGAGCACGTTCAATCATCAATCATGTTCAATCATCATATAAAAATTCAATACCTACAACTAGGGTCTTCTAACTTAATCACACCTAGGGTTCCATCAACTTTTCTACATAGAGCCCTTCATACACCCAATTATAGAGATAGAACCCCACCCTTACCTTAGCCTTTGGAGGACTTGAAGCCTTGCCCTAGCTCCCTCTCTCCTCTTGGTGTCGCTCTCCCTCTTCTCTCCTCTTGGCCGTCGCTCTCTCCCTCTTCTCTTCTCTCTAATTCTATTTTTTTGTTCTTTCTAAAATGAGCCAAACCCTAAAATACTTCTTATTTATACTTATTTAATTTTACGGGCTTTTCTATAGCTTATGCGAATTACATCATGGGCCTCGCTTAACACTTCTCATATTACTACTCCCAACCCTAACAATAGGCCCACCTATACTAGCATTATTATTATTCTATTATTTTTCTGCCAATTAAACTCCCAAACAATTCAATTAAATAATTAATTAAATTTTGGGGCGTATCTCCCCCACTTAGAATATTTTCGTCCTCGAAAATTCACCTGATTCGAACAACTCTGGATAAGACTCCCGCATCTTGCTTTCCAGCTCCCACGTCAAGCTTTCTCCGGCAGCTTCCGACCAGACTACTTTCACCAAAGCGATTTCCTTGCCTCTTAGAACCTTCACCTCATGATCTTCGATACGCACAGGCATCGTCTCCACACTGAGATTATCCCGTACTCGCACATCATCCGCTTGAAATTTCAAATCCTTCCTTCGCTTATTATGATGACTCTTCTGTCTACTTTGCGAAGTTTTCCCTTGCTCCTAAATTAATTTACGCGATTGTCTAGCAGACAACAAACCAGCTCCCTCCTCTTTAGGAGTAGAAAAACGTACAGACTTGCTCTGACAATTAATATGGGCATGGTTATACTCTAACCAGTTCAGCTGTTGCACCCCGAAAAATCTGGTTGGGATTTCTCGATGTACAACGTGGAAGATAAATGAAGCCGCCATCAATATTTTAGTTTTTAGACGAAAACATTGAAAAAACGTCTTTTTATACAAGGCGGGTGGTCTTTTCGAAATCAGGAGATGTAGGTTCGGGGGTCGGTTAGACTCGGGGAAGGTATAAGCACCCCGCATCTCCTTTCTACCGAAAGGGAACCATTAATTTGATGTGTGGTTTCGACAAAGTTTGATTTGAAACGATGTTCTATTTCTTTTCGTTTTTCTTTTTTTTATTTGAGAAAAGCGTTTGGAAAGAAAACGGGGAAAAGAATGATTTTTTTTTCGGTATTTTTTTTGAAAAGGGTGCTTGACGGGACGTGGCCCGCTCCTACGTATCCTCAGATGCAATGAGGAAATCAAAGCTACGTAGTTCTCCTGGGTCGAGAAACTTTGGGTGTGTTGGTGTCTTTTATTGCAGGGGTTCTCGGGTCTGAACTGTACAGTCCACTAACCCTAAAACATAGACATCCCCGCCCGTACAAGCGACGTGCCCCCTACTTATCGAAAAGTGATTTGAGTTACTTGAAAAAAAGATTTGCTGTGAGATTGGTAGTTTTTGTTCGAGCAAGTATCTTAGGCTCGCACGAGCTGTACAACTCGCTAATCCTAGGACTCTAACCAATGTCGAACGTACATCCGAATCGGTTCCTCACTCATTTTTGAAAAGGGTTGAAGTTGTTAATTATCTATTTTAATTCTCATAAGTATCCCAAGATGTTTGAGTTGTACAACTCCGATCTTTGGACGCTAGACAACACCGGCCGTACGTCCGACTTGCCTCCTTATGAGTTTTCAAAAGGTTGATTATTGATCTAAAAAGAAATTGATTAATTTGTGAAGACAAATAGCGAAGCATTGGATTTTGGAATATCATTTGAAAAAAGATTGATTAGAGGGGAGAGGAAGAGAATTCGAGGGTGGCTTTGGCCACAAAAGAAAAGAAAGTAGAATCTTCAATCAACTTTCAAGTCAAAACCAAAATGCAATACTTACCAATTTGCAAGCAAAATAATCAATAATGGGAGCACAAGCATAAGCATTTCCATTTACAACAATTGTACACAAGAATGACATTGAGTCATCAACAATTAATGGCATGAATATATGAGATCAAAAACAACCAAATAAGTTGCCAAGAAAGGCACTTAAGGAAACATTGCAAAAGCTTGGTTCGGATTTTAGGCATTAGGCACAAGTTAAAAGTATTTGGTAATCCTTGACACTTGTTAACAATGCTCAATGCATAAGTGTCTAGTCACTTTACCAAATTAACATTAAAGCATAGATAAAAGTTGAATCACTTTCAAGTGATCCTCAACATTTTAAAATGGTGCTAGAAAACACATAAGCATTCTCAGTTGAATCACCAATCATCAACCAATTGAACAAATTAATAACCCAAAACATCACATTTACAAGCCCTAAAAATCAGCATTCTCAATTCGACATAAGCATAAACTTGCATTCATTCATTGAAAATTAAAAGCAAGTTGAGTCACTTGTAGTAATCCTCATCACTTAGGGTTGAATCACACCGAGCAATCCCCTCACTTAAATCATAGTGCTCTAAGCACAAGTGAGGATCAAGTTGCTAGATCATCAACATAACAAACACTTGCAAGTAAAAATGGTGAAAATAGACATTTAACAACAAAATCAAATGCTAATAATAAGTATTAAACATCAACAAACCAAGAGGAACAATAAAATCATGTCAAGACCAAGGGGTGCGAAACATATATAAGGCTTAAAACATCATTTACTTTCACTAAATGCAAGGAACAAGATGAAAATCACAAAAACACAATTTATTCAAGGGTGAGATGCCAACTCTCACCCCAACAACAACAACAACTACATTTTAACGATGAAGATGCAAAAATGTGATGAAAAGAAAAATGGGTTTTAATGCAAAAATGTGAGAGATGATGCAAGAGTTTTAGGGATTTACCTTGGATCCAAGCTAATAGAAGTAGGAAATGAAGAACAAGTAACCAAATCAACTAGAGTCTTCAAGAAATGGTCCAAGAACCCCACGCAAATTCCCAAATACCCAAGTGCTTGATGAGGAGGATATGAAATGGATGGTGAAAGGAGGAAGATCTATGAAGGAGGAGTGGATTTGAGGTGATTTGGTGGTGTTTGGGTGATGGAAACAAAAAAAAATGGAGGAGAGGAGAGTGGGGGAAGGCTACGGCCTGATGAGAGAGGGAGGAGAGGAGGAGAATTGTGTTAATTTCAAGTGAGAGAATGAATGAGCCAAAGTTTTTTTTTTTCGGAAAGAGAGAATATGGAAGGTACTTATAGAGTGGGAGTGAGCTTTGGGGTAAAATGGTAATCAAACCAATTAAATCAATTAATATTCAGCTGAATATTAATAAATAAAATTAATTTGAACTTGGTCACCAAGTTAGAGGGTATTTTAGTCATTGGCTTTGAGAGGTGCACTTGGATTAGACTTTAAATTTGAATGGAGGGTGGAGATGCATCATCACATGGATTGAGGGTGTTGAAGAAACACAAATGTGAAGGGAATGGGAAGGGGCATTGCTGTTCGGCCAGCATCATGAGGAGAGGAGGGGAGAAAAAAAAATGCAAGCTTGCACAAAATAGTACATTTTGTCTTATTGAGGACATTTCCTTATTTTCATGCTTTTTGATTTTTCTTTTTATGATTATTCTTTTATTCCATGAAGATTCTTTTTTTCTATTTTGGGCTCATCCTAGGATTCAATCATTGGGCCCAAAATTCCATGACAACACCATTCCCAAAATTGATTTTGGACCCCACTCTAACGAAAATGACCATTTTGCCCTTTTGTTCGAAAATTGAGTTTTATGCTAGAAGACTTAATATTTATGCGCACAAAAAAATCACAACTAAGCACAAATCTTCCTCAAATAATCCTTTGGTGATGGTTCGGTGATTTGGGACGAAAAAACCGCTTTTAGCGTGAAATGACCAAAATGCCCTTTCACCCTAAAAACCCTAGTTTTTGCCCAAAGCACATTTTCACTTTAAAGATGACTTTTCCCCCTAGGAATGACCTCTAAGACCTTTGGATGCATGTTAAGTGGCTTGTTCTGAGAAAATATCATTTATTTGCGAAATGACTAAAACACCCTTTTGCACTGAAAAACCCTAAATTGTCCAAAAGTACATTCCAACTCCAAAAATGACTTTAGAAACTTTGAAATGACTTCTATAACTCTAAATGCAATGCATGATGCTCTTTTCTCTTATTTGTTTATTTTTTGGCAAAAATTAGGGTTTTGACCTAAGCCGGACAAAATTGGGGTATGACAGCTGCCCCTCTTTATCTGGATTTTAATGAGGAATATGGATTGGCTGAAACATATTCCGAGGCAAAATAGAGATAAAGAATTCAGGAATTATACCGATTTTGTCTCCTTAGGTAAAAACCCGAATTTTCCCATTTTTTTCTTTTCTCATTTTTTTGTTTTTGTTGATGTCAGATGAAAAATGCAATATGCATGCAAAAACAGATTAGATTTTTTTGAATCACCACTTGGCGTGCTAATATAAAAACAACGATTTGTGAGTTTAACACTTGGCGTGCAAAAGCAGGAAATAAAACGGTAAAGAACGCAGAGGGCTCAGGAGGAGCGCAGAGGGCTCAGGATGAGCACAGAGGGCTCAGGAGGAGCACAGAGGGCTCAGGAGGAGCACAGAGGGCTCAGGAGGAGCGCAGAGGGCTCAAGAGGAGCGCAGAGGGCTCAGGAGGAGCACAGAGGGCTCACAAATTCTGTTGATTGGTTGATTTGAAATGACTGATGCTGCTGTATTGGATTGAGGTACCTGCATACGTTAGTTGATGCAAGGAATGGTGCATGGAGTATGGGTGCATGTTATGCAAGGGTATGTTATGCGGATGCATGCAATGCTCATGATTTTGGTGTAATGATGAATGTAGTAGAATGTTCCCGCGATTCTTTTCTTGATTTGACCGTTTTTTTTTTTGGTTCGACCAACCCGCCATGAGACTGAGGAACCGATTAGAATTGTGATGGCGCATGGGCCAAGTGCAAGCTGTTTTTGTGATCTGCCTGTTGAGACGATTGCGAGCGCAATTATTTCCTTACAAACTTAATTTGCTCTGAAGAGTTGCTTTCTTCCCAATACTTTTAGAAATTTCGCAATGATTGTGATGCTCTATGATTTATGCACATGTTTTACAGGTCAGTGTTATCATCATCATAAAACGTTTATTTTGAACAGAAAAAGCAGAAAATAGAAAAGCAAACAGATCGTGAGAAAAATTGAACTTTATTGATGTGAAGACCGGTCGTACAGAAAGTTACGCCGACTGTTCATTACATTTGAAAGTTTAAACTGCAAAAAGACACGAAAAAAAAAAGAGAGAAGCTAATTTCTGACTGTCCGTCTCTGTGGAACAGTGCTAAGCATTTATGTCCTTGACCTTGACCACCCCTTTATCCCAAACCTTCAGGAGTGTTGTATGCCTTTGCTCATTTTCATGCCCAAGCTTTCTGACCCTAATTTTTGCCTGGATCGCCCTTTGCGGGTTTTCAATCCACCGGGTCGCTCTGATTTTGCCTAGGTCGCCCTTTCGGGTTTTCAACCTAGCGAGCTAATTCTTGCTTGGCTTATCTTTCTCTTTTTTTCGTCTATTTCTTTAGGCATAATACTTCTTCATTGAATCAGAATTGACTGGGTTCCTGAGATCTTCGCCGTCCATATTTGTGAGTATCGACGCTCCTCCGGAAAATGCTTTCTTGACCACGTAAGGTCCGTCATAGTTGGGCGTCCACTTCCCACGGGGATCGCTCTGAATGGGCAGGATCTTCTTGAGTACTAGATCTCCTTCATTGAATTCTCGGGGACGGACCTTCTTGTCAAAAGCGGTCTTCATCCTTTGTTGGTACAGTTGCCCATGACATAAGGCTGCAATTCTCTTTTCCTCGATGAGATTTAACTGATCTAGACGGGCCTGCACCCACTCTGCTTCTTCCAACTTGGTCTCCATTAGTACCCGCAGGGAAGGTATTTCAACCTCAATAGGGAGTACTGCTTCTGATCCATATACCAGAGAAAAAGGAGTTGCCCCCGTCGATGTACGCACTGAAGTACGATAGCCATGTAGGGCAAAAGGGAGCATTTCGTGCCAATCTTTGTAGGTCACCACCATTTTCTGCACTATCTTCTTGATGTTCTTATTGGCCGCTTCAACTGCCCCATTCATCTTGGGCCTATAAGGTGAGGAATTGTGATGCTGAATCTTGAACTCTGTGCACAGGTCCTTCATCATTTTGCTGTTCAAGTTGCTGCCATTATCAGTAATGATCTTGTCTGGAAGCCCATAGCGGCAAATCAGATCTTTCTTCACAAAATTTGCAACCACAGTGCTAGTGATACTGGAGTGAGAAGCGGCCTCAACCCACTTGGTGAAGTAATCGATTGCGACCAGAATGAAACGATGCCCGTTTGACGCTTTAGGCTCTATAGGACCAATGACATCCATGCCCCACATTGAGAATGGCCAAGACGCGGTCAAGACATTCAACTTAGAAGGCGGTACATGAATGTGGTCGGCGTAAATCTGACATTTGTGGCACTTGCGCACAAAGCTGTAGCAATCGGTCTCCATTCACAACCAATAATAGCCCGCTCTCAAGATCTTTCTTGCCATGGTGTGCCCACTGGAATGGTCCCCGAATGAACCTTCATGGACCTCTCTCATAATCTTTGCTGCTTCCACCTCTGCTACACACCTCACGAGGACCATATCATAATTCCTTTTATAAAGAACTTCACCACTCAAAAAGAAACTCCTTGACAATCTTCTGAGAGTTATTTTGTCATTCTCTGATGCCCCGGGTGGGTATTCTCTTTTAGTGATGTACTGTTTGATATCATGATACCACGGCTTGTTATCAGGCTCTTCTTCAATTGCAGTGCAGTATGCCGGGCGACCCCGATGTTGAATTCTGATATGAGTCAGATTCCTGTCGCAATTAATGTTGAACATTGATGACATAGTTGCCAATGCATCGGCCAACTGATTTTCGCCTCGGGGAATATGCTGGAAAGTGATCTCATCAAAAGATCCCATCAACTCTTGGACATAATTGCAATAAGGGATCAACTTGGGATCTCTGGTCTCCCAATCGCCTTTCACCTGATGAACGACCAAAGCCGAATCGCCATACACATCAAGCCTTTTAACTTTCCATTCGAGGGCTGCCTGAATACCCAGTATGCATGCTTCATATTCTGCGATGTTGTTAGTGACATAAAAGCTCAACCTGGCAGTGACTGGAACAAAGCGGTTATCAGGGGAGATTAACACTGCCCCCGCTCCGTGTCCCCACACATTGGATGCACCGTCAAATATCATCTTCCACCTTTCATTTTCTTGAGACTTCCCTTCATCAAACAGCGCCATGATGTCCTCATCGGGAAAATCATACTGCATCGACTGATAATCTTGAATTGGCTGACATGCTAAATACTCAGCAAGTGAGCCATTGACTGCTTTCTATGTGACATATAGGATATCATACTCTGATAATAACATCTGCCACCGAGCGATCCGTCCTGTGAGGGCTGGCTTTTCAAAAATGTACTTGATTGGATCCATTTTAGATACCAACCAGGTTGTATGACTCAGCATGTACTGCCTTAAGCAATGGGCGGCCCAGGCTAAGGCACAACAAGTCTTTTCAAGCATTGAGTATCTCGTCTCGCAATCAGTGAACTTTTTACTCAAGTAGTATATAGCATGCTCTTTCTTTCCCGATTCGTCATGTTGCCCCAGTACACACCCCATTGAACTATTCAACACAGTTAGATACAGGATAAGCGGTCTACTGGACACCGGCGGCATCAAAATTGGCGGATTCTGCAGATAGTCCTTAATTCTTTCAAAGGCTCTTTGGCAATCATCATTCCACTCTGCTTTCTGGTTCTTGCACAACAGCTTGAAGAGAGGCTCGCAAGTGGCGGTCAATTGGGATATGAATCTTGAGATGTAGTTCAATCTCCCAAGGAACCCACGGACCTCTTTTTCAGTCTTTGGCACTGGCATTTCGAGGATTGCTTTAACTTTGTATGGATCAACTTCTATCCCCTTCTGACTGACGATAAATCCCAGTAATTTTCCGGATCTGACACCGAAGGTACATTTTGCTGGGTTTAGTCTGAGTTTGAACTTTCGTAGACGTTCAAAGAGCTTTTGCAAGTTGACAATATGTCCTTCATCAGTCTTGGACTTTGCAATCATATCATCTACATACACCTCAATTTCTTTGTGCATCATATCGTGGAATAATGTCACCATTGCCCTTTGATAAGTCGCGCCGGCATTCTTGAGTCCAAAAGGCATCACTTTATAGCAGAATGTGCCCCAGAGAGTTATGAAGGTGGTTTTCTCCATATCTTCCGGAGCCATCTTTATCTGATTGTACCCTGAATACCCGTCCATGAAGGAGAACAATGAGTGTTGGGCCGTGCTGTCTACCAGAATGTCAATATGAGGCAGAGGGAAATCATCTTTGGGACTAGCTCTGTTCAGATCTCTGTAGTCGACGCACATTCTGACCTTGCCGCCTTTTTTCGGAACAGGGACGATGTTGGCTACCCACTGTGGATACTTCGCAACCGCTAGGAACCCGGCATCAAACTGTTTCTTTACCTCATCCCGTATCTTCAGTGACATCTCTGGTTTCATTCTTCTCAATTTCTGCTTGACTGGCGGGCACTCCGGCTTCACTGGCAACCTGTGTTCAACAATGTCGGTGTCTAGCCCTGGCATATCTTTGTACGACCACGCAAAGACATCAGCAAAATCATGCAAGAGTTGGATTAGTCTTTTGCGTTCACTCTCTTCCATGGCGGTACCGACCTTAACCTCTCTTCTATCCTCTTCTGTACCCAGGTTGATGATCTCAATCGACTCCCCATGAGGTTGAATAACCTTCTCTTCCTGTTCTATTAATCTCATCAATTCTGGAGGAGCTTCCCAGTTTTCATCAACATCCCCCTCGGCTTGGTTAACTGGATGATCAAAGTCAAAGTTTGGACTGCTAGCACTGTTGTTCTTAGAGACAATTGCTGTATGTCTGCATTTTGCCGAAGCGCAAAAGCAGAATGAAAAGCGAAACAAGCAAACAAGCAATAACAAAGCAATAAAAAGACGCATGAAATGAAGAGAAATGGATTTTTATTGATTGAAAATTCAAAACAAACGTTTTTATTTAATGATGATAACTCTGAAAATAAAAACATGTTTGCCCCTAGCAACTTGTCCTATGGCCTTGGGCAGAGCCACAGGGTTGCAATACAATCATTACTTTGAAATAAAAGCGATGGGAAAGTCCACAGCTTCCCAATTTTTGAGCTTCTCCTCAGCATGGCAACGGCGAACTAAACTGGTCCCACCCACCTCAGATCCATCCTCGATGGCAGCAATGCGGTTAGGATCCAACAATCCGGCACTGGTAAAGCTCTGTCTGATATCACAAATGGGAATCCTTTTGGGCCAGGGGTCTTGACCTCTCATCTTGGCCAATCTTTCATCTCTTCTCTCTTCAGACAACTTTTTCTCCTCTTCATTAGGGCAGTATCCCAAACCACAACGACCCTTGTTCTCTTTCAGCTGCACTGGGGCAAGAATTCCTTGTCCTACCTTTCCAAGACCGCGTCCTAGCTGATAACCTTGGTCCATCATAATTCTCGCGACCATCTCTCCACTCTTTGACAGCTTTATCACGGGCGATGACGATCCACATCCACCAAGCACAGCATTGGCAATTTCAAGAGATTGGAAAGAAGTCTCCAAAGACTCTTCAGCTGCTTCCACATAAGGGAGCGGAGAAGACTTGTTAACTAGCACCACAATTTTGTCATTAACCACGAACTTAACCCTCTGGTGTAGAGATGAAGGAATAGCCCCGGCCATATGGATCCATGGCCTCCCGAGTAAACAACTGTATGAGGAGGATATGTCCATGACTTGAAAATTGATATAAAAAGTTTCTGGTCCTATTTGAATGGGGAATTCCATCTCCCCTATCACTTCTTTCTTTGACCCATCGAACGCCCTCACCAGAGTTGAGCTTGGCTTCATAAAGGAACAATCAACATCCAGTTTGCTTACAGTTGACTGGGGCATCACATTCAAAGAAGAACCGTTGTCAATTAATACCCGCGCCAACACGAAATCTCCGCATTTGACTGAGATGTGCAAAGCTTGATTGTGTTTCTTTCCCTCTGGGGGAAGTTCTTCATCAGTGAAGGTCAGATGGTTGGCAGCTACAATATTCCCAACTACTTCATCAAATTGGCCAACAGAGATATTCTGAGCAACATGTGCTTCATTCAGCACTTTCATGAGAGCAGTTCTATGCGCTTCTGAACTCATCAACAAAGACAGCATCGAAATCTTGGCCGGAGTTTGGTTCATCTGATCGACCACTTTATAATCACTCTGTCTCACGATCTTGAGAAACTCATCTGTTTCAGGCTCTACCCCTTTCTTCATCTGAATATTCTCTGCCTTCTTTTCTTTACCCTTACGGGCTCTATCTTCGGCTTCCTTGGAGGACTCAATTCGACCAAACTCAGGAGCATACATCCGACTGCTCCTTGTCATCCCGCTTGACCCAGTTATATTTGTAACAGTGGTGCTTGGAGAAACCCCTACTGAAGGTAAGATGTTGTACTTCCACGGTACGGCGCTGTCTTTCTCATAAGGAAATGGAGCTGGGATTTCAATAACCAATGGCTGTGGTTTGGCTTGGACCGGTTTCGAATTATACAGTATCTCAATTGGCTTTCTGGCCTCTTTGCCATCATTGAACTGCAGCATTAGCACACTTTCTGCTTTCTCAACTACTTCCAACCGAACCACATAACGGTCCATCAAATCTTGCAAAACAGACTTAAAATCCTCACAAGCACCTGCACACGCAGGGTCAGCACACACACAACCTTTCTGAATTACCCCACAGCGACATAACTCAGCATGTATGTCTTCCAAAGGAGTCTTGATACTCTCAACGTTCTTTATCATGATCTGGCTCCCAGAATCTTCTATAGCATTGGCAGACGGTGCCCCATGACCTGGCAAGGGATTAGTTGTCGTGCTCGGATTGTTCGGTTTAAAAGATAGCCAATTGGCATCAGTTAGGTCTTGAACTATAAACTTGAACGCATAGCAATCTTCCACCGTGTGACCGACCCCTCCATTATGGAAAATACATGTGGCGTCAGCATTATATCCTCTGGGGAAGGGTGGTTGCACAGTCCTCATAGGGCGAGTCTTGACTAGATTCTTTGCAATGAGATGATTAAACAGCTCAGTATAAGTGATGGGAATTGGATCAAAACTGGTACGTTTCCTTTCTTGGTGATTCTGAGTCCTGTGACCTGGATTATTCTGCGGCGGCTGAGCTGGAACAGAGAACGGAACTTTCTGCGGTGGGGCGTTGAAGGACAGACCTCCCCCTGCTGTAATGACATTTGTCTCTCCCTCTTTCTTCATAGGGAAATTTGAAAAAGGTTTCTTCTGCCCACCAGAATTGCCAAAACCTCCGGCAATTTTCCCACTATGCACATGAATGCAACACATGAATGCAACACATTGAAAATGCAAAGAATGCTCAATCATTAATTGGTAAAGAAAGAGGAAGAGGAAACACGCATGATCCCTTCTTTGTTCATGCTTCTTGTTTCTTCTACTCCTTTCTTTACTTATGTTCATGCATTCCTCCAATCCCCATGATCCCTTCTTCTTTGCTCCCTTTGTTCAAAGGTAAGCTCATGCATCATTTCCCCCCATCTTATTATGTCCCCTTCTTCTTCGCTCCCTTTCTTTGGTAAGTTCATGTATTCCCCCTTTCTATCATGATCCCCTCTTCTTGGCTCCTTTTCTTGAGATAAGTAGAGCATCAGATGATTGTTAGTACCCTGGGTTGTTTTCCTGCTTGTATTGAAATGATATATGCAAAACCCTAGGGTAGATGATTTTCTTTGGCTGGACTGTTTCTGGATTTTCTTTGCAGGTGGGGGGGTATGTTTGGCATTGTGCTCCTACACACACGTTGCACTCCCTTTGTTTTTATTTCTTGGTGAGACAGCCTTATACCCGGGCTAGAGTATATCTTAGGCTAGAACGAAGTCATTAGTGGTTGCTCACTGGACGTACGTCTTGTTCTGTGATTGCGAAGACTTCACCTAGAGTTTGGCTTTGTTTGATGACATCATCACTTGGACGTACGGCCTTGTGATCGGTGCTCTCAGATGAGGTCGTTGGCTCTAGGAACCTTGTCTAGGGCCCTTTTAGTGCTATCCTTGAAGTGTGAACCCCAAAAAATAGCCTTAGATCCTGTCGCTAAGAAACCCTGTAGGACACAAAGGAGCTGCATACCCCCGCATCCAAACTTTTTGAAAAAATCAAGTGAATATATTTTTCCAGAAATATGAAGTTCCGGCTTTTGAAAATCATATGTTGTAAATAATTTTCTTTCCATCATCCTCATTATGCATTCATGCATTCATTTCGCATGCATTCTCACCAGTGCCGGGGAATTATAGGTACCAGTGAAAAATGGATCAGAATTTGAAAAGAACCCTCAAGTGGAATTTCAAGCAACAGGATGTCCAAAGTTTGGTTAAGCTCGGCAATCAGTTTCCCTCATGGCGAAAAGAGGCTTTTCAGAGTATGTATGGTAATCTCCTAGACTTGTTGGAGGTGAATGTCCAGACTGAGGCTCTCACTGCTTTGGCCCAGTACTTTGATCCTGAGTACCGTTGCTTCACTTTTCAAGATTATCAGTTGGTCCCAACCTTGGAAGAGTTTCAGAAGATTTTGGGTTTTCCTGCTGCAAGCTGCAAACCATATTCTTATGTGGAGAAATACTCCATAGCCAAGGCTTTAGCTGGTATTCTTCAAGTCAAAGAAGAAATCTTGGTCAAAAATGTGGAAGTCAAGGGTCAAAAGCAAGGTTTGACCAGAAAATTCTTAGAAGCTGAAGCTGATGTCCTACTTGCTAAGAAAGAATGGAAGACTCTCTCTGATGTACTCGCTCTTCTTGTTTATGGAATTGTCCTGTTTCCATGTGTGGAGAACTTTGTTGATGCCGCAGCTATTGATGTGTTCCTCGCATTCAAAAAGCGGGAACAAGATCCTACCTCTGTTATCTTAGCTGACCTGTATTACTCTCTCGTTGATCGTCACTCTAAGGGAGGTGGAATGGTTATGTGTTGTTTGCCAGTTCTGTATCGATGGTTTGTCTCGCATGTGTTCAGAGGGCACATTGAAGAAAAAGGGAAGAATGAGTGGAAGCAGTTCATTGCAAATCTCAAGGGAAGTGATATCCAATGGTGCACTCTGGCCCGCGATGTGTCAGAATTTATCTCTCAGCTTAGCGGTTTTCCAAATGTTCCTCTTGTTGGCACCAGAGGGTGTATCACTTACAACCCAGCTCTTGCATTGAGGCAGTTGGGTTATTCGATGACAAGTCCACCTCCGGATGAGTCTCTGACTGGTTTTGTGCTGCATGGTAGAGGCTCTGAAAATTTGAGTTTGTTGAGAAGGATTGTCCGGGCTTGGGACAGACCAGTAAAGAAGGGGCGTGCTGAGTTGGGTCGCAAAGACACAAGTGTAGGCGAAGGCTATCTTCAGTGGGTCCAGCTCCGGGTGCAGACGGTTAAGCTCCCATTTAGAGTTGCTCCTCAGATTGAGGCTGAGATTCCTCCACTTGCTCCGGTCCTTAATGAGGAGGTTGAGGAACTCAGAGCTGCCTTATCCCAGTCCCAGCAAGAGAAGCTAGAGTTGCGGGCCCAGTTGGAAAAGCTACTTCAAGAGAAGAAGAGCTTAGAGCAAGAGAATGAACACAAAGAGAAATGCCTTGCTGACTGTAAGGAGAAAATTGCTGCTAGTAATCAGAAACTTCTCGATGTGCAAGGTGGTCTCAAGAGTGCTACAAGCGAGATCAAAGCCCGAAACTTGGAAAGAGATAGAGCGCTTAGCGATGCCCGTGCGTGGAAGGCTCAGTTGAGTGCATCCAAAGACTTAGAAAGGAGCTTGAGGAGCCAATTGAGGGAGGCAAAAGCGCAGCTGAAAGCCCTCACTGCTGATTATGAGAAAAGACTCCGGGATGAGATGCAAGCCAGGGATTTGTTGCAAGAGAGGCTTGAGGATTGCAAGGCAATGTTTCATGGAGAGCTCGGGAGGTCCACAACATTGGAGGACCACGTAAGGCACCAGAATGATTTACTAGAGAGGTTCAGAGCTGAGATGACCTATTTGATGGAAGAGCACCGAAGGTTGGATGATCATTGCCAGATCTTGCAAGAGAAGTATGCACGCTTGTCCAAGTTGTGTTATGACGCTGTTACAGGCCTTCCTAGGCGTTTGAGAGATGTTGAGCTTGCTGTGGACGTGCGCACCACTACAGCGGAGGTTCGGGGCTTCGTCGAGTATGTCAGGGGTTTGATTCAAGAGATGAGGGGTCGGGCAGATCGTCCTTCAACTTCAAGAAAGAGAAAGAGGAACCAATGCATGGACTTGGCTGTTGTTTGAAATTCTAGTTATTGTAATTTCCTTTTTAATGCTTTAAGAACTCTTTATGATGTACTCTTGTCCTTTCATTATGAATGAATAAAAGAATTGTATGTTTTAGTTCAGATAAATGTGTACGGTTCATTTCATATTCTCGATCCTTGTTGTTTGTCAAAATGAAATACGCAATTTCCCTGGCACTACGTGAGAGGAACGCATCCGCATCTCATACACATACATGTATATTTATGCATTGCATTCATTTATGCATTCATTCTCGAACTCATGAAAATGTTCCGCGAACAGAAAAGAAAGGCACGCTGGTTCGTTTCCACCGCTACAACACGCGCCTTCAAGAAAGATTAATGGCGAGTATTTCAGAGGATCTACAGTTCGAGAATGAGAATCATGGGAATTCGGGCGACCCAGTTATAACGATACTCAACCCTGAGCAGCTGGCTCAGGAGAATCAGGTCTTGAGAGATAAGGTGGGCGCTATGGAGGCCCAGATGGCTGAGGTAATGAATATGCTGCAGACTCTGAGAAGTGGGGCCGCTGCTGGGGCCGCCGCAGTCGTAAATCCAGAAGCGGTCGTTACCTTTGTTTCTCCTCCTACATCAGCTGAAGCTATAGCTGTTCATCCTCCTCCCAGGCCAGAAGTTGGTGGTTCTCCGGGGACAAACGGTCAAAGACAACCAACTGCACAAATATATCCATGGGGGATGCTCATGAATTATACACCATCCACTGCTGAAGCCATTCCTGTGGTGACAAGTCAGCCTGCTGTGGTTACTTCCAGTGGAACTGCGGGTGTGCCACCAATTCACATCCCTAGTCCCAGTATGATTCCTCCAAGAAGTTCTCTTACTCCTGCTCCGGAGGTTGCTGTGAATCCTCCAAATGCTGCTTATCAAATGGGAAACCCCGCTCAATATGGGGGTTATTATTTCAGTCCAGGGAGCTATCCTCAGGGCCAGATGGTTGAAAGTTCACAACCAAGAGACAGATATCACTTGCTAGAAGAACGGTTGAGAGCAATGGAAGGGTCGGGTACAAGGGCTAAAGATGCACGGGACCTGTGTCTTGTCCCAGGTGTTGTTATACCTCCCAAATTCAAGGCGCCAGATTTTGACAAATACCGCGGCACTGGCTGTCCCTCCAGCCATCTAACAATGTATGTCAGAAAGATGGCAGCTTATGCCCATGATGATAAGGTGCTGATCCATTTCTTTCAGAACAGTCTGACCGGAGCGTCTCTAGACTGGTATATGCAACTGCAATCCTCCGACATCCATAGTTGGAAGGATCTCTCAGAGGCATTTCTTAAACAGTATCAGTACAATATGGATCTGGCACCTGACAGATCTCAACTACAACTCATGAGCAAAGGTGACAGGGAATCATTTAAAGAATATGCCCAGAAGTGGAGAAGTGTAGCAGCCCAAGTGAAGCCACCATTGACAGAAAAGGAAATGGTATATATGTTCATGGAAACTCTCCCAGGAATATACTATGATCGATTGGTGGGTAGTGTCTCTTCTAGCTTCTCTGATATGGTGATCATTGGGGAACGTCTGGAACATGGATTGCGTAGTGGAAAAATTGCCGGAGGTTTTGGCAATTCTGGTGGGCAGAAGAAACCTTTTTCAAATTTCCCTAAGAAGAAAGAGGGAGCGACAAATGTCATTACAGCAGGGGGAGGTCCGTCCTTCAACGCTCCACCGCAGAAAGTTCCGTTCTCTGTTCCAGCTCAGCCGCCGCAGAATAATCGAGGTCACAGGACTCAGAATCACCAAGAAAGGAAACGTACCAGTTTTGATCCAATTCCCATCACTTATACTGAGCTGTTTAATCATCTCATTGCAAAGAATCTAGTCAAGACTCGCCCTATGAGGACTGTGCAACCACCCTTCCCCAGAGGATATAATGTTGACGCCACATGTATTTTCCATAATGGAGGGGTCGGTCACACGGTGGAAGATTGCTATGCGTTCAAGTTTATAGTTCAAGACCTAATTGATGCTAATTGGCTATCTTTTAAACCGAACAATCCAAGCACGACAACTAATCCCTTGCCAGGTCATGGGGCACCGTCTGCCAATGCTATAGAAGATTCTGGGAGCCAGATCATGATAAAGAACGTTGAGAGTATCAAGACTCCTTTGGAAGACATACATGCAGAGTTATGTCGCTGTGGGGTAATTCAGAAAGGTTGTGTGTGTGCTGACCCTGCGTGTGCAGGTGCTTGTGAGGATTTTAAGTCTGTTTTGCAAGATTTGATGGACCGTTATGTGGTTCGGTTGGAAGTAGTTGAGAAAGAAGAAAGTGTGCTAATGCTGCAGTTCAATGATGGCAAAGAGGCCAGAAAGCCAATTGAGATACTGTATAATTCGAAACCGGTCCAAGCCAAACCACAGCCATTGGTTATTGAAATCCCAGCTCCATTTCCTTATGAGAAAGACAGCGCCGTACCGTGGAAGTACAACACCTTACCTTCAGTAGGGGTTTCTCCAAGCACCACTGTTACAAATATAACTGGGTCAAGCGGGATGACAAGGAGCGGTCGGATGTATGCTCCTGAGTTTGGTTGAATTGAGTCCTCCAAGGAAGCCGAAGATAGAGCCCGTAAGGGTAAAGAAAAGGAGGCAGAGAATATTCAGAAGAAGAAAGGGGCAGAGCCTGAAACAGATGAGTTTCTCAAGATCGTGAGACAGAGTGATTATAAAGTGGTCGATCAGATGAACCAAACTCCGGCCAAGATTTCGATGCTGTCTTTGTTGATGAGTTCAGAAGCGCATAGAACTGCTCTCAAGAAAGTGCTGAATGAAGCACATGTTGCTCAGAATATCTCTGTTGGCCAATTTGATGAAGTAGTTGGGAATATTGTAGCTGCCAACCATCTGACCTTCACTGATGAAGAACTTCCCCCAGAGGGAAAGAAACACAATCAAGCTTTGCACATCTCAGTCAAATGCGGAGATTTCGTGTTGGCGCGGGTATTAATTGACAACGGTTCTTCTTTGAATGTGATGCCCCAGTCAACTGTAAGCAAACTGGATGTTGATTGTTCCTTTATGAAGCCAAGCTCAACTCTGGTGAGGGCGTTCGATGGGTCAAAGAAAGAAGTGATAGGGGAGATGGAATTCCCCATTCAAATAGGACCAGAAACTTTTTATATCAATTTTCAAGTCATGGACATATCCTCCTCATACAGTTGTTTACTCGGGAGGCCATGGATCCATATGGCTGGGGCTATTCCTTCATCTCTACACCAGAGGGTTAAGTTCGTGGTTAATGACAAAATTGTGGTGGTGTATGGAGAAGAAGAGATGCTAGTTAACAAGTCTTCTCCGTTCCCTTATGTGGAAGCAGCTGAAGAGTCTTTGGAGACTTCTTTCCAATCTCTTGAAATTGCCAATGCTGTGCTTGGTGGATGTGGATCGTCATCGCCCGTGATAAAGCTGTCAAAGAGTGGAGAGATGGTCGCGAGAATTATGATGGACCAAGGTTATCAGCTAGGACGCGGTCTTGGAAAGGCAGGACAAGGAATTCTTGCCCCAGTGCAGCTGAAAGAGGACAAGGGTCGTTGTGGTTTGGGATACTGCCCTAATGAAGGGGAGAAAAGGAAGTTGTCTGAAGAGAGAAGAGATGAAAGATTGGCCAAGCTGAGAGGTCAAGACCCCTGGCCCAAAAGGATTCCCATTGGTGATATCAGACAGAGCTTTACCAGTGCCGGATTGTTGGATCCTAACCGCATTGCTGCCATCGAGGATGGATCTGAGGTGGGTGGGACCAGTTTAGTTCGCCGTTGCCATGTTGAGGAGAAGCTCAAAAATTGGGAAGCTGTGGACTTGCCCATCGCTTTTATTTCAAAGTAATGATTGTAATGCAACCCTGTGGCTCTGCCCAAGGCCATAGGACAAGTTGCTAGGGGCAAACATGTTTTTATTTTCAGAGTTATCATCATTAAATAAAAACGTTTGTTTTGAATTTTCAATCAATAAAAATCCATTTCTCTTCATTTCATGCGTCTTTTTATTGCTTTGTTATTGCTTGTTTGCTTGTTTCGCTTTTCATTCTGCTTTTGCGCTTCGGCAAAATGCAGACATACAGCAATTGTCTCTAAGAACAACAGTGCTAACAGTCCAAACTTTGACTTTGATCATCCAGTTAACCAAGCCGAGGGGGATGTTGATGAAAACTGGGAAGCTCCTCCAGAATTGATGAGATTAATAGAACAGGAAGAGAAGGTTATTCAACCTCATGGGGAGTCGATTGAGATCATCAACCTGGGTACAGAAGAGGATAGAAGAGAGGTTAAGGTCGGTACCGCCATGGAAGAGAGTGAACGCAAAAGACTAATCCAACTCTTGCATGATTACGCTGATGTCTTTGCGTGGTCATACAAAGATATGCCAGGGCTAGACACCGACATTGTTGAACACAGGTTGCCAGTGAAGCCGGAGTGCCCGCCAGTCAAGCAGAAATTGAGAAGAATGAAACCAGAGATGTCACTAAAGATACGGGATGAGGTAAAGAAACAGTTTGATGCCGGGTTCCTAGCGGTTGCGAAGTATCCACAGTGGGAAGCCAACATTGTCCCTGTTCCGAAAAAAGACGGCAAGGTCAGAATGTGCGTCGACTACAGAGATCTGAACAGAGCTAGTCCCAAGGATGATTTCCCTCTGCCTCATATTGACATTCTGGTAGACAGCACGGCCCAACACTCATTGTTCTCCTTCATGGACGGGTATTCTGGGTACAATCAGATAAAGATGGCTCCGGAAGATATGGAGAAAACCACCTTCATAACTCTCTGGGGCACATTCTGCTATAAAGTGATGCCTTTTGGACTCAAGAATGCCGGCGCGACTTATCAAAGGGCAATGGTGACATTATTCCACGATATGATGCACAAAGAAATTGAAGTGTATGTAGATGATATGATTGCAAAGTCCAAGACTGATGAAGGACACATTGTCAACCTGCAAAAGCTCTTTGAACGTCTACGAAAGTTCAAACTCAGACTAAACCCAGCAAAATGTACCTTCGGTGTCAGATCCGGAAAATTACTGGGATTTATCGTCAGTCAGAAGGGGATAGAAGTTGATCCAGACAAAGTTAAAGCAATCCTCGAAATGCCAGTGCCAAAGACTGAAAAAGAGGTCCGTGGGTTCCTTGGGAGATTGAACTACATCTCAATATTCATATCCCAATTGACCGCCACTTGCGAGCCTCTCTTCAAGCTGTTGTGCAAGAACCAGAAAGCAGAGTGGAATGATGATTGCCAAAGAGCCTTTGAAAGAATTAAGGACTATCTGCAGAATCCGCCAATTTTGATGCCGCCGGTGTCCAGTAGACCGCTTATCCTGTATCTAACTGTGTTGAATAGTTCAATGGGGTGTGTACTGGGGCAACATGACGAATCGGGAAAGAAAGAGCATGCTATATACTACTTGAGTAAAAAGTTCACTGATTGCGAGACGAGATACTCAATGCTTGAAAAGACTTGTTGTGCCTTAGCCTGGGCCGCCCATCGCTTAAAGCAGTACATGCTGAGTCATACAACCTGGTTGGTATCTAAAATGGATCCAATCAAGTACATTTTTGAAAAGCCAGCCCTCACAGGACGGATCGCTCGGTGGCAGATGTTATTATCAGAGTATGATATCCTATATGTCACACAGAAAGTAGTCAAGGGCAGTGCACTTGCTGAGTATTTAGCATGTCAGCCAATTCAAGATTATCAGTCGATGCAGTATGATTTTCCCGATGAGGACATCATGGCGCTGTTTGATGAAGGGAAGTCTCAAGAAAATGAAAGGTGGAGGATGATATTTGATGGTGCATCCAATGTGTGGGGACATGGAGCGGGGGCAGTGTTAATCTCCCCTGATAACCGCTTTGTTCCAGTCACTGCCAGGTTGAGCTTTTATGTCACTAATAACATCGCAGAATATGAAGCATGCATACTGGGTATTCAGGCATCCCTCGAATGGAAAGTTAAAAGGCTTGATGTGTATGGCGATTCAGCTTTGGTCGTTCATCAGGTGAAAGGCGATTGGGAGACCAGAGATCCCAAGTTGATCCCTTATTGCAATTATGTCCAAGAGTTGATGGGATCTTTTGATGAGATCACTTTCCAGCATATTCCCCGAGGAGAAAATCAGTTGGCCGATGCATTGGCAACTTTGTCATCAATGTTCAACATTAATTGCGACAGGAATCTGACTCATATCAGAATTCAACATCGGGGTCGCCCGGCATACTGCACTGCAATTGAAGAAGAGCCTGATAACAAGCCGTGGTATCATGATATCAAATAGTACATCACTAAAAGAGAATACCCACCCGGGGCATCAGAGAATGACAAAAGAACTCTCAGAAGACTGTCAAGGAGTTTCTTTCTGACTGGTGAAGTTCTTTATAAAAGGAATTATGATATGGTCCTCCTGAGGTGTGTAGCAGAGGAGGAAGCAGCAAAGATTATGAGAGAGGTCCATGAAGCTTCATTCGGGGACCATTCCAGTGGGCACACCATGGCAAGAAAGATCTTGAGAGCGGGCTATTATTGGTTGTGAATGGAGACCGATAGCTACAGCTTTGTGCGCAAGTGCCACAAATGTCAGATTTACGCCGACCACATTCATGTACCGCCTTCTAAGTTGAATGTCTTGACCGCGTCTTGGCCATTCTCAATGTGGGGCATGGATGTCATTGGTCCTATAGAGCCTAAAGCGTCAAACGGGCATCGTTTCATTCTGGTCGCAATCGATTACTTCACCAAGTGGGTTGAGGCCGCTTCTCACTCCAGTATCACTAGCACTGTGGTTGCAAATTTTGTGAAGAAAGATCTGATTTGCCGCTATGGGCTTCCAGACAAGATCATTACTGATAATGGCAGCAACTTGAACAGCAAAATGATGAAGGACCTGTGCACAGAGTTCAAGATTCAGCATCACAATTCCTCACCTTATAGGCCCAAGATGAATGGGGCAGTTGAAGCGGCCAATAAGAACATCAAGAAGATAGTGCAGAAAATGGTGGTGACCTACAAAGATTGGCACGAAATGCTCCCTTTTGCCCTACATGGCTATCGTACTTCAGTGCGTACATCGACCGGGGCAACTCCTTTTTCTCTGGTATATGGATCAGAAGCAGTACTCCCTATTGAGGTTGAAATACCTTCCCTGCGGGTACTAATGGAGACCAAGTTGGAAGAAGCAGAGTGGGTGCAGGCCCGTCTAGATCAGTTAAATCTCATCGAGGAAAAGAGAATTGCAGCCTTATGTCATGGGCAACTGTACCAACAAAGGGTGAAGACCGCTTTTGACAAGAAGGTCTGTCCCCGAGAATTCAATGAAGGAGATCTAGTACTCAAGAAGATCCTGCCCATTCAGAGCGATCCCCGTGGGAAGTGGACGCCCAACTATGACGGACCTTACGTGGTCAAGAAAGCATTTTCCGGAGGAGCGTCGATACTCACAAATATGGACGGCGAAGATCTCAGGAACCCAGTCAATTCTGATTCAGTGAAGAAGTATTATGCCTAAAGAAATAGACGAAAAAAAGAGAAAGATAAGCCAAGCAAGAATTAGCTCGCTAGGTTGAAAACCCGAAAGGGTGACCTAGGCAAAATCAGAGCGACCCGGTGGATTGAAAACCCGCAAAGGGCGATCCAGGTAAAAATTAGGGTCAGAAAGCTTGGGCATGAAAATGAGCAAAGGCATACAACACTCCTGAAGGTTTGGGATAAAGGGGTGGTCAAGGTCAAGGACATAAATGCTTAGCACTGTTCCACAGAGACGGACAGTCAGAAATTAGCTTCTCTCTTTTTTTTCGTGTCTTTTTGCAGTTTAAACTTTCAAATGTAATGAACAGTCTTTTTGCAGTTTAAACTTTCAAATGTAATGAACAGTCGGCGTAACTTTCTGTACGGCCGGTCTTCACATCAATAAAGTTCAATTTTTCTCACGATCTGTTTGCTTTTCTATTTTCTGCTTTTTCTGCTCAAAATAAACGTTTTATGATGATGATAACACTGACCTGTAAAACATGTGCATAAATCATAGAGCATCACAATCATTGCGAAATTTCTAAAAGTCATGGGAAGAAAGCAACTCTTCAGAGCAAATTAAGTTTGTAAGGAAATAATTGCGCTCGCAATCGTCTCAACAGGCAGATCACAAAAACAGCTTGCACTTGGCCCATGCGCCATCACAATTCTAATCGGTTCCTCAGTCTCATGGCGGGTTGGTCGAACAAAAAAAAACGGTCAAATCAAGAAAAGAATCGCGGGAACATTCTACTACATTCATCATTACACCAAAATCATGAGCATTGCATGCATCCGCATAACATACCCTTGCATAACATGCACCCATACTCCATGCACCATTCCTTGCATCAACTAACGTATGCAGGTACCTCAATCCAATACAGCAGCATCGGTCATTTCAAATCAACCAATCAACAAAATTTGTGAGCCCTCTGTGCTCCTCCTGAGCCCTCTGTGCTCCTCCTGAGCCCTCTGCGCTCCTCTTGAGCCCTCTGCGCTCCTCCTGAGCCCTCTGCGCTCCTCCTGAGCCCTCTGCGCTCCTCCTGAGCCCTCTGCGCTCATCCTGAGCCCTCTGCGCTCATCCTGAGCCCTCTGCGCTCCTCCTGAGCCCTCTGCGCTCCTCCTGAGCCCTCTGCGCTCCTCCTGAGCCCTCTGCGCTCCTCCTGAGCCCTCCGCGCTCATCCTCAGCCCTCTGCGCTCATCCTGAGCCCTCTGCGCTCATCCTGAGCCCTCTGCGCTCCTCCTGAGCCCTCTGTGCTCATCCTGAGCCCTCTGCGCTCCTCCTGAGCCCTCTGCGCTCCTCCTGAGCCCTCTGCGCTCCTCCTGAGCCCTCTGCGCTCATCCTGAGCCCTCTGTGCTCATCCTGAGCCCTCCGCGCTCATCCTGAGCCCTCAGTGCTCCTTCTTTACTGCTTTTCTTTACCGCGTTCTTTATCGCTTTATTTCGTGCTTTTGCACGCCAAGTGTTAAACTCCCAAATCGTTGTTTTTATATTAGCACCCCAAGTGGTGATTCAAAAAAATCTAATCTGTTTTTGCATGCATATTGCATTTTTCATCTGACATCAACAAAAACAAAAAAATGAGAAAAGAAAAAAAATGGGAAAATTCAGGTTTTTACCTAAGGAGACAAAATCGGTATAATTCCTGAATTCTTTATCTCTATTTTGCCTCGGAATATGTTTCAGCCAATCCATATTCCTCATTAAAATCCAGATAAAGAGGGGCAGCTGTCATACCCCAATTTTGTCCGGCTTAGGTCAAAACCCTAATTTTTGCCAAAAAATAAATAAATAAGAGAAAAGAGCATCATGCATTGCATTTAGAGTTATAGAAGTCATTTCAAAGCTTCTAAAATCATTTTTGGAGTTGGAATGTACTTTTGGACAATTTAGGGTTTTTCAGTGCAAAAGGGTGTTTTAGTCATTTCGCAAATAAAGGATATTTTCTCAGAACAAGCCACTTAACATGCATCCAAAGGTCTTAGAGGTCATTCCTAGGGGGAAAAGTCATCTTTAAAGTGAAAATGTGCTTTGGGCAAAAACTAGGGTTTTTAGGGTGAAAGGGCATTTTGGTCATTTCACGCTAAAAGCGGTTTTTTTGGTCCCAAATCACCGAACCATCACCAGAGGATTATTTGAGGAAGATTTGTGCTTAGTTGTGATTTTTTTGTGCGCATAAATATTAAGTCTTCTAGCATAAAACTCAATTTTCGAACAAAAGGGCAAAATGGTCATTTTCACTAGAGTGGGGTCCAAAATCAATTTTGGGAATGGTGTTGTCATGGAATTTTGGGCCCAATGATTGAATCCTAGGATGAGCCCAAAATAGAAAAAAAGAATCTTCATGGAATAAAAGAATAATCATAAAAAGAAAAATCAAAAAACATGAAATTAAGGAAATGTCATCAATAAGACAAAATGTACTATTTTGTGCAAGCTTGCATTTTTTTTTCTCCCCTCCTCTCCTCATGATGCTGGCCGAACAGCAATGCCCCTTCACATTTGTGTTTCTTCAACACCCTCAATCCATGTGATGATGCATCTCCACCCTCCATTCAAATTTAAAGTCTAATCCAAGTGCACCTCTCAAAGCCAATGACTAAAATACCCTCTAACTTGGTGACCAAGTTCAAATTAATTTTATTTATTAATATTCAGCTGAATATTAATTGATTTAATTGGTTTGATTACCATTTTACCCCAAAGCTCACTCCCACTCTATAAGTACCTTCCATATTCTCTCTTTCCGGAAAAAAAAAACTTTGGCTCATTCATTCTCTCACTTGAAATTAACACAATTCTCCTCCTCTCCTCCCTCTCTCATCAGGCCGTAGCCTTCCCCCACTCTCCTCTCCTCCATTTTTTTTGTTTCCATCACCCAAACACCACCAAATCACCTCAAATCCACTCCTCCTTCATAGATCTTCCTCCTTTCACCATCCATTTCATATCCTCCTCATCAAGCACTTGGGTATTTGGGAATTTGCGTGGGGTTCTTGGACCATTTCTTGAAGACTCTAGTTGATTTGGTTACTTGTTCTTCATTTCCTACTTCTATTAGCTTGGATCCAAGGTAAATCCCTAAAACTCTTGCATCATCTCTCACATTTTTGCATTAAAACCCATTTTTCTTTTCATCACATTTTTGCATCTTCATCGTTAAAATGTAGTTGTTGTTGTTGTTGGGGTGAGAGTTGGCATCTCACCCTTGAATAAATTGTGTTTTTGTGATTTTCATCTTGTTCCTTGCATTTAGTGAAAGTAAATGATGTTTTAAGCCTTATATATGTTTCGCACCCCTTGGTCTTGACATGATTTTATTGTTCCTCTTGGTTTGTTGATGTTTAATACTTATTATTAGCATTTGATTTTGTTGTTAAATGTCTATTTTCACCATTTTTACTTGCAAGTGTTTGTTATGTTGATGATCTAGCAACTTGATCCTCACTTGTGCTTAGAGCACTATGATTTAAGTGAGGGGATTGCTAGGTGTGATTCAACCCTAAGTGATGAGGATTACTACAAGTGACTCAACTTGCTTTTAATTTTCAATGAATGAATGCAAGTTTATGCTTATGTCGAATTGAGAATGCTGATTTTTAGGGCTTGTAAATGTGATGTTTTGGGTTATTAATTTGTTCAATTGGTTGATGATTGGTGAGATGAATCAACATGTGTTTTCTAGCACCATTTTAAAATGTTGAGGATCACTTGAAAGTGATTCAACTTTTATCTATGCTTTAATGTTAATTTGGTAAAGTGACTAGACACTTATGCATTGAGCATTGTTAACAAGTGTCAAGGATTACCAAATACTTTTAACTTGTGCCCAATGCCTAAAATCCGAACCAAGCTTTTGCAATGTTTCCTTAAGTGCCTTTCTTGGCAACTTATTTGGTTGTTTTTGATCTCATATATTCATGCCATTAATTGTTGATGACTCAATGTCATTCTTGTGTACAATTGTTGTAAATGGAAATGCTTATGCTTGTGCTCCCATTATTGATTATTTTGCTTGCAAATTGGTAAGTATTGCATTTTGGTTTTGACTTGAAAGTTGATTGAAGATTCTACTTTCTTTTCTTTTGTGGCCAAAGCCACCCTCGAATTCTCTTCCTCTCCCCTCTAATCAATCCTTTTTCAAATGATATTCCAAAATCCAATGCTTCGCTATTTGTCTTCACAAATTAATCAATTTCTTTTTAGATCAATAATCAACCTTTTGAAAACTCATAAGGAGGCAAGTCGGACGTACGGCCGGTGTTGTCTAGCGTCCAAAGATCGGAGTTGTACAACTCAAACATCTTGGGATACTTATGAGAATTAAAACAGATAATTAACAACTTCAACCCTTTTCAAAAATGAGTGAGGAACCGATTCGGATGTACGTTCGACATTGGTTAGAGTCCTAGGATTAGCGAGTTGTACAGCTCGAGCGAGCCTAAGATACTTGCTCGAACAAAAACTACCAATCTCACAGCAAATCTTTTTTTTCAAGTAACTCAAATCACTTTTCGATAAGTAGGGGGCACGTCGCCTGTACGGGCGGGGATGTCTATGTTTTAGGGTTAGTGGACTGTACAGTTCAGACCCGAGAACCCCTGCAATAAAAGACACCAACACACCCAAAGTTTCTCGACCCAAGAGAACTACGTAGCTTTGATTTCCTCATTGCATCTGAGGATACGTAGGAGCGGGCCACGTCCCGTCAAGCACCCTTTTCAAAAAAACATACCAAAAAAAATCTTTCTTTTCCCCGTTTTCTTTCCAAAAGCTTTTCTCAAATAAAAAAAAAAGAAAAACGAAAAGAAATAGAACATCGTTTCAAATTAAACTTTGTCGAAACCACACATCAAATTAATGGTTCCCTTTCGGTAGAAAGGAGATGCAGGGTGCTTATACATTCCCCGTGTCTAACCGACCCCCGAACCTACATCTCCTGATTTCGAAAAGACCACCCGCCTTGTATAAAAAGACGTTTTTTCAATGTTTTCGTCTAAAAACTAAAATATTGATGGCGGCTTCATTTACCTTCCACGCTGTACAACGAGAAATCCCAACCGGATTTTTCGGGGTGCAACATCCACTCCGCTTAACGGCAACCAAATTAAATCAACAACAAAGTCTCTGTCGAAAATCGACAAGGGACACCCAGAACACACAAGAGAAGTAGTCACCGACCCATTAGCTGGAGTGTCGACAACCATTTCTCCATTCATAGAAGACAACGCAAGATCCAATCTTTCAACACAATCAGCAGCGATAAAACAAAGAGTAGCACCGGTATCAACAATATAAGTTAGAGGAACACCATTAATGAAGCATGTACCTCTAATAAGTCCGCCCTCCTCAGAAGTCTCTGTCCCTGCCAAAGCGAACACTTGTCCACCAGCTCGTTCCTTCTTCGGTTTCTGACACTGACTACTGATGTGTCCTCCTTCGCCAGAGTTGAAACAAACCACCTCCTTATGCTCACACCCGGACACCTCATGCCCGATCTTACCGCAACGGAAACACCTCGTCGTCTCAGCTTTGCACGCACCACTCTTATGACCAGCTTTGCCACATTTGAAGCACACAATACCAGCATGAGCATCTCCCCCACTAGTTCTCCTACCATCAGCGGCTTTCGGTTCGCCTCTACCAGCAGGAGCATCATACGGCTTACCACGACTCTGAGACTCGCTCCTCTTCTCGTTAACAATCTTATAATGAGCATTGCTATCCTCCTCGTAGATCCTGCAGCCGTCAATCAAATCAGCAAAGACACGGATCTTCTGATATCCAATGGCCTTCTTGATCTCTGGTCGCAACCCGTTCTCAAACTTGATGCACTTCGAAAATTCAGCAGTTGCTTCACTGTAGTGCGGATAAAACTTAGCCAGCTCCACAAACTTAGCAGCATACTCAGTGACCGACAGTTTTCCTTGCTTCAGCTCACGGAACTCAATTTCCTTATTACCCCGAACATCCTCCGAATAATACTTCCTCATAAATTCCCTACGGAACACAACCCAATTGACCTCTTCACTTGCAGCTACCAACCTTTGACTAGTCTCTAACCACCAGTCATCAGCCTCTTCTGCCAACATATGAGTACCATAACGAACCTTCTACGCTGGAGTGCAGTCCATCACACGAAAGATCCTCTCCATCTCCTTCAGCCAAGCCAACGCTCCATCAGGATTATACTTGCCTTTGAAAGTAGGCGGATTCTCTCTTTCAAAGGTCGCCAAACTACGAGACCCAGCATTCTCACCAGCATTCTGCTGACCCTCCACGGCCTGAGCCATAGCAGCCAACGCAGCAGCAATAGCAGCATCGTTCCTTTCCGGCCATCTCAACTAATCACTACAACATAAACAATAGTTAGGACTAATTGTTTATGTTGTAGTGCTGACCCTCCACGGCCTGAGGGTACAAATCCCAAAACACTGAACCTATACCCAATTTAACTTCATAAATTTAACCTAAATTGGGATACTCATAACTCGAGCTACACAACTCCAATTTTGATGAAACCAGTGTCAAAATGACCAGTATTAAATCTAGTTTTTAACAAAATAAGCCCCATAATTTTTGGACTAACAGAACATTCCCAGTTTCAACCAAACCGCACCTATGTCCAGAATGCTTCCAAAATATTACCCTAACTTGTAAAATCTATATACTGAGCTATACAACTCCAATTTTAATGAAACCAATGCCAATTTAAAGAGCCTTAAGTCTAGTTTTCAAAAATGTAGGACACAGAATTTTGTGATTACCAGTACTCGCACAACAGCCAGAACACTGAACGTGTACTAAACAATCCCAAAACTGAAGGCAGGAGGAGGAGGCAGTGTGGTAACATGGTGGCTGGCAGCCGTATCCATAGGAGCAGCATAAGGATTTGTTAGATGAGCTTGAGGTGCAGATTGCTGGTGCGACCATCCATTTTGAGCAGGGATATTGGGACGCAGATACTGGTACGGGTTGCCTGCAGAGAGCTGCGCCTGTTGAGAAGGGCCATAAGTGTAGTTGAATCTGTGATAGCAATAGGACGCTTCGTGTCCAAACTTGTGACACACTTGACATTGCGTGGTGTTACGACCACCACCACGACCACCGCAACGGCCAAAGCGTCCGCCACGGCCACGAGAGTCGAAGCCTCCTCTGTTATTCTGATTTTGACCTAGAAATTGGGGATTTCCAGAATTATTTGATGAATTCGTGAAATTGACGTTGGCTTGTGTGGTGGGGAATTGTTCGTCGTGTCAGTCGAAGGCTTTGCTTGGGTCAGATTAAGTGTCACAACCTCCTCTGAGACACGTTGCTTCTCCACGCGTTGTTCATGCGCAAGAAGCAGAGCCTTGATTTCATCGAAATCAAACCACTCAAGTTTACTGCTGATGACGGTGGTTAACGAATCAAATTCTGAAGGTAATCCTTCAAGAATGACGTCCAGTTGATGTTGCGTGGTTACGGATTCACCGATGGAGGTGAGAGAATCAGAAATTGATTTAATCTTGGAAAGAAATTCTGCAACGGAGCCTATACCTTTCTTGGTTGTGCGAAGCTCTGTTCTAAGTTGCCTCGCTTGAGCCTTTGTCTTGGATTGGAAATTTTGATGTATGCGCTCCCATAGTTGGAAGGTGTGTCTGCATCCTATGACGCTGGGAAGGATAGACGGTGATAGAGAGGCTTGTAGCCACGATAAGAGGAGTTGATGTATGCGCTCCCATAGTTGGAAGGTGTGTCTGCATCCTATGACGATGGGAAGGATAGACGGTGATAGAGAGGCTTGTAGCCACGATAAGAGGAGTTGATCTTGAAGTTCCCATGAGGAATAGGCTGGATTCTCGATGTTGCCGGCGCGATCAGCCTCGGAGAGATATTGAGGAGGTATCTCCGGCGTGACGCAGTATCTGTGAAGACGATGCGCCCGAAGCACCGATTCCACTTGTTGGAGCCACACAAGGTAGTTGCGATCATCAAGTTTTTTCAGTGATCTTGTAGTTGAAACTAGAGAGGGGAGGATGCGTAGACGAAGAACGGAAGAAGAAGCTACGAACGGTGGCGTGACTGGTGAAGACGACGCCATGAGAGCGGAGGGCGGAAGCGAAGAGGATCACCCACGGTGGTGGATCAGATCTCTTGATACCATGATAGAAATGGTAACTGACTTTGATATTAACAGAGAAGAATATTCTGATTTATTGATTGTGAAATACAGAGTATGGTGACTTTATATAGTACACCCAAACAGATACAGAGTGACCTGTAGTAACAGGTAATGCTGATACAGGGAAACCTGCTATAGCAGGTTATAACAGAATTGTTAACTGAAAGCTATATACTTAACTGATTACTAACAGAATAGAACCTGAGAAGCTAACTGTACAGTTGCTTATATTTGCAACTGTACAGTGCTTTACATTTGAAGGAAACTGATACCTGTGTTATGCTCTCTAACAGCTGAAAACACAATGATAATGAAAATATAGGGACGGACAAAAGAACATGTAAAAGTTATCTGAAGTCCTGGTAAATTTCTTTTGGGGAGGGGGGAAAAATTAATGCAAAACGAGAAATACCTCTTCTTCTCCAAAGGAATGTCTTCTACGAGGGCCAGGTCTATTAGGAAATCTAGCTGGCTGTGATGCTTTTGTGGAGACCAAAATCAACTTAGTCAATCGTTGAATTCTGCCTACCAAAGCAACTTTAGCTTCTTCTTCTTGTTCCAATCTGGATTGCAACTTAACTTGACCATCTTCTATCTTTACATAATTACAATTGAACAACATTCAAAATCAGAATGCTAGTTTTATAGAATACAAATGAACTCAATAAGCAGTAAGTTTACTTCACAATACTTGATTAAACTCAGTTCCAAATACATACATAATAAAAGAGTTTTTTTTTCCTTTAAAAAAGTACTCTCTCCGTTTCTGAACTTTGGTTCTTTTGCCATGTTTCACACAGATTAAGAAACCATCAATTTGCGTTATCTAAAGACTGAAATACCCTCTAATAGCATTAACTTCCAATTTGTAAGATTTTTTTGTGGAATAGTTATTAATGTTGGAAAGAGAAAAGCGCTTATATTAATACTACTCCAATAGAAAGAGAAAAAAAAACCGCGTTAGTAATTCAGATCAGTTAGAAACTAAGCAACTGTTCACTATCCTATATTATTTTTTTTTGACTTCATTCACCATCCTATATTCATTTGCATCTATATTCACTATCCTATTATTTTCTTTGTACAGATTTACCATGCTTTCCCATTCTTTTATGCAGTTTATCTTTTTAATCCAAAAGAGGAACTTGCTTTAAGTAAATTTGTTTGAACGTTGAAATGATAGAAATTGCATCATACTGAAAATTTTAATAACGAATTGCTGAACTAGTTTTTTTGTTATGTGCATTGTATTCCTTTTCTCCTGAAAATATAGACTAGCAATCGGTTGTTCATTAAATAAAGTCACGGTAATACTGATTTAGCCATTAAAATAAAAGTACAATTGTCTTGAAAATAGAAAGGACTGTCTTGGGACTCCAAATAAACAATAATGGGACAATTACATTTTATTTTGGAGATTAAATAAAGATAAAGGGTAAATTGTACATTGGTATGTTAAAAGTACCATTCTTTTGGAACAAATGAAAAGGGTCAAAAGTACCAAAGATCAGGAACGGAAGGAGTAATTAACTGTTTGGCTTTGATATTTATGCGGGTTCACTTGGGTACTTCCACCAAAAAAAGGAGTATGTACTTTATGTCAATAGTTGCAAACAGTAATAAAAGTTACCAAGTGAATAACAAAAACTACAGACAAATAGAATACACAGATTTGTATTATTCACTCTGCAATGTTTATTACTCTGTTTCTAATTTTCAAATTGTACCCAACTTGTAATATAAAAGTAGTTCGTACTTAGTACAGGAGGGCATATAAAAAGTTAACTCCTGTTTATTTCAGAACACATGATCGACATATTTGCATTTGGAAGTCTAACTTAAATCTACAATTTTTATTAAACAATCCTAACAAACTAAACAGAAGACTGTGATTTATATAAAGCATTACCTACCTTTTGTTTTAGAAGCACAATGTCATCATCCCCAGTATCTGTTGCCTGAACTGTGACAATGCCCCTCTTTAATTGTTCCAATTCTTCCTTTAAGCATTGAATCTCTTGTTGGTATTTCTTGATAAGTGACTTCTCATCAAAAATCTGCAAGTTTAGTTAAAAACAATTAGAAAGGGAGCCAAAGTGATGGGATCACCTATGAGAAAAGGGGTTCGAAAAAGAAAAACGCTAATCATCTTAGCTTTCCAATCATGCTAAATATACTTTGTGCCAGCTGCGCTCTTTGTTGTACCGTAGGAACAAAATTCTGATTTAACCAAAAAATAATCTTGATGTTAAGTTACCTTGTTTTGTGCTGTTTGTATTTCAATGTGCTTTGCCCGGTGAGCAAACTTCAATGTATTATGCGTCTCTTCAGTACTACTTGATGAGGGAGTTACTGTGCAAATGAGCTGCGTTTTAAATGAGAATATCAAAATAGCTTATTTATGTTTCAGCATTTCTACCATAAAGATCTGCATAATGGAACTTATTTTTCACAAAGTAATATAATATAATAATATTCTAAAGTGACAAATGATTTGAAAGAAACAAATATTCCAAACAGGAAGGATGCAACAGCTTTTTGAGAATACCATAATAAGAGTTGTGAAATAATATACATGTTATTCTAATGCATGAGTGTAACCTATTTTCCCAAAAGAAAGCAACCAAACAAAGAATACTACAATGAAGATAAGTTTGAAAATTTGTTTTCTAATCACTGTTCGTGGTAACACCCAGTTTTAACATACATGAACATCACTGTTTAATTACAAAAGACACAAGCAGAAACATAAAATACCACACTAGTGTGGTACACAGACCAGAAAACTAAATTAACCCAGGAGGAAACAAACCAAGCTGGAACGTTTACCTTCTCCAGCTGCAATGAGAGACAGTGTATGAGCAGGGGATAGTACAACCTCTTCCTTTATTCCCTCAACATAGGTTCCCTACATATGAATCAATATACAAATGATAAAGTCAGAATCATTAAAAAGTTTATGCTCAACATACTTCTATTTCTCAAGATTTGAGTTTTATCTTTCACTATGTTTGAAACAAAGATTTATTTCTACATAAAATAATCTTACTGATGTTTTAACATAGAATTCATATACGACACTTGATGACAGTGTCTTCTAAAACACTGTCACAGACTCTGAAACATACCCAACCTGTAGTATTTTTCCAGGATATATGCATCAAACAATGACTTGTTCAATTTTGGGCTTTTGGGGGCTTGCTTTCATGAGAAACAAATGATCATGCTATAAAGATCACAACTTTCTAGCTAACTATAGACAGGCCAAATACGTGGCTCAATGAACCAAAAAAAAAAACAAAGATTGACATTTTACTCCTCAGAATTTGCTCCTCAGAATTCAAGATTACCAAGAAAGGATATTAAACACTCATAAAGATTAACATTTTACTCCTCAGAATTTGCAGAGACCCCTTAAAACCCCGTGGAAGGGGAATTCCAATCACCGGCCATTGATAAAACTCTTGACGATTGAAGCTTCTCAGAGATCCCCCTCTGCAGATGATAATCGTGAGCAGCTTAGTCGATAGAGAGAGAAATAAAAAGAACCCAAATTCAAGAATTGTGCTAGGGTTTGGAATGGAAATCAACAATTGAATCAAGAATTTAAAAGGAAATTAGGAATTACGTACCTGAGAGAGACGAGAATATGGTGCTAACAATCTTCTTGATTCAACACCAACAATAACAACAACTGAGTTTAGAAGGAGATTTGAATTGTTTCTCAGGCATTACAAGAAAGTGAAACCATCCAAGATGGGCAACCCATTCTGATTTTAAGCTTTTTCACTTTTATGTTGAGGAAGTGAAGTCCATCAATGGTTTCTTGTTTAGTAAAGCAGCTCCCAGAAAAAAGTGAAGTGATCTTCAAGACAAGAAGATACGACACTGAACAACTCTCTCTGTCTCTCTCTCGTGAGTGGGAAAGAATACTGGTGGTGGTGTGGTACTCTTCCTATAAATATATATAGCTGTTGTGCTTTATAATTAGGTCAAGCAACGGTCACTATTTTTTTTTTTATTTTTATACTCACTCAAGCGGCAAAAGAAACTGTCCTACCCAAAACAAATTAAAAAAAAAACCTAAATAACACACATTTTATATTATTTACCAAACTAGCACACTTTTGATATCCCCCAGAAAACGACTTCTCAACGTGTTTTTTTTCTGTTCAGAAATTGCCTCCCCGGGGGACTTCTCAACTAGGTCTTTAAATTTTATCTTTAAATACGAATTTAAATGATATAAAATTAAAAATAACTAAAAAAATTATATTTTCGTAAGTTAAAATATGTAATATATTTTTTGTGAAAAAAAAATTAATTAAACAATAATCTTTAAATTAGATATATAACACATTGAAATAGCTGCATTTAATTAACAATTATAAAATACAAAAATCAGATTGAAAACGGCACAATTAATTTTCCCACAGATCTATATTGCGGTTCTGTTGTGCCCCTCATTTCTACAAAGACCACGTCTCTTAGTGCGATTACTCCTTTCTGTTTGATCCATCTCAGTACGAATACGAGTAGACTTTGGACGACCATTTTTATCTCTCCTCATTTTTGGATCATGCTGCAATTCAATTCCATTGAAATAAGGCCCGGACAACTCTGTTGGCAATGTTGGGAACTCCACAAAGTATCTATTGAAAACATGAGTCAGTTTGTATTGTGGAGGCACAAAGCAGTACCATTCGTTGATCGCTTCACAAACGCAACTTTGTAATCGCTTTTTAAACTAAGGATCGATCCACAATTAGTAACTAATGGATCATATTCATATCGGTCTGGATTCATAGCATAACCGTCATCTACCACTTTCTTGCATTCCATCTCAAAAGTCATGGCACAGAGATTTTGATTTACAACCCAAGCAAGAGACTTAAAAGGGTCCAGGCTTCAGCTTCCATAGAAGATAGAGTTCCCGAGCACCAATCTGTACGTAGCAGCAGAAATGAACTCTCCAAGGTGGTTTCAGAGACACCAACCCCCACCAATTTTGTTTTGGTCTATGAAGACAGCTCCATCTAAGCTGCACTTGATCTAGTGAATTAGAGGCGCATTCCACCTCAGTCGCTCTACTACATTCTGAACCAGGGCCTTGGAACAAGATTCGTGAGCATGCTCCCACTCCTGCAAAAGGTCCATCCCATGATGCTTGATAGATGAGGGAGTTGAGCACACATTATCCCAAATCTGTTGATTTTGGCCAGTCCATATGCTCTACATATTCATAGCAAAAGAAAGACTTTGAGACACATTCAGCGTCGAAAATACCTGGAAAAACAACCTCAAAAAATTATTATTTTCTCTGTAAAATATAAAAACCAATAATATATACTTATATATAATGAAAATCCTACCATTAACTTACTTTTTCGTGTATTGTTTTCTTAAACCACTATATCCTTCAATTAAATGAAAATTTAAAAATTTATAGACTAAAATAAAGCATAACCGAATGCATGAAACTCTCAACTAACTTCTAAAATTTTAACTTTCAAACCTTTTAACTTTACTTTCTATCTATCTAAAATAGAAAAGGGTAAACAGTCATTTCGGTCCCTAGAAATGTAACTCGTTGTCAATTTGGTCTCCGACGTCAAAGAAACTACAAATTAATCCTCAAATATCTCATCTGTTAGTCATTTTGGTCCTCGTTGTTAACTTCATTTCTTAACTGTCTATTTTTCTTAGGTGGCATGTTTTTTGCCAAATTGGACGCTTATGTAGCACACTTACTTGAGTTTACAGTAACCCACTTGGAACCACACGTCATAGGGACCATTTTGATAATTATCAGGGAACAAAATCACATTTAAACAAGAAAGTTTTTTTTGATAAAAAACAACTTCTCTCTCTTCCCCCTCCCCCCTCTCTCTCTCTCTCGTTGTCTCCTCTCTACTCTCTCCCACCTCTATCTCTCATCTCTGTCAACGCTTACACTTCACTTCCAAGCATGTATATTTTGCCAAAGTATTATTACCGGAATTTTATAAAAAAGAGGAGAAATGGAGAGAGAGAGAGAGAGAGAGAGAGAGAGAGAGAATATATATATAAACAGAGAGAGGGGAGAGATAGAGAGAGGGAGAGAGATGTTTTTTATCAAAAAAAAAACTTTTATTGTTTTAATGTCATTTTGGTCTCTGGGTTAAAATGGTCCTTATGACGTGAGTTGCCAAGTGGATCAGTGTAACTAATGTAAGTGGGCCATGTAGGCGTCCAATTTGGCAAAAAAGTACCACAATCAAATTAGATGGAATTAACAAACTCAGCTAACAGTGGGGACCAAAGTGAATGAGACGTTCGAGGATTAATTTGAAGTTTTTGTGAAGTCAGGGATTGAAATAACGAGTTACACTTTTAGGGATTATAATGGTTGTTTATCCGATAAAAAAAGAAGAGCAATAAGAGAAAATTGAGAAAAAAAATGTAAGACTTACAACTACTGTCAGTATCGACCTTGAGTCCTGACATTACTTTCTGAGGTATTGTCCGTTTTGACCCACATGTGAACCTTAACGATTTTGTCTTTAAACTACCCATGTCCGCTTTGACTAACATCGGTAAGTTAAGGATGCAGGTGTTTATAAACTACTCATGTCCTTGAATCTCAAGTAATATGAATTTTTGGTGTACTAGAACACTATCCAGCCAAGGCTAAAGGGCTAAAGGGCCTGTGGACCCCTAACTAGCGTGCAATTGTTTCGACCTCGAGTTCCGACATCACTTTCACAGATATTGCCCGCTTTGGCCATGTGAACGTGTGCATTTTTCTAAAGGAAAAAGACGTCTCATTGGATTGAGGGTATTAGTGTTTATAAACTATTATCCGCCATGATTTCCAAGCAATATGAGGCTTCTTGGTTTACCGGAAAATTATCTATAGGGGAATTCCCTTTGTAATTTTTTTAGAAAAGTTTTACCCTTAATTCAAGTAAATTTGTAAATATCTACTAGAAATTTAAATTAAAATCAGCGTTACTAAACAAAACACATTAAGATATGTACATTAACAAGTTTGCCCGCCTGTCAGATGCATAGAGAGATTAAAGGGACAAAGACAAACACAACTTCATGGATATTGCACATTAGAAGCCAATATTACTTTCCAAGCTTTAAACATTGTCCCGCTAGAGATACAAACCAAATAAAAAGGGACCAGATTTGCACAACATTAGAAGAAACGTAGAAACGAAAGCTGGGAACGTTATTTGGAATCGCAAAAGAGAACAGCTGGGTAAAAGGAAGCAAACGTTATTTGGAATTTGGATGTACAAATGAGAAAACCTAAGGACCAAAAAGTGTGGTGATGGAGGGAAAGAGAAAAACTCACTTTCCTGCTAACAAATGATCTTTACACGCCTTTCCCTCAAGCCATTCCTACTAAATGCAAATTGTAGCAATCGATGAACTCAAAAACCACTATACAAAATCACATCAAATGTCAAAACCAATTAATTGCGAACTCTCTTAGGTCGACCCTGAAACATCAGTTTCGGCTCCTTGTGACTTTTTTAGCTTTGCCACAAGAACCCACATGTTGGCAAGTTCATTTTCCAAATATGCTTCTCTTTGCTTTGACTCCTCAACCTTTCTTTGAAGCTCGGCCTCTTTCTGATCTTTCTCTAAAAGTGCGGCTTCATATGAAAGTTCCCTTTCTTTACTCAAGGTTAATTCTCTCTTGGTATCTGAGTTTGACCCACCCTGATCATTTCGTCTAAGTCTACCATGACTTTCCCTTCGCCCATTTTGGGCTGTTCCGCTAGTTCTGCGAGCAGTAGGCGAATTCTTAGACGCAGCTAGCTCAGCAGTTAATCTTTCATTATGGTTCATGAGTTTGGCAACTTCTTCTGACAGTGCCTTAAGCTCAACAGCAGCAGCTGAAGCTAGCCCTTTGGCATATGAACTCTCTTCTGCAAGTTTCTGATTTCTAACTTCAAGCTGATCCTTTGATTCAGTTAGTTCCAACACTTTCTGCTTTAGCTCTTCTATCTCACTTGCCTAATTAAAAAATGCACTAGATCAGTGAGAATGATGATTAGCTATAGATTAAATACTTGATGCCATTTGAAGATGATAGGTTAACTGACTACAGAATAGAATGCAGGTAGAGACATCAGTTAATAGACATTTCTTCTAGTCTCAGGAATAATTGCAGGTATTAGGTTCCATTTTTCACTTTTCAGTTTGCAAAATTTGCAACTCATCACTTTTAAAAAAACAAAAGGTGTCCTTCACAAACTAAAAGCTGCAGAAAACAATCCCAAATGGGAGTTAGAGACATAAAACATAGATTACACATCAATTACAATTCTTTAAGTCATGGAAATTAATAACAGAATAGGTGCTTTCGAAATCAAAATGAGATCCATTTTTCAAACTTATACAGTACATACAAATTAACGAGTGATCGTGGCCACTCCTAGAGAGGAACGAGTTAAGAATTTCAAGTTAACCCAATGAAGGTTGCACGGGATGAAAAAATATACCTGTGCTTGCAAGAGAATCCCTCCATCGGTATTGTTTATATTTCCCTTGTCAAGGTGAAGTTCACCATGATAATCCTTGGTTACAGGGAAATGTTGTGAATGATTGACTACGGGACTGAAATCCCTCAACTCTAATGCATCTACAAGTTGCTGTTTCAAAGAGGCAACTACTTCTTGCAGGCTTTCACATTCACCAATCTGATAATGCCAAATTTCACACTTAGCTAGAACGTGATTATAAAAAAGGACTTTTCAAAAAAAAAACTAGATTTCACCTTCTGATTAAGCTGTTCTTGAATTATACGGTTGTCTGCTGCTTTGACCTTAAATAGCAGAATAATGTGCATTAGTAGTTTATACTGGACTCTTCAGAAAATAAACCTCAGCAACGCCGCATGTTCATGCACAAGAAATTTTAGCAGTTGAAACAGGTAATATACCTATTAATACAAGAATATTACAATCTTGCACCATCAAAGGCATAGCTTTTAAAATATCAATTGTATCAAATTATTGACAAAATCACTATCTATTTTTGCTTGATTGGAAAGTACTACAATACAAATGTTTTAAGAACTAATTGTTGGGAGTTATTGTCCATTATTTTATTAGCTCTGTCCTGTACAGATTTGTTGCATTATTTTCTTTTATTAGGACTGGTTCATTGCCTGTAACATTGCTCTATTCTAAGCAAGTAGTTATGAGCATGTAAATCTATCTACTGTAAAGTAATTATCAAGAAATCATATTTCAAAAAGTTTCTTTCAAGATTAGTAAAATGCCAAATCCCATATGTTCCACAAGCTAAATAACATTAGCACAGAGTAAATAATAATCACCTCAAGTTCAAAGGATTTCTCATTTAATTGTGCTATCAGCTCAGCAACAGTCTGCCGTACAAAACAACAATTATTATTAGGTTGGACTTGGACTTCAAACAACAAAGCAACGATGTTAAGTGAGCATACCTGCGATACTCCTGATTGATCTGCCTTATCTGAAGATACAAAATAATTAGACATATGCTTTTCCAGCAAATATATTTGATCACTCTTTTCCCTAATTTCGTCTTTTAACCTTTTCATCTCCACCTTATTAACAAAAAAATACAACTATCAGGCATAATAGTCACAGTTATAATTCTAATCACAGACAAAAACACCATCTATATGGACAAAAAGAGATAGTAACCAACATCAATCTGACAATTCTGAGGATTTCCTGTTGTTTCTTCGGACAGCCTCTTTAAAGCACTTGAATGAAGTGCAATTTCTCCAGATAGTATCTTGTGCTGCTCTCTCAGAAGATCAATCTGATCAGCTGATCTGATGCTTGTCTAGAAATCGAAAAACAAAAGTGACATCTAATAAGGTAACTAAAAATATAGATGTCCGCATAATATACAGTCCATACACACCTTAGCCAAGAACTTAATGGCCACATATCCACCATATTTCTCCATGTTAAGATAAAAAAAAGTGATATTTTCACACTAATAACAATGATTTGACAGATATTTCTCATACTGAAGACAACATGTGGCAACTCTTCTAGTTCTAATATCTAATAATTTAGAAAATTAAAATGATCATCAGATGAAAAGTAATAGTAATATTTGAAAACAAAAGGAAGTAATTACTGAACACAAACCAAGCAAACAATCACTGCTAATAAACTTCTCTGCTAAGACAGAGACATTTATGCACGGAATTGCATTTAAGGGTAAAACTGCATGCTGAATAGTACATTAATTACTAGCACATTGAGGTTATTTGTCGTGGTTTTGAAAGCATTTAAGTGACTTTTGAGACAACAATACTTTACTAGTTATTGGCATATCAGGGAACAATCAATCTGTTTTTTGTCCACTTCAATACTATAGTGAACATGACAGTTAATTTTTACAAATGCTATAACTTAACATTTTCTTCAAAGCTGCAATAAGAAGTAAAATCAGAAGCCAATTACATACCAAAGGTGTCTCGTGTCCCAATAAACTATCTTCGTGAATATCTTTATCCTCTCTTGCCTCTGATATAAGATCAGCAGATGGAGAGCTTTCTGGAGGTAGAGAATGGGAAAGTCTGGACTCGGCATGGTTAACACTTTCTGCTTGAGGTGTAGAAGGTGTGCTAGTAGATTTTGCTCCACTTGATTTATCACTAGTGCCTGCCAAGGCACTATCCCGTTTCTGATAAAAATAGCGAAACACACAAGCTTAGAGAAAGAGAATTTTAACTTGCGATAATTACTTAAAAATAATTATTCATTGTACAAACTACAGATAGGTATACGTAAGATGTTCAACAAGGTACCCAGTCATGTGCATCCCCAGTGTGCATCAAAATAAATGTTACTAGATAATAGAATCAGAGAGAATTCTAAAATGGAAAATTCTGTTTGTAATCTGTTTTTCACATTATGAAGCAGTTACACAGTGAACTGGTGTTTATACAAGTGAGTCAACTTCTGAGTTGGTTATAACCAACTAACAGAAGCTATGATACAATGTGCCTTTACTAACTAGTTAAACCCCAGTATCTGTTGCTGACTAGACTTAGTGAATTCCTGATAGACTTGTATTCTCTATCACTAGATGATAATAAAGTTACAAAAAGTATATAACTTGGTGACATGCATGACCTACAGAAAGCTTAAATTCTTATGTAGTTAAATCAAATTCAGTCAAATAAGTTTTCAATGATGATTAAAATTCTTAAATGTCAAGTAATCTCTATAACATAAACATAAAATGATTCCTATTAAAGAGGTAAAATGCATTCCAATTTCAGAAGTTTAAATAGGAATTACAAAATAATAACAATGCGTAAATATAAAGTCAGTGCTAAACCAACCTGTGACATAATTTTAAATACAAGTTCTTACGGGAGTTTAGGTCCTTAATTATCAAAAAATGTAGAATGTTAAAGAATGGGAGAAGCAGACAACAGATAAGAGGATCAGTCACATAGTCTGATATAGGTTTAATAATAAAGATGAAAGTCGAAGAATTCAAATCAAAGCTCATAATCAATAGAAGAAACTTGAAAAAATTACATATTTCAATCATGTTATCATAATTCCCTAACATTAGCAGTAGCAAACAGCAATGGACAACTTACACGTAATTTCAACCAATTTAGAAGTCCATGTTTCTTTGTCTTTTTCTCCTCTTTTAAAGAATCATCAGCTGTTGCAGCATTTCCCTCCAGATTAACATATAGGTCAATATTTTCCTCATCTAAGATTAAATCCCGCCTTTTATATGGAAGATATGCCAGCTGAAAACACAATTGATAATGAAAAATATAGGGACGGACAAAAAACAAGTAAAAGTTATCTGAAGTCCTGGTAAATTTCTTTTGGGGAGGGGGGAAAAATTAATGCAAAACGAGAAATACCTCTTCTTCTCCAAAGGAATGTCTTCTACGAGGGCCAGGTCTGTTAGGAAATCTAGCTGGCTGTGATGCTTTTGTGGAGACCAAAATCAACTTAGTCAATCGTTGAATTCTGCCTACCAAAGCAGCTTTAGCTTCTTCTTCTTGTTCCAATCTGGATTGCAACTTAACTTGACCATCTTCTAACTTTACATAATTACAATTGAACAACATTCAAAATCAGAATGCTAGTTTTATAGAATACAAATGAACTCAATAAGCAGTAAATTTACTTCACAATACTTGATTAAACTCATTTCCAAATACATACATAAGAAAAGAGTTTTGTTTCCTTAAAAAAAGTAATTAACTGTTTGGCTTTGATATTTATGCAGGTTCACTTAGGTACTTCCGCCAAAAAAGGAGTATGTACTTTATGTCAATAGTTGCAAACAGTAATAAAAGTTACCAAGAATAACAAAAACTACAGACAAATAGAATACACAGATTTGTATTACTCACTCTGCAATGTTTATTACTCGGTTTCTAATTTTCAATTTGTATCCAACTTGTAGTATAAAAGTAGTTCCTACTTAGTACAGTACCCCCTTTTTTGGAGGGCATCTGTTTATTTCAGAACACATGATCCACATATTTGCATTTTGAAGTCTAACTTAAATCTACAATTTTTATTAAACAATCCTAACAAACAAAACAGAAGACTGTGATTTATATAAAGCATTACCTACCTTTTGTTTTAGAAGCACAATGTCATTATCCCCAGTATCTTTTGCCTGAACTGTGACAATGCCCCTCTTTAATTGTTCCAATTCTTCCTTTAAGCATTGAATCTCTTGTTGGTATTTCTTGATAAGTGACTTCTCATCAATAATCTGCAGGTTTAGTTGAAAACAATTAGAAAAGGAGCCAAAGTGATGGGGATCACCTATGAGAAAAGGGGTTCGAAAAAGAAAAACGTTAATCATCTTAGCTTTCCAATCATGCTAAATATACTTTGTGCCAGTTGCGCTATTTGTTGTTCCGTAGGAACAAATTTCTAATTTAACCAAAAAATAATATTGATGTTAAATTACCTTGTTTTGTGCTGTTTGTATTTCAATGTGCTTTGCCCGGTGAGCAAACTTCAATGTATTATGCGTCTCTTCAGTACTACTTGATGAGGGAGTTACTGTGCAAATGAGCTGCGTTTTAAATGAGAATATCAAAATAGTTTATTTTGTTTCAGCATTTCTACCATAAAGATCTGTATAATGGAACTTATTCTTCACAAAGTAATATATTCATGTACAAATATCTACACGAGGAAGCCTTACAGATACACGTCCATGACCACTGAGCGAAGACTGAAGTACTCTAGTCAATTTGGAGTCCCTATATGGTATGTGGCTAGCTTTAGCTTCAGTCAATTTTGAAATAACCTGTGCAACAAAGATAACTACACTTAATTACAGAAGCACGCAGGTCCATTGAATATAACAGCATTCAGTGAATATCTATGCTCGGCAGCTACTGCACAGAGATCACTATGAATAGAATGCGCTGTCATCAAACAATAACAGAAAGGATGTCATAATATTATCAGAAAGCACAATTGGTTGCTTAAAGCCTTATAATGGAGTGATAACATTCTAAAGGCGAGGTGATCACTGCAGGACAAACATGTACTAAGTTAATTCATAAAAGAAACTGAAGGCCAAAGCATTCGAAGAATGTAGAAAATGAAGACCATGGAGCTGGTAAATGGGAATGTGGTACAAGACAAAAGGATCTATTGTACTTCAGGAACAAATCGAAGTACTTCAGGAAAAAACCACGATGATCCTTTCTGAGTATGAACTTTAATCAACTTCAATACAAATAATTTGGAAACTACAATTTAGCTGTCTCTCTCTTTTCTCCAACTCCTTTCCAAACACATTATGCTGCTTTATTTGTCCTCCTGATTTATTTTAAAATGAAAAAAATATGATTTTGTCTTCTTGAATTTAATTTCTCTATCCTAAGTTTCTTTTATTTTTTGAAAAATTGGAATTTTCCAACTATGCATACAATTAAGAGGTTGTCATGTCACATGTGTATTGACAAACATGTATTAACAATAAGATAGTGATTTGTCGTGACCCATTTGTTGTTGTCCAATCCACTATAAATCCACTTGCAAATCCTAACTGTCAACAAACAATTATTACAGCGGCTTAAGCTATAAGATAAAGGCACCCGAATTATTTTACAATACATCTCTAACACACCCCTCATGCAAGAGCCTATTGGGTTTGGGCATGAAGTGTGGATGCATAGGCCGACCTAACATGTGCTAAAATTCATCTTTTTATCAGGAAAATGATATCAAGCCATAACCGTAAGGATCAAATTCTCGATTATCACGTCATAAAGGCTCTAATATCGCATCAACGACCACCGCCACCCAAAGTGTAAGCAGTTTGGTAAATGCCCATAAATAATTCTATATTACATCACTAAAATATACCCAGAAAAAATGGTTTGAGACCTCACAGTTCCAAGAGTTAGAAGACTTTTATTGATATAAGATCCTTCTCTCCTTCTCATGCCAGTTGTTTCAGCTTTTGAACTCTCTGAACCTGCTAGATCAAGGAGATTCTGCATGTATAAATAAAATATTAAAAAAATGTAAGATACAAAATATGAACATGAAATCATTACCAATGCTGAAGCTTGGGAGTAAAGATCACATATACAAAGCAAATGAAGTTCAACCACTAAATTTAATATAATTACCAATTGTGACAGTGTTACTGCTTCTCCTTCAATATTTTCACCACAGGGACTACTCTCTATGGTCTGTAACAAAATAGCATGAATTAAAAAGAATATAAGGAATATAATGTGTGTGTGTGTGTGTGTGTAATATCATATGTGTGTGCGCGCGTGCGCGCACGTGTGCGTGAATGAAAAGAAAGAAGTAGGTTACATCCTGATGTTCCATTTTCTCATTCCTGAACTACTTAAAAGTTGGAGATTGTTATTGTTAAGATCCCATGCTACTAGTAGTCCTTATAAGGCTTACGAAATCCTCACCCCTTGAGTTGACTTTTGGGCATTTTGGATAGTCTTAATAATCATTATTTTACTTGAGTTTTTTTTATTTGGGGTTATTTTATTATTATTATTATTACTATTATTATTTATTATTAGTATTATTATAATTATTATTATGGGATTTTATAATTCCATTTCTGGATTGTCTTTTTTCATCTAACAATACGGTTAATTACTATGTTGTTTGGTTAGTTATTATGATTGGCTCTGTTGGATAAGTTAGGCTCTATTCGGCCTATATATAGACCTTCAGTGTAAACTTTCGTATGATTTTTTATGATTGTATAATATACAGCCGTTATTCAGAGAGCACTAGATTTGAGCCAGAAACGTACTCCACGAACTTCTGATTACTTGGTTCTATAGCAGATGATGGTCTGTGTTTATTCCGAGTTTCTTCATAGGAATTCATTTGTTCGTTATAGGAATGAATTACCATTTACATGGCTCAAAAGTGTAAGATACGAACATCAAAGAAAATAAATATAAAGATTTAATACATAATACATGAACAATGTTGTTAAATGATTAAACCCACCAGGGTAAATAACGTATGGCTCCTGCTGCTGAGTAAGTTGAAGTTTGTCGACCCAACATGTCTGTGCTCTGTTGTCAAATTAAAATTGTCAAGAATAAAGAAAAGAGACACGTCAAAGAACAGAAAATGTGGGAGACATCAAGTAAAATCATAGAACCCAATTCTCATGATCATTTACAGGACCAGCAAAACAATTTTTTAATAACAGACAAAACGTATCACTCCCTTCAGTTTATTTAATCTGTTATTTAAGGTAATGCATGTGTCTTAAGAAAAGTAAAACAATCTTTTTGACTAAAATGCCAGTAGTGTAGTAGGTGTTGGATAGAAAGACTAGTTAATATAGGGTACTTAAAATTTGAAATATAAATAAATAAAATAAGGATATCATTATAAAAATGTAGTTAATATAATGATATTCTAAAGTGACAAATGATTTGAGACAAACAAATATTCCAAACAGGAAGGATGCAGCAGCTTTTTGAGGATATCATATTAAGAGTTGTGAAATAATATACATGTTATTCTAATGCATGAGTGTAACCTATTTTCCCAAAAGAAAGGAACCAAACAAAGAATACTATGGAGATAAGTCGGAAAAATTGTTTTCTCATCACTGTTCGTGGTAACACCCAGTTTTAACATACATGAACATCACTGTTTAATTACAAAAGACACAAGCAGAAATATAAAATACCACACTATATAAATTAACCCAGGAGGAAACAAACCAAGCTGGAACTTTTACCTTCTCCAGCTGCAATGAGAGACAGTGCATGAGCAGGGGATAGTACAACCTCTTCCTTTATTCCCTCAACATAGGTTCCCTACATATGAATCAATATACAAATGATAGAGTCAGAATCATTAAGAAGTTTATGCTCAACATACTTCTATTTCTCAAGATTTGAGTTTTATCTTTCACTATGTTTGAAACAAAGATATATTTCTACATAAAATAATCTTACTGATGTTTTAACATAGAATTCATATACGACACTTGATGACAGTATCTTCTAGGAGTTTATCTCAATTTGACTATGGTTAAAGAATTTCAAAATAAAATAACATTTTGGCCCTTAGAAATCGAAGTAATTCAGAACAGGCAATCTTTAGGATTGATTTAGTAATACTTTAAAATAACGAGATAAAAAATGTTATTGGTACCTGAGCATCCTCTCTGACTCTTAAGTTCTGTCCTGCTGGATTTAATAAGTCATTAACCACCTAAAAGGTTTGAGAATAACAGTGTGAAGAATAAAGCAGCATTCATCAAATTTCTGTTCATGTGTGTAGAAGAACATATCAGCATGAACATAGCAACACAAGAAACAAGCCAGATATCAGAAAGAAGCTCACCTCATTGTAGATCTCCAAGTACGAAACTCGAAGGAGAAACTCTCGGTTTGGAGTCTGGTGTGAAGAAAGATCAGACATGTAATTCCTATAATGAAAAATGCAACAGAACAGACCAGTATACATACCTCTTGGATAATGCTAAAAACATCCTTCACGGCCAGAGGTATGATTCCAGGAGATCTTTGATCACCCTGCAATTATGAACTCGTGAGCAAGAGCACACTTCTTTCTTAGCATTATCAACAACTAATCTAAAGTCATAGCTGAACACAACATTATCAGCAATTATCACGATAACAGATAGTATCATTAGTTTTTATCTGACATTGTAGCATAGCAGATTATTAAGTAGCAGAGAAGGAATGTAAAAGCAGCACAGTTAGCGCAGACTTTTGGCCTTAAACGGGTTCAGCATATATAATACAACAGCAGTTAATATATGTCAGGACCATCATTGCAGGTCAAAGGTTAGTGAGTTGTGGCTTCGAACAAACAATTTTGAGCTTATGCATGCCGTGAAAATTTTTATTGAGCAAAATACAACAATTAACTAGCTAAAGAACCTTGCTGCTTCAATTCAATGCTATTGTATGCTTGTTAACATGTTAATAATCTAAAGAAAATACCAACACTCATCATTCATTTATCGGGGGAGAAAGGAAGTGTTAGATATTCTAAAGGCAAAATTACTCTAGGTGTCGTTTAAATTAATTTAAAATTTTGAATTGGCCCTTTATCTTTTTTTTAACCCGAACTGGTCATTTACCTTTCAAATTAGTTACACCGTCACCCTTTTTTAAACATTCAAATACATTTCCTTAACAAAAGGCATACGTCAATGTTGCATACATGACATGGATATCTACGTGTCTTCATCTTCTTCCCTCGCATGGCATGATGATGTGTATTCATTTTCTTCCCCTTCGTCTAAGAAAACCCTAGATTGTAGATTTATAGTCACAAAATCCATCGCATCCATGATTTCATTTCGCAGTTATCATTCAAATACTCGCAGTTGTATTCTACCTAGTGTGGTGGTTAAGCATATTTACTTCAATTAAGTGGTTAAGTCTTTAGTTGCTGCTTCTACTTAATGGCTAAGTCGTTTTGCCTATTTTGGCATTTGATATTTATTTGTTCCCAAAAATGGGGTTCTTAATTTTTTGGAGCAAGTTCCGTGGAAGAAAAGCGGAGGTTGAAGACTTCTAGGCCATTGCCCTGATTGTTATTTTTTATCTTTCAAAGGGTATATTTGTAACTAGCTTAAAGCTTTAAAAGCTTTAGCTTGAGTGGGGAGCTTTATAGTATCAATGTAGGTTTCAGTGTAGTTAATAGCAAATAGTTTAGCAACCAACCCCTAAAACCCATTGAGGTGTAGCGGGTAGCACTATGACCACTACGATGAAGTCTAGGGAAACAAATACATGGGACTAAGGTGTTGAAAAAACAGAGGAGAGGGCACTGACTTAACAAAATAGGGGACGGGGCAAGGGACAAAAACAGAGGGAGACGAGATGAACAGAGATGAAAGGCATGTGCAGAGAAGGAGAAACAAGATGAACAGATATGAAAGACAGTGGTGCAGAGAAGGAGAAACCAGATAAACAGAGATGAAGTGTTGGTGCAGAGGAGGAGAAGATGAAACGTGAGTGTCAAAAACAAAGGGAAAGTCGTGTGAGAAAAATCAGAAGGATAAAAGTGGTTAAAAACCATTAACCCACAGTAAGAAAGAAAACACCAAAAACACAATTAAAATATCATCAAACAGTAAAGAATTGAGGACAGTTTAGACATTTTGCGTTTAAAAAAGGAGGGCAATTTAGACTCTTCACAATTAAATCCATGTAGTGTGTCTTCTCCGCAAAATTCTTCGCGATTGCACCGGGACAACCAGCACTACCTCTACAATCCTAATCTGCGCCGCCACAGCTTATTAAGTGGCGCCGGACCACCATGATCCAATGCACCACCACGATTAACTACAGAGGTAGAATTGGTTTCTAATCTTAGAGTATCTTAAATTATCTACTAGGATTAGTTTCCATATGACTTGGTTATTATTGTGATTTATTTCCTAGTTTCCAGGTTTAATTATGATTGGGAGTCTTGCATCCCTATAATAAGGGATTAGTGCTTAGTCTTTTGTAGATATGATCAAATTATTATCAATTATATTACATCTTTATTCTTTTTCTTCTGCTTTTATCTAAAACCCATAACTTCAACAACTCCATATGATGCCAAGACTCAAAGTTGTAACTGAAGCCGAAAACAAATAAAGTTGCAAATCTATTGAGATAGTTAAGCATGGAAGTTCCCATGAAATTCAACTAATAGAATCAACCTCAAGTCCCCAACCCATTAATTCAATAATACATCAGAAAAAAGAATTGCAGGTATCACAATGGTCAGTATTTGTTCTTTTATGAATTAAGTGTGGATGAATAATCTTAAGTATCAATTTCATGATATTGAATGACCGTAAAAAACATATAACTGGTAAATTCATTATAAACATCAAGATCAACGAGACAGAAGATAAATGTGGTCTCACATGCATTGTATGAGTCTTCCCACTGCTTGTTACCCCATATGCAAATACTGTACCTGTATGAAAACCGGAGAGGAGTTCATTTGTTAATTACCCAGTATGTCAAGTATGCAAGTGAAAAACAATCTAGAAGTTCCTTAGCCATATATTTCTCCATGAAAGTGACTTTCAATTTGAATAGTCAACTTCAAGAAGAAAAGAGTTAAATGAACAAGCTTCTATATCAAGGAAATTGCATGACTACTACCATCCATTTGAGAAATGTAATGAGAGTCTCAAAAATTTCCATGGTCTGAATCAACATTTACCTTGGTTTCCTTTCTCATGAATTCTACAAAGGTCTGAACTTATTGGTTACTTTAGAAAAAGACGACGACATTATGTGAAGTTTGAACTGATTGCTGAAGATGTCAAATCTCAAACCTCTAGAGGGTATATCACAATCTGACTACCGATCTAAGAAATGTGGCTTGCAATCTCATTTTAACAATTATAAAAGGACTACGAGAGATCAACAGCCAAAAGCATATGACCTCTACACAAAAGGATCCAAATTATTTGGAACGCATCGCATTCCTTCAGAATTTTTTTTAAAAAGTCTTAAATACAATAGCTGCATAATTATGTCAAATTTTCACCACAAACGCGTTGCAGTTAAATCTTTTAATGTATCTACCAAAGCCCAAATACAACACTTTTTAATGCCCGCAATATCCAACTAAGAGCTAAAGCAACACAAACTATACAAAACCATATTAGATAAAGCTATTTACTGGAAATAAGACTTGGATACTATTTCATATCATGCATGCAAAATGTGATTTACATTAACATATTAAGGAAAATGAAAGGATGGCTTGAAATAGTCAGTTCAATCTGCTAATTACCATTGATGCCCTCCATAGCACCACTAACAACATGCTGCGCAGAAACATCATAGACATGCCGAGTTGTGGTTGTGGGACCAAAGACGCGATCTAGAAACAAACAAAAAATGACGATTTAATGCACAACATTGAAAATGAGATAAAGGACACAGAGAGGACCATTCATTAACAATGAAATTCAGATAAACTTAAAAGAATATCTCAAACAATATCATGAACAGCTTTGTAAGTATCATTACATATCATTACTCTGCCTGTCAAACATTGGGAAAAACTACTAAAAAAGACCTTGCAGTTGCACTAAATGGTTTTGGATAAGTTTTGGTGTTTCTTAGGTAGCTAATATTGAAGAATGAAATAGACCCAACTTAACACGTAACGACTTGATTGTTGTTTCTGTTGTTGGCTTGAAGTAACATAACAAAGAGCAGGAAGGCCTGAATTTACAAAGAGAATTAGCTTCTCAATTCTTTTGCTAATTTTGTTGGATGCCACTTAGGTAGGCAATATTCTACGTTAATATCCTCAAGTGACTTGCTTCATTTTGAAGCCTTATGACCCGAAAGGCAAAAGATATGAAAAAGATGAGATAACTGGAAAGGCAAAAGTTATGAAAAATATGAGATAACTGGAAAGGAACGATATTTGCTTTTCATTAGGTCAGATTCGCTGATTACATGCTAGTTTGTCTACCATGACCATCCATCTCTATCAGAATTCCAGCAGGGGTCACTCAGAGGACTGAAAAGATTCCGAGATATTTTGTTAGGAGCTCAAAGAAAATGAGACAGAAAATTAGATAGAAAGATCTAAAAGATAAGAGTTATATCATAGAACTCTGAACAGAAAATGAGGAATAGAATTTCTCCCTTTTCCAAGGGCTAACCTTCACAAAGGATCTCTCCTTTCATTCACAAGCTATCAATTGTAAGGAATGACAACTCCCCAATCTGCATTCCCCTGATTATCCAACTAATATCTTCTATCTATCTAACTAAACTTACTAGTGGGCTAACTGACTAACATCTGGCCTCTACCTAAATGATAAATATTAAGATATTTATTTTTGTCAGGTGTAGGAGATAAAAGAAGGATCATTTGACATATCGTGGATTTCCCATTTATCTAGGATTCTGTGACACATACTTCTGAACAGGAGCCTCTTTTAGTTTATGTTGTAGATCTTTCTTCCAATTTCTCACTCATTCTCCAAACCCAGAACATTTATTTCTAGAGAAACCATTTGGAATCCAAAATCTATAAGATCAAGTATTTCATTTGAGCAGCTGTACTCAGCCAGCAGACCAATACTAATGGTATGCATGCTAATACCTATCGATTGTCCTGAGAAATAGGTGTGCATTTTTTCCTACCCTGTCTAGAAGCAAGCTACACTCTTTTGGACTATTTACTGACCCTTGGTTGTGTCCTCAAAACTTGGAACATTCTCTGATTTTCAGAGGTTTCAGCAGTAGTGGTGAGGAAAAAGTTATTTGGCAGAGAGCTCCTGTCACTGCTGAGCTTTGGCACCTTTTGTCAGAAAGGAATGCTCTGAATTTTAAAATAATGTGTCTTTCCTAATCAGTGCATTGGAACAAGATTTTTCACTAGGCCTCTCTTAGGTGTTCAGCACATGGATCCCTTCCTAGATTATTTTTGTCAATGTGATGACTGGCTTTCTTCTTAGTTTTGTTTCAGGTGGATTCATTCTTACAAAAATTCCTTTCATTACCCTCCCCCCCCCCCCCCCAAATAAAAATTATGGTTTTCGCATCATCAATTATTATCATTATGAAAGCGATAATTTCATCTTCAATGTGATTAACATTGTTTTAAAATTTTAAGCTGTACATTTCAACCTCAAAACCACTTATGCATGCTTCACCCTAAATATCAAATGAAATAATGTAAACAACAAAAATAAAAATTTCCCTCTACAAATATCAGTTTTACATAATGTACCGTATGCATATGCTATGGACGGATTATACTCATTTCGTACTATAGTCTCCCCATCTGCATACCAAGCAATCTCCTCGCCTTGACGAATTTCCCTAGGACTGTCCAACACATAAAAAACCTCAATCAAATTATCAAGCATCTGAAGAACACAGTCACAAACAACAACACATAATTCACAAAAGGAAACACTTACTTCAAAGGCCGAAACCGAACCGTCACAGTGACATTTTCTTTCGTTTTTTGTTCCTCCAAAGGCGCAGTTTCTGGATAAAAATGCTGTGGCGGCTTACTTCGCGCCGATGAAGACGCCGGCGAGCTTGGAGCTTCAACTGAGGTTTCCTGAAACTGTTTAGAAGATGATGTGGTTGAAGAAGAAGGCGAATTCGCACCTTTTCCGCCACTGGATCCAAATCGTTTTGCTTTTAAACCTTGTTTTGATGCCATTGACACTTCTCTTCAAACCTTCAATAGTCAACACAACACAATAAATAATTGAGTTTCATTTCATTTTATTTAATTCAGAAAACGCTAAACTGCATATTGTTATAAATTTGTTAGAATAACGGAAATAGAATAATCCAGTAATCGTGTGAAAAAGGCACGAAGAGGTGAATTACTTCGGCAAGTGTTTGAATAAATGCATAAAGATTAGGAAAACGAGAAGGTATAAAGAAATAAAGTGAGGGAAAGATAAGATAAGAAAGGAATATTGACCTGAAAAGGAAGAATCAGAGGCGCATTGTAGGGAAAAGAAGGAGAGATCGCGTAGAAAGAGAAGAAACAGATCCAAAAGAGAAGGGAAAGTGTGAGGTAGTAGGTAACGGAGTAAGCTAGAGTTCAGTGAGTAAAGAAAAACAGTTCATCGTCTTCAGCAGTATTACAGAAGTAACAGTCGGAGAGAGAGAGAGAGAGAGAGAGAGAGAGGGGTAAGAATTGGTTATTGCCTTGGCTTTGAAGCGAGGGCGATGGGATGCCCTTCATCAATCAAACATGTATTATTTGATTAATTATGGTTGTGATTATTTTTAATGATTGTGATTAATTAATTTTAGTTTTAGGTTGAAACTTTTTATTTTTAATTCATTTTAGTGGGTGAGGGATGGCCCTCGGTTCAAGAAGGCTGAAAAATCCTTCCAGAGAGTCGTTGAGCATTTACAAAGGTACAGATAAAAAGGAAATGAGGGTATGAAATTGAAGCAGTGGTTGTGTAAAAAATTCCTACGAAGTGTAAAATAAAAGACGGGGGAGAGGGTTAGAATAAGCAACAGGACAGAAAATAAAGATGGAGAGACCGTGTGGTGTAGAAAACATCGGGGGAGGAGTACAAACTAGAAGCAGAAAGAAGACAGAAAAAAAACACGAGTTGTTGACTTGTTGTGGGTCTCTCCTCTTGTCAATTTTCTACGAATCCCTTTCTCCTTTTATTTTCCTCTCTTGCTGGGTAGTAAATCATAAATATGGATTTACCACTACTCGTTAATTCCTTTTTAGCGCGCATTTAGGCAGAGGTGCAATCCAGAGATTGGTGGTGCTCAAAATCGGGCAGGAACCCCAATGCGCACTGATTCTTTTTTCAAAGTTTCAACTTTCAACTCCGATGTGCAGTGCACTGATCCTCTTTTCAAAGTTTCACGGGAGCCGCGTGCGACAATAAGCAAACAAGACACTTGGACTATGGCTTGGCATTATTATTTTGGGCCTCTTTTCCGACGTCCCTTGCAACTCACCCCACACCCAACCCCCAAAATAAATCTGCGAAATGACCAATATAATATTAATGAGGCATGCGCTTCGTGTTTTTTTTAAATTTATACCGATTCGGTTAGGGTCAGTCGAAAATTTACGGTTAGGCACACCCGAACGGGTATTTCTTTGAGACACACCCCTCTTTTACACTATTCAGTTGACCTCAACCGAAATTTTGTGGGAGGTCTCAACCGAATCCACTATTTTTTCTTCTTGGGGGTGTTTTTGATTTAAGGGTATTTTGGAGATTTAGGGGCTTTGGGGGGTGTGGGCTGAGTAGTAAGGGGTGTGGGATAAGTCTGGGCCTATTATTTTAACTCAAGCGTTAAGTCCTCGTTGTTAGATGTATACTTAAATTTCAGCGTCATAACCAACATGATGTGGTACAAGTAGTAGATACTTAGGTCTCTTAACCATTTGATCATGAGTTCAATCTTTGGTCGGTGCATATGGAAAAATATTTGTTAGAAGAGGTCAACCCCTTAAATGAATCTTCGATACATTGAATGATTGATCTCCACAATCGTCGTGGAGAATACATTGGTTTACCAACAAAAACATCAGCGTCATAGAGACCTCACCTCTTGCATTCAAATATGTGTGTCATTATGTTACGGTATATTTGGTACTTATTTGTCATTTTATCTAAGTTGACTAAGAAAATTCAAGCAGTAAAAATAGGACTCGTTATGTTACGAGTGTTTACAATGTGATTTCGTTATGCAACCGTTCGATTCCACTACAAGAAGTTGCACAAGAATCTTTAGAGACTAAAAGATTTTCTCCAAAAATCAAGCAAGAAAACTACATAAGAATCTTTAGAGACTAAAAGATTTTCTCCAAAAATCAAGCAAGAAAACTACAATGTTCCCGAATTTCACAACAATGATTTGCGTTCGTTTTTTCAATGACTAAACGGAATGTGATCATACCATGGAGATGTCTGGCATCGCCATCAACATCTCCTAATGATTCACTTTCCTCTCACGATGTTCACGTTACGACACATCAAGCACCTTCTTCGTTAAATCCTCAAAGAATGACTTTTTGCCCAGGCAGTTACCAATGATTCACTTTCCTCTCACGATGTTCATGGAACTAAATGTTCTTTCAAGGTCAGGATATATAAATTATATCAGAGGATGGGTGACGACCCAGTAGATTAGTATACTAGGGGAGGGAAAGTCATGAGCCCCAGAACCTAGGCCTCAAAAGGTTTGAAGCTAGCGTAAGCTAGTGGAGAGGTTCAATGGTAAAGGTGTGGTCATTACCGGAGATGTACTATGGCATGTCAGGAAAATCTATATGCACGTAGGACCTATATGGACTACGATTAAATGAAAAGGAATAAATGGACCGAGAGTCAATGTGAGGGGTTACGGTAGGACTCACTGAGATAATGTTTATCTCACCCTTTATATGTTGTTATTTTACAGATACTCAGGGAAATAACAAGGCAATGAAGCATGGTTGATGAGATCTTAAGGAGGACATGAAGTATTAGACTTATGTTCATGATGTTTTTCCCTTAGTGATTGTACTTCGATTTGATGACTTGAATTTGTTTTAAGTTATGTAATCGTTTCCGCTTTTCTTGTGATGGTATTGAGCACTAGGTTATGAGGATATTGAAAGACATGGAACCGATATGGTTTTCGATTAAATTATGAATGTTAAGACTGTTTGATGTTAATCATCGAAAAATTTTAGTTGTGTTCAATATCTAAACAGGAAATATTACTCTGATGTATGTCAGTTCGTGCATCTTAGCATTTCTACTTGATAAAAATATTAGGGTGTTACATAACTATTCTCTCAAAGGGAGACAGACCTATTAAAGTTCAAGAAATCAAAGAAAAACTTACACCTCTTTGGAGCTCTATTGGTAAATGGGGAATCACCTCTCTTGGAAGAGGATTTTATGAATTTTCATTTGCTTTTTTAGAGGCCATGAGAGGGGCTCGGGCAATTAATTCTTGGAAATTTAAGTCGGGAATCTTGAAACTCTTTGCTTGGACTAGAGATTTCAATCCGAAATTCCAAAAGTAAACAAATGTTCAATGTTGGATGCGTCTCATGGGAATGTCTCAAGCATATTGGAGACGGAGAATTTTATTCTCAATTGCTAGTAGTGTTGGAGTCCCTATTTGTTTAGATGATGCTACAGGCAAGCATGCGGAGGATCGTTCTTTTGGCCACTACGCTAGAGTCTTGGTGAACATTGCCTTAGAGGTAAGTTTTTTGAGCAAATCTTGGTGGAATGTGAATCTTTTGCTTTTGTTGTAGGTATCACATATGAAAGATTACGAGAATTCTGCAATTATTGTCAAACTATTGGCCATAATACGGATACTTGTAAAATCCGAGAGAAGGTCCAAGAGATGACACGTGATTCAGGCGCCATGGTGCCCAAGATATACAAATGCAAGATTGTTAGGGGGTTCTGTGTATGAAGCACGCCATGAAGGTGAAGCGAATCATGTCGCTACTTCTGATGTACAGGTTCAAAACACAGAGAGAGAAAATGTTAATAATCTGCAGCATAAGGATCTCAATAACAGAGAAGGTATTCATTTAGATGGAACTTATTCAGCAGATGCTAAATAAAAGTACAAACAGGAATCAAATTCTTGTTGACATTGTTTCGGTCGCTAATTCTCGTAATGGGAATGCTTAGGAGCCAAACCAGTAACAACAAGTTATGTTATCTCAACGCAATACCCCCCGGTCAATCTCTTAACCGAGAGGGTTCAAAATTACAGAGTCTTCATAATGAAGTTATAGCAGACCATATTTTTAACAAGCAAAAAAACCCAACTATCGATTTAGTGTGCTCTGAGCCCAACAAAATTCAAATCCTTGCTAATATAAATTAATTCTACTCCTCCTAGTCGATCTTTTGGAAATAATAATACTAACTTCATTCATGATTTACAGGTTCTTAAACCAAAGGAAATTTTGGGCTTATGAGGATATGAAGGAGGAAGAGGATCTTGAATATGTTAAGGACTCTTTTGAACATATTTTGACAAAATCTCGAAGGAAGAAGTTGAGAGAAAAGAAAAATGGTCCTTCTAAGAATAGTTATCAAATCCGGTCAAGGACTATTTCCAAAGATACTAATTAACGAAGTGTTTCTTTTGGTATTTTAGGGCATTGCTAAACCTCCTTCATTATTAGCTTTAAGGAATTTGTGTTCATTTTCAGGTATCCATTTGGTGGCTTAACATCCCTCGTTTTATTGCCAATAACTTTTTTAGGAATAGAGTGGTTTACCACAATACTGATTTTCTTAGTGTGTTGCATTGCATTGATTGCAAGGTTTTGGTTCATGTCCCCTCTTGCCTGTTTTTTCTTTTTTTTATTAATAAATTTTGGACGTGCAAATGATTGGTGCAGTGTCAATCTGGTTGGGATGTCTGTCTTTCACAGTGATGTTATTATACTCCCCTTTGTTGTTTAAAAAATGTGATTTTGTTTTGTTTTGAAGTAAAAAGTCATACAATTCGAAAGAAAAACAACATACAAATTGATTTGGTTTGAAAGCTTCTCTTTAAAAAAAATTTGAACCAATTAGCTCCTAATAAATTTGGTTTGGATTGGAGCTATAATTAGGTTTTTAACGAGTCGGAATTTTTTTTATATATATTCTCTACAATGCGTTTGAAAAATATATTTTTCAATTGTGATAAGTATGTTCTGAAAAATATTACGAATGATATATTCTAAAAAATATTATGTTCATAAATATATATTATAAAAAGTATAGCGTACCTCGTGCATGGGTAATTGTGTGCACGGTCGGTTTGCTTTTACTAATAGAGAAATAAAAAGACAATAAAACCATGTCACACGTGTAATTGTCTGTCCTCAGCAAGCAACACCATTCTCTTGGTATTTTACTCTATGAGTTGTCCTTAAATATATTATTCAGGCTTTTCTACCAAATCTTTTTGTGAATAGCTATTTTTTGCCTCTCTCGGCAAGCATCTCTTCATTGAAGTTCCTAGCTAACTCCTTCATGGGTTGAACCACCTCAGAATTGATGATCTTCTCTTTAGGAGAGCCCATCGCTTCAGTTTGGGTAGTGCATACCCCTTCTCTCTTGTCCATACTTTGCTGAGGCTACCAAGTTTTCTCATGTGGCTGATCTTCTCAGAAATAGGGAAAAAGTAGAAAGGATAGGATAAATATAGGCTATTATGTAGCCTATTCCTCCTTTTGCTCAAATTTTGAGCAAATCGATATGGGCTCGGCTAGGCCCTTGCCTAAGCTAGGTTCTCCCTCGACCAATCACTCAACAGATTTTCGGTGTTAACAACAACTTATTTTGGAGAATACTCACTTTTTTAAAAAAATTATCTATTTTAGAAGTTTTCCATCCATTTGTTACAACTTTAAAAAAAAATCTAAAAACTGCTTCAAATGAGAATCTGTTTTGAGTAGCTTCTCATAAAAAATATTTTTTTAATAATGATTTACTCAAAATAAGTGATTTTTAGTATGTTACACAAACACATTTTTTTTTAATTTTCTTATAAACCTTTAAAAACTAATCTTTAAATTATATATTAACAAAATCTCTTATTTCTTAATTTGTAACAAACGGACCCTATATCTAGATCCTATTTGTTATGGACTAAAAAATAAGTGATTTTGTTGTTAAATAATTTAGAGATTAATTTTTAGGGATTTTTAAGAAAATGAAAAGTTATTTTGTGTTTGTGTAACATATTGAAAATCACTTATTTTAAAAAAATCATTCTTAAAAAAAATTATGAGAAGCTACTTAAAATAGATTCTCATTTGAAGCCGCTTTTAGATTATTTTTAGATTCTGTTCAGTCCCAAGCGGTTGTTCGGTGACTGCTACTGGTAGGTCTCCTGCCGTCCAAGTGGCATGTCAAAGTGATCCCGAGTGGGGTACTTGCGATGTCACTCCAACACCCAAGTCAGTATTGAGAATTATGGAGTAGTATAGCAAGGAATGAGAATGTACCTATTTGTGGCAATGTGAGCCAGTATTTATAGAGATTTGTGTCAGCTTTGAGCTGTTGGATCAATCAGGTGGATCTGAATCGTTCAGTCATGAGAGCCATAAATGAGCTGATTTATTGTGGATATGGGTCAAAGTTGTTGGACTTCTCCATGTTACATTGCTGAGTGGGCCTCTTGGCCCAGTCCAGAACAGATTCTCATTTTTTTGAAAAGCTGTAACAAACAGATGGAAAATTTCTAAAATGGATTATTTTAAAAAAATTGATTATTCTTCAAAATTAACAAACGGGATTGAATTAACACAAAACATGAGTTAAACTAAATTATAAAATGATCAAATATTAATGTTTAAAAGAAAATTATTTCGTATTATAATCAAACATTTTTTTGAGGATGTGTTATAAACAAACGTATCATTTGTTTTCTCGGTATATGTGTTTTCACTATAGTTTGTGACATTAATAAAAAATCATGACATATCAATTTGTATAATATTTGGACTAGTTAGATATATTGAATTGAATGCTTCTCTAATTTGAGTGAAGGAAAAGTTAATCTAAGGGCTCACACCTAATTGAATTATGAATGCACTTAATCCTGGTCTTAATTTGATAGCAAATTATAGAACGAGACCAACCAACTAGTGTCACAAAAGGAATAGGGATAACGAAAAAATAAACTTTGGTTTGAGCTGTCTGCTGGCGTTAGACATACATTATGCAGTTGCCAGCACATATGACATACGTGACCCTTTATGACTTCTGGTAGTACATGTATAATTTGCAATATGTTTGATATATATATATATATATATATATATATATATATATATATATATATATATATATATATATATATATATATATATATATGATAAAATAATAATGAAGTATTCTTTTCATGCTCCCAACCACTTTAGGGGGGGAGCTTGAAATCATGATCAATTCCTTTTGGTTGGGCAACAACCAGAGTTCAAGAAAAGGCATCCATCAGTTGAATTGGGACAAACTAACCATGGGGAAAGAATATGGAGGTATGGGTTTTCGTCATTTCCATGGTTTCAATTTAGCTTTGCTAGGGAAGCAATCGTGGAAAATTATGACCCACGCGGATACTATAGTTGGTCGTGTCTTCAAAGCCAAATATTTTTCGGATGGTGACTTTATGGGGGCTCGCTTGGACCATAATCCCAGCTACATATGACATAGTATCTACTCTTCCCGGGTGGTGGTTAATTTGAGAGCAAGATGGAGACTAGGCAATGGGAATCATGTCTCGGTGTGGAAGGATCCATGGTTAAAAGGTAGAAATGATGCGTTTGTTCATTCGCCAATAGTTGAGGGGACAGAGAACTTGAAAGTGGTAGACCTTTGGAGAGATAATAAAGATGGATGGAATGAGGAGTTGGTTGATTTTCTTTTTCTTAGTTAGGAGGCGACAATTATAAAAAAGATGGTTATTCATAATTTAGGAGATGAAGATAAACTTGTTTGGTGGAGAAGTCGCAATGGGGTGTACTCGGTTCGTTCCGCTTATTTTGGAATAATGGAGGACTTGATTGATAGCTCTCATCTTCGTGTTCCGGGTAATTGGATGCAAATATGGAGACTCAAAGTTCCACAACGTGTTAAGATTTTGCTTTGGAGAATGGCTCAGGGTTGTTTACCAACACGGTGTAACTTGGCACGGCGTCATATTCCGTGTGAAGAAGAATGTCCTATGTGCACTAATGGGACTGAATCTGATTTACATCTGTTTTTTCAATGCACACAGGCTGTACAAGTATGGAGCGATACCAATTTTGCTGCTGAAGTTCATCGCCTTATGCAGCAAAACAGCAGCTTTACGAATGTTTTTTTCAGCTGCTGGCAGCGTTAAATCAGGAGCAACGGCAGCAACTGGCCATGGCTCTTTGGGCGTTTTGGAAGCAACACAATGATAAAGTATGGGATGGAATTGAAAATCCAACAACAGTGGCAATCCAACAACAGTGGCAATTCAAATCGCTATGGCAATCCAACAACAAAAAATAATGTAAGTTACAACCACAAAGATACAATCATACAACACAGAAGAGGATACTAATTATTTAAATAGATTTTCTAACTACTCACACTCACACATTGAAGTGGTATTTGTTTTTGACATACATTGCATGGCATTTGTCGATTGAGCATCTTCTTCTGCATTAGATGTTTTTCAAGTAAGATACTCGCTCCCTCCAATCATTTCGCAAACATTAAGAAATATTATAAATAAGAAAAAGAGAATGGTAGTTTTATATATAAAGTTATCCGTATTAATTATATCAAATTATTTTGGGTGCAAACCTTTTGGAGTATTTTGGTGTTTTGTGTTTTGGCCTTTATCATCTGATCTCCTATCTTAGCCTTTACATTTTGTTTGTGCTGGGTGTTATTAATAAAACTCTTCCAATTATCAAAAAAAGTCCTTATTAATTATAATGATGTATATTTTGTTGTGATCAAAGAGCGCAAAAGCCCAAAACAAACTAAACCAATAATAGGTATAACCTTTCGTCTACCGTTAACATTGTGCGTGAGAAGGGTGGAGCCAGGGCGGACATGTGTATTGGTGAGGGGTTCATTTTTTTTTGATAAGCAATGTTAGTGGGGGTGGGGAAATGTTAGTTTCCGGGGTTTGAATCTGAGACCTCCTTCTTGCACTCTTTTGGTGCACTCCTTCGATATCCCTTAGCTCGCCAACCCAGCTACCTACTTGGGATTCATTTGAATCCATGAAAAAAGAACTCTATTTCTCCTCTATAATTTTTTTTGATAGGGATTTCTCTTATAAGTAAGCAAGAGGGAGCGAGGCGGTGCTTCATGCCGCAGGAGCTTAATGGTATTTACACAATCAAATTCGATGATGATCCATCGATGACCTTTGCCCCAAGATATGGAGAGATCATGATAAAAATCCCAAAGTCCGATTTCTAGAACCGGCAATGCTTTGGTTGTTAGTATAGTGAAGATCACTCCTTTGGTCTCCCGTTGTTAGTTTGCCCAGGGCACCAAAAATCTAAGGATCTGCCTTGACTATCACCATGACTACTACAGTACTACTATGTTTGGTGTTCACACGCGAACATACAACATACATGACCAAGGGAGACATTTATTTAACATACTGGGAAGAAATATTTATTTATAAAATAAACATACAACAATTGCCAAATTTATATATCTTCAAGGTATTCGGATATCAGATGTCGACAACGCCACAATTAAACAAGGGTATGTATCCATGAAAATGACTCAATTTCTTTCTGATTTTTTCTGGGAAGACTTTTCAAACAGTTGTGGAAGAGTTTATCTCATTCAGTATGCGATAGTATCTATTATGCTCTGAGGTGTTTTTGAATTCAGGAAGGAAATCTGTAAAGAACCTTAGAACTGCAGCAAGATGTTGGGTGTCACTGGAAACAAAAGCTGCTTCTAAGAACAACGATGGCCGGATGGTATCCACCTGAAAATAATTCTCACACTGGTTAGCTTTGGAGTTCAAAAACCCTGCAATACTTTCATGCTTCCAAATACAATAATCTTTACATTACAAGTTACAACTACTTGAAGTAGTTCTTGATGGTATGTTTTCAGTAACAGCAGATAGACTATACTACTAACCATTTACTTCAGATAGCAATATACATACATATACAATATAGTTGCAACATACATCAACAACTTGAAAATTTCTACGGTTGCGTGTGGAAGCAAACAAAAGGGCTTTTGATGGGAACCAAGATGTGGTCAATGTTGGTGATCTGATCTTGCTGTTACTTATCATGATGAGCCTATGGCTTCCTCAACCCTTTCCTCACAAAGAAAATATTTAACCAAGGTGATGAGGCCTGGCGGGGTTTCCTCTCCATAAAATCCTACTAATCCAGAGGGGGGTTTTTTTTGAGTGAGAAGTTCAGCTCCCTTCGCAAAGCAGCGTTCTTTGCCTGCTATTATGTTCATCTTCCCAGGGTAAATACTCAGGCAGTGCCTTTAATTTTCTATCCATTAGGGGCCTGCAGCCCCCTAGGGAATCTGGAAGCACTTAAATACTACCTCTAATGATGGGGTTTTTTTCGGTTTACTACCTAAAAACACGGACATCAACTTTCAGCAAAGGGCTATGGCAGATGCTGGGAGTAGAAACTCCGCAACAGGAAGAGATAACTGGATGAATGAAACTTTTACAGAAATAAAACCTACAAAATCAAGAGAAAACTGCAGCACCAGATTCCTCAGGCTTCCATTGTCTCCTTGTACTTTTAATTATTTAAAACAATACAAAGTACTCTATGAATAGGATCTAGCAAAGAAGAAATTACCCTGTACTTCCGTGCATATCGTAAGGCTTCAAGGTAGTACCCATCTTGCACTAGCAGCAATACATAATCATGATGCAAACCAAGCTGTCTCAGCATATCCAGACCAAGCTTCCTAGTTTGTGTATTCTGACGACCAGACTCTAGGAGTTGTAGCGCAACTTCCTTAGAGGGCTCCAGAACCTGAAACAAGAAGAGTCTCTTCTCAGAACTGAACCAACCATAATTTAGCATATAAAGGCCTCTTATCTTCACAATAATAAAATACAGAAAATTTGGTAACCTTGTTTATGACAAACAACCCCAGTTCTGCATAACGTTCATTGCGCACCAGAAGTTGAATAATCAGTACATACAGATTTGGGAGCACACGAACCTTTTCCAAATTTGCGCTGCAGCAATTAAAGAGCATTGAGAGCTGACTCTCGAGAGTAGCAGTAAATATAATCATATACTTCCATTTTCATTCATAGATAGACAGTGAACCAAACTAATTGATAAATAGAATGCCTTCAGACTAGAGTCAAACCAACTTTCTAACAAAAGAGTAATATAGCATACCTGTGAAGAAACTCAACAATTATAGCAACCAAGTAAGAAGTGTCTCCAACCATCTCTTCATCGACAGGAGAAAATATAAAGCTGTATATCTCATCTGGTGAAATTGCTGCAGAAGTAAGTTGGGTTTCCTCTTGCCCAGACAGCAAAGATGATTGCATAACATCACTATGACCCCCAACTTGGGCCTCCTTTGTATTGTGTTTACGATTTACAAAGTGAGACTCATCTTCCGAATCCGAACTTGAAACAGTCGAAGCTTTATTAAATAATCCGCTGTCTACTCTTGTGGTAGGTTCCTGTATGATCGATTTTCCAGTTGCATCTGTTTCTATAGCAGATACATCAGCATCTTGTGCACCAAAAGTTGATGGCTTCTCTGGTTTCAGCCCCTTCAGATAGCTACCGGATTTAACTGAATGGGAGTACGAGGTGACTAGTACATTTATAGCCTTGGCAACCACAGACAGAGGTCTGTGCTCTAGAATAAGTGTCCTTGTTATACCCAAGCACAATTGTTTAGCCTGGAAGCGCAGAAATGGCCCAAATCAAATGAGTTGGCATTTTCCAAAGTCATTAATTAATTACTTTTTGTAGTTTAAAACCATTTAAAAACACATTTCAATAAATATCAATATAAAATAATTTCCTTAACAGCCAAGTTCGAGAAGGAATTTTGCCAGAATCACATTTCGGACGTCCAGTGAAATACATCAGTACTCAATAGAGAATAACACAGGGAATTCAATATTTGTATCTTTCGCAATAAAATTGCAACGCACCCCAGTACCCAATAAAAAGTTTAATATAGTGTTTTCTACCAGTCTTGAATTTGCAAACCAGTATAAATTTTCTAGATAATGCATGCAGAAATCATTCTTTATGCCAGGGTAGATGATGCATCTCCATTCTAACACTTACCATACTGTCATACACTAGTAGGATTCTTAAGTCACAAATGTTTGTTATTACACTATAGTTGTCACAATTTAGTAAATCACTCCTTGTATATTAAGAGAAAACAATGTCCAAAGGGCCCCTAAACGACAGGACACAAACTTGTTACTTTTAAACCTGCTAAATGAAATAATACGTAAAAGTATTCCAAAAAGTGTAAATTGCTAAACCTAAGTCACCATTAATAATAAAAACTGAAGTGATGCAATGGATATATTTATTGTGCTAATTATGCTAAAACTGGGATGCACTAAGAAAACACAGAAGGTTGTGCTGAAGGAGAATTAGGGTTGGCTGGTGATATGAGGCAGACTTAGTTACACTAACTATGCTTAAGCCAGGATACATAAAAGGAAATTCAATACAGAAGGCTATGGTGAAAGAGGGGTAGGGTTGGCTTGGCTAGATAGCATTCAGACTTCATAGAAGCAAATAAGATACTACTCTTTCTACCTAGTTCCTTCCTTTCTCTGATGCGAAACCGACAGCATCTAGAAGTGAGGGGTCATCCTCCAGACCAACTTATGTAACAAAAAGTTACTGGTTCTGAATCAGCTTATACATTAACTAAGCTAACTACTCAGAATGTAGTAGCAGCAGCCCCCAGACATAAAGTGGTCAATACACATGAAGTCAAATTCCAGGTACAGACTGACTACTGGGAGATTGAATTAAAAGAAACCGCCATTAACAACTGATGCACTACTGCGTCTTGTAGAATTAATCAAAGAAACATGGATGTAATAAAGTTGGGGGTAGAGGGGTGTTACCTTGCCAGCCTCCAATTTTCGCCTCTGCAGGAACTCTAATACTGATGGAACCTCTGAGTTGCTGGCAGAAATTGCCTACAAGATAAGGTTATTCATATAAAGAAAGCACCGCGAATTTGGTGGGAATACATTAATGAACAAATTACTTACTTCTATGTCTAAATTGAATTTCCACAATAAGTTATTGGCCACATCGCATACGAGGTCAGGAACTAGGAAACCCCATGTATCAGCATATGTAACTGCTTCATGGCTATTCACAACATTACCATCTGAACTCTCACTTTCTCTACCACTAGATTGAGATGAAGAACTAGACCTAGGGAAGCCCCTTAACAATAAAGGTAGTGGTGCAGAGATTGGTGCTCGAGAATCTGCAAAGAGATCATAAAGTATAACAACCTTTGCATCAACTTGATGAATAAGAAGTACATTGTCGACCACACTCACAGCAATCTTGCTGGAATAAATTGGTAAAGAACCCTGCAAATATCATGAACATCAATCTCACTTTTTTAAATGTCAATATCTCAATGAATCGCAACAATACTGTTATCATACAAGATTCAGAATCCATTGCACATCACTATGACTATCTGGACACTATATTTATGTACCTAGCTAAAACAGCTTTACAAAATTTACGAATTACGATACGGAGATAAAAAATATAAAATTTGAAGTTAGTGTTTGAGTCCCACATTGAATAGTGATATGATCTCAATATAATTGGGGGGCAACCTCCCCCTCACGTGATAGCTTTTGGGGTAAAGTTAGTCCACAATCCAAATTCTAAAATGGTATCAAAGGCTATCATCAAGACACGATGGGCCACCTATAGATGCCCAGACTTGCAAACTTTATGCTCTAGATGTTCAGACCTGGGCGTGGTGGGCTGTTTTAGTCCCATATTGGATAGTGATATGATCTCAATAATGGTTATAAGTGGGTGTCAATCCCCCACCTTATGAGGTTGATTTAGGCTCAAACTCAAATTCTAATAGTTAAAAATTCATTTTAGTTGGTCCTAAGAAACAAAATGGCAGATAAACACAAGCTATCTTACCATTAGTCCATTACCAATTTGCAAAATCTTGAAAGTAAGATGTAACTCACAATTCGTATCTAGATTTGATAACCATAGTTCAACATCATATATTATAATTTATGTTACGGTCTAGGTTGTTAATAGCACTCATTAGTGGTGCAAAGTGGCCACTGACTAGTATGGCAAGCTCATCGCGTCGTAGTTGAGTGGTGAGGCTGTTGCAAAGTGACACACCAAGGACACATCTCTATTAAATGGGCAAAAATACAAAAAAGCTCTTCAAATGCTAACATTATGAAGTGGGACAAGAGATACTTTAGGTACTTAGGTATCTCAATGTGAATAGGGTATCAAAACGGATCTTTGAAAACAAAACATGTGTGCAGCTAAAGCATTCTCGTACAATATCAAACAAGTAGGAGCATGTGACTCAGGTTCCAACCAACCACCGCCCATTGCTGCCCTGCTGCATCTTTCCCACCACCACTGGTTGTTTACATCCACAATAAGAAATTCTTCATCTAGAACTTTAGCCCTTTAAAAAAATTTATTGCTTAGTTTCTTTTTTTCTTTATTATTGGAGCTCTAATAATAGGAGATTTGATCTCTTATGAAGAGACCAATTTTTTCCACGATTTTAAGAAAAGTAGATAAATTAGGTGGATAAGTGAAAGATATTCTTTCTTTTCATTCACTTTGACATAAATGAAAAAAAATTGTGAATTTTCATTTCTTAAGACATTGTCAAAGTGATCATTTTTTATAAATTGCAATGGATGATTTCCATCATTGGTAATCGAAAAGAGTAGATACAAGAGGTTTTTGAAGATCCTTCTCTTCCTCAATTTTGTTCGAAGTCTTATCTTTTTTCGAATAAAGATAAGCAGAAAGATCTTCTCCTTGGATCCTTTTGTTCTTGTTTAGTTTTTTTTGTTTCTGAATATTTTTCAACATCAATTTCTCCAATTTCATCCGTTTTCTTTCACCGCCAATTTTGTTCGAAGTCTTATCTTTTTTTCGAATAAAGATAAGCAGAAAGATCTTTGATGGATCCTTTTTGTTCTTGTTTTGTTTCTTCCATTTCTAAATATGTTTCAATATCATTCAACACACACATGTACCACTACCTCAATAAAAAAAAATTAGGAACCGGTATTATGCCTAAATTGTGTAAAAGGGTAATAAATAAAAAACAGCAAATATTTGACCTACATAGTTTCGAAATTTTATATTGCTTTTTTTTGGTACAAAAATTTATATTGTTTGGCGTTGGCTTTATGTTGTCAAGGCTAGGCCTAATGGTAAGATTAATTGTTTTATGACTCGATTGGTGGTCAAATGATACACTCATATTTGGGTTGGATTAGAGTGACATTTTAATAGACTCCTTTATATTGCAACCACCTAACATTAGCTTCTCTATCAGCTTGACATTTAAAATGCCTTTTTGCATGGAAATCTCAAGGAGGAAGTGTAATGGAGCAACCACCTCGATTTGTTGTTCATAGGTCTCTTTGTGGTCTTCAACAATTTCCATGTGCTTGTTTGGTAGACTCAGCATTGTCATGCATCAGTTTGGTATGACTCGTAGTGAAGTCAACCACATTGTATTCTATCGCCACTCACCCAAGGATGAATTTATCTAATTGTTTATGTAGATGATATTATGATAACTAGTAATGACCAGCACAAAATACTACAGTTGAAGCAATATTCTCTCATCAGATTTAGACTAAAGACCTTGGTAATATCTTGGTCTAGATGGTCTAGAAATTTCACAGCACAAATATGTTAGGGATATCCATGAAGAGACGGGTTTGTTGAATGCAAAGTTAGTTGACACTCCTACTGATTCAAATGTCAAACTCCTACCTAACCAAGGGGAGCCCATTTCAGATCCAGGAGATTGGTTGGGAAATTAAACTACCTCACGGTCACTCGTCCAGATCTTTTCTTTGCAGACAGTGTGGTAAGCGGTAAGCCAATTCATAAACTCTCATTGCCCGGACCATAGGAATGTTGTGATGCGAATCCTGAAGTACATTAAAAATGTTGCAGGAATATGTCTCATATATGAAGATAAAGGACATACTTAGATAGTTGGCTACTCAGATACTGATTAGGCGGGCTCACCTATTGATAGGCCACTTATGGGTAGTGTGTACTTATTGTAGGATACTCGATATCCAGGAAGGGTAAGAGACAAATTGTGGTTGCAAGATCCAGTGCTGAAGTTGAATGCAGGGCAAGGCATTGGTGACTTGTGAACTCATTTGGTTGAAATAGTTACTTAAGTAGCTTCGGTACGAGGAGAATATGCAAATGACTCTAATTTGTAATAACCAAGCAACATTGCATATTGCCTCTGACCCTGTTTTTCATGATAGGACTAAACATATTAGGTAGTTTGTCATTTGGTCAAGGAGAAAATCGAACAGGTGACATCACAACTAGCTAGGTCAATTCCAACAACCAATTGGCAAATGTCTTCACTAAATCTCCAAGAGAGATCCTCAAATCAATTACATATGTAACAAGCTCAGTGCACATAATTTATATGCTCTAGCTTGAGGGAGAATGTTGATACTCGTGTTATTCTTATTCCTGTAAATAATAAATACTGGTTACAAGAATTTTTTGTTAATTAGGATAGACACGATATCAGAGTCATCCTATATTTACAATTGTGATTGTGAGCCAATATAATAGAGTCTCCATGGTGTAGCTTAAGCATACAGTTTCATCACATGTCTCTTTTCTCTCTCTTAACAGTTAGTTTATGCCTTAGAGGCTTAAACTTGTTTGTTGCCTTGAGTTTTGTAGGTATTTACTTGTATGTTTGCTTAAGACCTATGACTTCTCATTGCTAATTATGAAAATTTCATGAAATTTCAGTAAATTGTTTGATTTTTCAATATTCATGTGTTTATAGCATTAATTATTTAATCTGTACAAGATAGATTAGAAAAGCAATCACCCTACTATGTGCTATATCGCTACAGTATTTTGGGGGTCGGTCACTATCCTGGATTGGCAACTATGGTTAAAGTATCACCAGAGTAAAATAGAAGGGAAGGTATCCTTAATAAAAATTTGGCATTTGTTCCGAAAAAATTTCTCTTATTGTTGGAAAAAATAAACTTTTAATTGAATTAAAACAGTAAGTCAAAAAGAAATTTGAGCAAAACCAACCTGTTGTATCACTGCATCACGATATAGTCTATATGAATGGAGTAGCATTGCAACTCTATCAACTTGCAAGCAGTATATCCTACCATAACTGTGATTGATTGGTGAAAGAAAAAACAATATTCATCAGTCAGCTATGTTAATTAAAAGGTAAGTTTGAGGAAGCAAATGACTGGTACGTACACAGTGACAATAAATATGTCTTCAGCTGCCAAAACGGGCTTACTATTTGCCTCTGATTTGGCCATAACCATCTCAAACCTTGGCAAGCGAACAATATCTGCAGATGAAATCTTGCCGGAAATGATTTGATTTATTAGCTAAATGAATTAACATAGGAACAATATCAGAAGAAATTTTAAATTGATACATGTCATTCTTTTCTGAACAATACCAACAAATAATCCTATTTTCATTAAAACAAAAGTAAATCACTATTCCCCATAAGATAAATATCTTGTTGAACTAAATTTTTACAAGGAAAAAAAACAAACAGCAAAGTTTCTTACCTGAAATCCATGGAATGTCTTGCACTGCATTCCAGAAGCAAGAAGAACCAAGCGACTTTCATGTGTGTAAACATACCAACTAACATTCACTTTCTTTGTTTCCACCAATTGGAGTGATTTTGACACTGAATTATATGCACACAAGTCTAGACCACTGTCAAAAAACTCTAATAAGTATATCTTCACTTCAGAAATAAAAAAGAAAAAAAGCCGAGGAAGGGGAAAATTTTGGGGAGTAGCGTCATATTCACAACTGTTTAATGCACATAACTCTAGGGATAAGGTTGTTTTCTAGAATGATTATGTTGTTCAGCTAACAAAACACTTTAGCACATGGTTATCAAATCGGGATACATATCGTGTATCGTTAGGACCATTTTCCGAATCGCGTATCGTACTGTGTATCGTAAGATACATGAACAAAAAAATATATAACATTTTTGAATAAATATGAGTAACATTAGCAAATATATAATATATAATGAGTCAAAAAAAGACAGATTTTTGATAATATATACAGACATAATTATAGACAGATGCTTTTCTTTTTTATGTCTATAATTATCACGTCTTCTTCTTCTCTGGAAGTGCTTTTTTTTTTTCTTTGTAGATATAATTATAGACAGATGAACTATCTAATTATAGATAGATGAACAATGTTCCCATGTAATATCTACCTCCTTTTTCTTCTTTGCTTGACTCATTAATAGATAGATGAACTGCCAAGCAACAAAACAGAGCAGTGGAAGAATAAAAGAAAAGTTAGGGTTTTTTCCAAAAACAAATGAGTTCTGTGAAAGAAAGGAAAGAAGAAGAAGAAGGAGAAGAAGGAGGAACGAAACTTACATGCTGAAGAAGAAGAACGGGAACGAAACTAACGCTGATGAAAGAAAGAAGACGAGGAAGAAAGAAACAGAGCTCCAACGATTCGGTTCTGAATGAGAGAAACGTGGAGAGGAAGTTGGGGTTTTAGTGTTGTCTAAGGTGAAGTGTCACAAATGCCCCTGTTTTTAAAAACAGAATTGAAAACGCAACATTTTGCGTTAAGCCAGCAACCAAAACGCACAGCTTCATTTAGCAAAACGCAGCGTTTTGTGAAAAACAGCAACCAAAACGCGCCGTTTCCAAAACGCGTCGTTTCCATCGTCTTCTTCCTCAAACCGCAACCTCATTATATATTATCCCCTGTATGTTGGAACTGTAATTGACCCGACCCGACCCGGCTGTAATTTGTTGCAGAATCGTGCGATTCCTTCTTGAATCGCGATTCAAACGATTCCGGTGCGATACAAGCGATTCAGGGAGCGATTCGGTGACAAAAACGAGTCGCCATGCGATATGCATCGTTAGCCTAAGATTTTGACTCGTATCGCGATTCGAATCGTACGATTCGTGCGATACTAACTACACTGCTTTAGCAGGTTATTTTGACAGACATGTAGGAAGTGCAAGACTTGGTTCTTTAATAAAAAAATTTCATTCATTAAACAGGGTGATGATCAGAAAACAAAATGAACTCTTGCTCTAATGATTAAAGAGACAAATTCAAGTACAGTTGTCCAATAGCCATTCTACATGTCCCTATGCCACATTTTTTTCATGGCCGCATATAAGTATGAAAGGAAAAAAAAGTTGCCCTCACAACTCACAGAATAAACAAAATTCCATTTAAGTTCCTTTTGGGGCAGAAAATCAGCTCGATTTTTCCCTCTATATTAATAGAAAAATCCATGATTGCATTGCAATGCCCTTCTCCAGTCTCCACCAAACCCACTTTTAGTCCTAAACTAAATCTTGGAAGCCAGAAGTAAAGGGGATATTTGACTCTTTTTTTTGGGTTCGGACCATTGCTTGCTACCCACGCAGTGTCCCAACGCTTTTAACGAAGGACTAATCTGCGCTCGCTACTTGCGGCAAGGATTTCGCTGGCCAACTCCCTGTTTTAACGTGTGTGGGAATCGAACCCGGGAGCAAACCGGATCGACCCCCACTACGTACCCAACGGCAGCCCGACCACTGGGCCAGAGGAGCTGGTTAAAGGGGATATTTGACTCTGATACTGTTTCTTTTTTCTAAAAATGATTTTTGAAAACAAATACATAAAACAGCATTTAAGTGAATTATATTCTTTCCATAAGAAGGTGAGAGAAAAAGCATACTGAAACTACAAAGAGAACATGCTTCAAAGCATTAAAGCATCCAGACGGCCAAAGTTGCTAGACCTCTACCACAATTACTAGATAATACTAATGACTCCATTTCTCATGAGTGTTTAATAAATTGCTAAAGATAGTTTTAAGGTCAGGAGGAGTATATCAATGAAAATGTAGGATCCAATGAAGATTCTTACCAACCTTATAGACTAAAGTATAAGACTCCAGATGAATTAATCATCCTCTAAAGCTTTATACTATAATAGGACTGCAGATTTCCAGCTAGAAAAAACTATTACTAGCTTCTGCTGGATCTCTTCTAAACTAAGCATGAGAATATTAAACAAAATGCATTAATAAGCAATGTAATTGTATCAAATATAGAGGAAATAAAAAAGTCTAGCATACTTGGTCTTAACAATAACAATATCATACTGTTGACTGTCTGTCCAAAAAAATCCAAGTATACTTTCTGATTCTGGCCTGCCCTTATGGCTACAAGTTTCCCCAGTCTCTCTATCCCAAAACTGTATCTCATGGCCCGATCGTTGGATTGCTATAACCTTTGTGTCTAAAGAATACCGAATAGCTACAATAGGGCCTTCGCTTATTGAGTCAGTGCTGGGATCAATAAGAGGATCAAAGGGACTGACTTTCCATGAAAAGACCTAAACATTACAAATGCGTATGTCATTCAACAGATGAGCAAGTACAGAAACAGATAAATAACTCGTCATATTGAAACAATTCAAAAGGTGGACATTAAACACAATATTTTTCACCAAACAACAAATATACGAAGTATATCATATTACCTGGTCAACTGTTGGGGAGAGTAGCAACTTGTTTCCATCGTCATAAAATAATCCCTTTGATCCAGGAACATTACACCGAAGAGGTGGATACTGAATGTAAGCATGTGAAAGTCCATTAGATCCACTCAGACCTATATTAGGCTTTGAGGTTGTTGATTTTCCGGACATATTGCTCATTCTTGTTTACACAAAGAGTGGTAGAGGCACGAAACAAACTGCAGTCAAGCACACCCCCTAAAACTATTTACCCTGGGTAGTAAAAGGTAGAAGTAAAGCGTCTATGATTTACAGGGGATATATATGCTGAAGTTTAAACCTTTGCCTGCAAAAGATTATAGGACCTTCCTCTTAGATTGATGATTGGAAATTTGTATAACCATCAGGCTTTGTCATTTGTTTGCTCAGTAGCCCAGAACAAGGAGTCGAGTGGTCGTTCACTCAAACCTTTTTTTTGAGCTGATCGGAAATTTGTATATGAAATGTCAAAAGAAAGATAACAGTTATACAGCAGACAAAACAGACTAAATCAATGATTTTAGCAACAAAAAAACAAGGAGAAACAAAAATTTTATAATCAGAAACAGCTTGTAACTCTCAAAAATCATGATCCAATTAGATGAAGTTTGCAAAAAAAAAAGGTTTCTCTTCAGTCTTTCCTGAATGCTACTTAAAGAGAAAAACATAAAAGGTGATTTTTTTCCAGAAAACATCGAGAATAACTCTATAGCTGAAATGCTGAACCAGAGTAAAAACAAAACCTTTATGTCAAGCTAATTGTAGAGTATAATACCGTATTTTGCATACAACTTTTCAATGCTAGAAATTCCTTCACACACACATCACGTTCAATGTCTGGAACCTTGGCTGCAACACAACTCCCGTATGCTTTTCCCTATTGAATGAGACTTAACCACATCAATTTTCATGCACAACTAAAACAAAAACGAGAATAACTGTCTTATCCAGGATAAGACAGAGAGAATATCAGCGAAAAGGCAAGCATAGATTATACAGCAAATTCCCTCCGCTTCCGAACAATCTGATGCCTCAATCATAATTGCATGTTCAACACAACTATCTAAGTAAATAATTTAAACTTGCTATCGTGGGTGAAAATGATAAAATCAAGTCAACCATTTACTTTTTAAGGTACTAAAGAGTAAGAAAAGTATTTTGTATATGAATTCTAGGCACCAAAATGATACAAACAATGGAAATGTTCTACACGCAGTTTCATCATTAAACCCAAAGCACACTTCTGACTAACTCTCAAGTCTCAAGTAAATAAAACCAAACCTGAGATGCACAGTTCACTAAAATACGCTTGAGAGCAGAGCTAGTATTCTTTTCCTTCATGTTCAATTAAACATGTTCAATTAAACGACAATTAACAGTCACCTGTCAAAAATAAAGTAGATAAATTATAACTAATAACATATTAGAATTTGTAAGTTCAAGAGATCATGAACTTTTCCATACAATAACAACAATAGCTTGATTCGAATTTCTAGAATCACATAGGTTTTCACACCAGGTGTTTAGGTAAACAAAAAGATTACTAGAACCCTTACAGGAAACTTCATCCCAATTTACATGCACAGATAGTGTTATGAGAACATTAGAAATTAAAAATTATACCAAACAGCGAGAATCGAAAATCAGCATAAGCCATATTTGAAGAGGAAACAGCAGAAATGTGAGAGATAGAAAAGACAGGGGTGTTGTAAGCTTACAATCAAGAATCAATTATAAGCATTCTTCAACAGAATCAATCGCAGATCACGAAGCGAACTTATTGATTTTTCTTTTCTATTCAAAATTCGTTGTGGACAAAGTACAATAGAATACTGCAGTAGAACTACCTACCAGTCGCATTGCTTGCGTTGCGTGTCGCAAGTATACAACTTGCGGATCTTGTTCCTTTCTTTTTTTTTTTGGTCAAATTGTTCTACGCTGCAGATCAACTGTGGACCTAAGATTAGAACCTATTTTTGGGCTTGGCCCAGTAATTATAGAGGGTTCACTATTATCACCCCTGTTGTTTCTAATACACTCCCATATCTTACATTATTTTTTCAAAAGCACCCCCTACCCTACTTTATGAGGGTATTTTTTTTCACACTCATATTACCTAAACTTCCTAATTATCTATATATTTTGAAAGTTAACTTTCAAAAGGTAATAATTTGCACCTTTAAGTTAACTTTTGAAAAGTATTTTAAGTGATACACATTCTCCCTTCTTATTTCCTTTCTCACTTTCGCTTCAGATATATTCATTTTTTTTACTTCCTCTTCTCTATTCCATCTATTAGTTTGTCTCTTTATCTCACACCCTTGCTCTTCTCCCCTTAAATTATAGTTTATTTTTAGAAGAATTCTACGATAATCTTGAGCTTTTTTTGGATATCAATACCTTGTAGGCAGAATTAGTTCAAAATTAAAATTTATTTTAAAATTATTAAATATAAAAAATGATATGTCATTAAGTGAATGGATGTTGAATATAATACCTAACAAAATTCTAGGGTATCGGACTGTTCACCAATTTTAAGTAGGTGAATTCTTAAGTACCTACTACATAATGTGTGGTACCAACACCTAGGTGAGTTGTCAAAACATTAAGAGTCTCTTTAAACTTTTGCCAACTCTTTTAGTAATAGTAAATTTTGAGAAATTGTAATTTTACCCTAATTTCTGTGCTTTAATTTTTGCTCACCCCCATATTTCCTTCTCTCTTCTATTCTCCATCCCATTATTCTCCCTTCAACCTCCCTCCAGTAGAAAACAACGCCATCACTGCTTCTCCGAAAATTTCAGCCTCTGTGTCTTCTCTCCCTCCCTTGACGGATGCGGGGACCTTCGTTGCGAGATTGTCAAGGAAGAAGCCGCGACACTCGATGGGAGACGAACTGTTGCTGTCGAAGAAGAAGCTGTGACCGGTGGTGAGGACGAGGAAATGGACAGAGACGGTCGGTTTGTTGGTTTGGTTAGCGAATGTATTTGATGGCGGTGAAATAGAAAGAGAGACCTTGAGAGAGTTGAGCGCCACAAACGACGGGGAGAGAGATATAACCATGGAGAAAATGCACAACATAGCTTAATTTTGAATTGTTACGGCTAGAAATGTACATGGAAGAGTGGATGGTTATCAGTTTGGAGAAATGAGCGTGTCATTTAATGGGATGATAGGTGGAGAAAATTTGTTAGAAGTGAAACCTAAAATGGAGTATTTAGATTTTAGTAATACCTTCGCCACTACAGACATGGAAATTGGACCTGTTGAGTGCAGGTGTGATAGTAACAATTCCCCGGGTTATAGGGACTGATCAATTTGGTTTTGAGAAGGATCTACTACATTTTGGTTACTTCCATTGGGATTGGAAATACTATATTTAGTATTATTTGAGCGACTATTTCAGGCCATAGATAATCAGAGATGACCACGGTATAGAACAATTAAAAAGCTACTGATACTCGTATCAAGTTAGAAAAACTAAAGAAAAAAAAAACAATTGAACAGTAATATTGGAGTGAATCCCTTAATGTTTCTTAATGTCAACATAAACTTACATTATACACTTATTTATAGCCGAAGAAGGTAAGATTGCAGCATCATGCATACTACTAAGCAAGCCTTTACATAGTAAAGTATCAAAGTCAAACGGATTTTCAGCTTGGCATATATATATATTACCACTATCTGTGCAATTCTTTTCTCTTAACACCCGAACAAGTGAAAACAAACCACCCACCAAAAAAAGAACCACAGCACAATGATAAATTCCATTGATATCTCCTTATCAAATATTTTAGTTATTTCACGCAAGACAAAATAAAGTCCAACTTTAATTATGATGACATTTTTCCTTCAATTTTAGTATACTTTATACCAAACAATATACTGATTTATTTATACATAAGTCATCATCTTCAAATAAAGTGCTGCCCAAAAAAAGTAACACACGCTAAACCATAGAAAACAACACAAGTTTTTATTCCAAAAAAAAAGCATAGGAAAAAAGGTGAGGACAATAATAGAAGAATTGTGCTGTGTAAAAGCACAGGTTAATAATGGAACACGTAGACATTGTACTCCACAACAGCATCCCCTGTTTCCACATTATACCAGTGAGTTCTAGCCAGAGCATACCCACGTGCGAACCGGAAAGCACCGCTACCACCAACGACCGGCATCTCTCTCGTGGCGGAAAGCACCATGTTCCGCCCCAACACGCTGAGAGTGCTACCGTTATATTTTCCATCAACAAACGCAAAGTTCATGACCATCAAAAGCCCGTCTTCATGCTGGGACGCAGAGCCATATATCCCTTGTGCCCTTCCCACTAGTTTGGAGTTTGGATCTGGGCCCACAGTTAATGGGTCGTCAGCCATTGCAATGAGCCCGAATAGCGTGGCGGATTTGTTGGTCGTTTGGGCCTCGGCGATTCTGATGGCTGTGGGCTTTGGGCCGCTTACAATGTCGTGAAAGTAGAAGTGCAGGTGGCTTAGCTTCTCTTTTTTGAGGCCTAGAGATGTTGGTGAGATGTTTTGGATTTGGAGTGAGGAGAAGAGGAGGATTAGGGAAATGAAGTGAAGAGAGGTGAGGATTTTGGATTTGGTCATTGAGGTGCTGGTGGTGGTAATGCTGAGTAGAATTTCGCAGGAAGCTGAAAGCAGAGAGAGAGAGAGAGAGAGAGAGAGAGAGAGAGAGAGAATCTGAGAAGTCTAGGGTGGGTGAGTGGATGGATTGGAAGTGTGGAAGTTTTGGAGTCACTGAGTAGTAGTGCTACTGCTATGATAGTGAGAACAACATTTGGGACCATGCACAATAGCACAGGTGAGAAAGAGATTTTCTTTTGACCAAGTGGGCTTTTGATCTTTTATGCTTTGGAATATCTTTTCAAAATTGTTATTAAAAGTCACCCTCACTCTCTTGCCATCCCATAGAAAAACCATGTTTGGGCTTGGCAATTTAAGCGACACGAGGACGTCAGCTCTCGACTTCAAACCCAAGTGTGATCACTGATAGTGTGTGTAGTGTTTATTTCTCATCTCATCGTCTCGAAAAATATATATTTTGTTTCTTAATCCTTGAAAAAATTTCAATTTTGTTTTTCGTATTGGCTTGGTGTGCTTGGTGTACTTGAAGACCACCAAGAAACAAAAAATCGAATGGACATTGGTGTGCTTGAAGACATTTATAGTGTTTTTTTGTTTTTTTGTGTTTTTGTTTAAAATGACCAAACAGAAACAAATATGAAAGATAAATGATCAAAGTATGAAAAAAAAGATAAATTACCAAACTGACACAAAAATGAAAAATAAATGACCAAAACAATAGAAAAAAAAGGATAAAGGATAAGGCCCATATCATGCTCCTTGAACTCCCAAGTGGTTGTTTTTTTGGCTCAATCTCTGTTTCCTGTTTATTGACCATTTAAATAAAACTTGAAAATCGACTATCGCAAGTAGATACTTTTTAAGAAAATTAAAAATGCTTTTAAAAAGTTAAAAATAATACTATTAACGTTAAAATATGTTTATAGTCCCTATTAAATTTGGAAATTTTGATTTTAGTACTATAAAATTTGTCATCCACTTTTCATCTTAGTGTTTTCTCCATCAATACTTTTAGTTTTTACTGTTAATTTTTGTCCCAATGGACAAAAAGTAATTCATCTCGCAAGGATCATGTGGAGAATTTTAATGTGCTAACACCTATGTGTATGGTCACTTAAAAAATGCCGAGTTGATGAGTTGATAAAAGATCCCCAAATTCACACTTGAATCCCAATCTCATATCTTCTTCACCGTACCATATCATCTCCAATCTCTCTCTCTATCTATATATATATATATATATATATATATATATATATATATATATATATATATATATATATATATATAAAAAAGGAAATCTCAAAGGATGCTCCACCATAAGGATGCTCCACCATTTTTCTCATGCATTTTACCTATTAAAATATTTATTTATAAGTTAGATATAAAGAAGACTTTAATTGAAAGAGATTAATTGCCACTAACTTATTAAATGATTCTCTTGGTGGAATATAAATTAACTATTTTTATATTTATATGAAATGATATTTTCTTATGCAGATATAGAAATAGATAATACATATTAAAAATATGTTTGAGTATAATACAATATAAAAAATATAATCAATATATTTATATCTATCTATATCTATGTTATATATATATATATATATATATATATATATATATATATATATATATATATATGAAGCTTTTTTGGAGCCTTTACAACAATTCTCTCTTATTTATTTATGATAAACTCACAATTCAAAAAATAAGGTTATTTTAGTTTCCTTTTGATGTCTCCAAATTATTATTTTGATTAGTATTCATTATCAATTAATTTAGTTAGAATATAATAGACATTTGATTAGAATCTTTTCATTTTCATTGACTTTAAATCTCCTTTAAAATATACTATAAATACTCATATTTTCATTTTCACAACGCTTTCTTTTGTTGTGACATCACTTATGTAAATCTTTTGGTTGCTACATCACTAACACCCAGGCTTGAAGAAAGGCACTGCGGTAGTTGGAGTTCTAATTTTTTTTAATGTAAGTTTGTCATTTTTTTCTTAAGCTTTTATTGATTATGGATTCAGTATTGAAATTGTTATAGGATTCAAGTTTCATGATCATCTTTTTATATTCTTTAAATAGAAGCAAGTAACTCTTCTTGGATTCAACTATTAATTGTAATCTTCTAGATTGTATGGTGGAACTGTAATGGAGATGTTGCTTTAAATTTATTCGCAGTCTTTGCTAAATTAAGAAGTATTTAATAGAAATTTTGGGTTGCATCCATAATAAACATAGCACATGTTGTTTCTATTGGAGATGTATCTTCTAATGGTTTTGTTTGATATTTGATTTTTTTCCTTCATGCATTTTCCAATAGACAATTATTTGTGAGGTAAGAGAATGATCCTGGTATTTTCGAAGGGACCCTTGGTAGAAAGTTATCCAAGAGAAAAGACAAATAAATTCATAAATTACTCCCGGTTTGATAGAAACACCATTTTGAGACATGTAAAGGAAGCTCCACAATGCTTCTCAATATTTTTATGTATTAAAATATTTATTTATAATTTGGACATAAAGAAAACTTTAATTTTGATGAAAGCATATGTAAAACACATTTCTATATATTTTGATGAATTATGTATAAATTTCTTTAGCTTATGAATTCATAAGCTTAAATGTATAATTTAGTACTTATTACAATTATATAAAACAAATTTCACCTATTTACATTGGTATAAAATTTAATCTTAATTCAACATATTTTTCTCTTTATTAGTTGATTTAAAAGATACTTTAATTTTATCTTTAAATGTACAACCTATTATTAAATATAATTTTTACTATTTTATATTAATTTTTATTGATTTAAAATTTATTTGATGAAGTTTTTTTTATTTCCCCCTTTGGATTTTTAAAAACGTCTATCTATTGTGATAAATCTTAATAGATTATTTGTTTTTATATTTTTTTACAATGCAGTTATATTATTATTATTCTTTTTAAAATTGCCAAAAAATTAAATTAGTTGAATAAATATACTTAAAAAATATAATGGTTTATAGGAATTTAAAAAGATTACAATAACATTTGTCTTTTTAATCACAATTAACCTAAGTTCTTTTGAAACAAGAAATAATAAGTGGACCTTTGAAATTCATTTTGAAATAACTCTTTTGCATTAAAAGGGAAGAGTTTCACATTAATATGAATTATATCTTTAATTGACAATAAACTCATGAGTTAGGAGAAAAATAGTTGAAGATGTAGAGTTTTAGTCAGTTATAGCACTAGACCACTATTTAAAGAAGACATTTTTGGATGGTGAGTGGAGAGCTTTTGCTGAAACATTAAGAACGAAAAACAATATGTACATATGAGTAGAAGAAAGGAGTTTGCGCAGAAGAAATAGAATGTTTCATGTTCTTAACAGTTTTGAAGTAGTCACATAGGCAAAAAGATAAATTTAGATCACTTAGTGAATGATGTAATTGATGCAACAATGCTTTGTAAATCTACAGCTATCCAGGAATCATGTTTAATTTTACTATTATTCTTTAGACAAATGTTTATTTTTAATAGCTAATGACTAGGTTTGAATTATTTGCTTATGTTGAATTATAATTTGTAAGTTTAGCGCTTATTCTACTCTTCATATTTCTAACTTTGTATAGAATTGCAATAATAATTGGTTTCATAAACAAAAAAAATTTAAAGTTTTTTATTGCCAAGTGTGTATTTTAGTATGTGTATGACATGGATATTTATTGAATATGAATAGTAAATTTATAGATAAATTTATACAAAAATTATTTAGCAAAGATGTTAATTATGATTTTATGGCTACTTTTTAAAATATGAATTGATTTTTATTTCATCAACTTTTACTTAACAAACACGTACGATAAAATTAATATCTAACTTCTTAGTTTTAATTAAGGAATATAAATGGATCACTCATAATTTACTTTTTACCATTTCATTACAACATAGACACGTTACAATATTGTATTTTTATTGGCCTTAAGTGGAATAAATTGCTAGATAGTGGGCATGTGTATTGAAATCATATAACTCTAATATATATAATATATAATATAAATATATATCTCATGTGCTTCTATCTATATATATATATATATATATATATATATATATATATATATATATATATATATGTAAAGGAGACCCCAAAGGAAGCTCCACAATTTTTCTCAAGATTGGTATGTATTAAAATATTTATTTATAATTTAGACATAAAAAAGTTTTTAATTTTAATGAAGGAAATTAATTGCCACTAACTTCTTAAATGATTCTCTTAGTTGTATATTAATTAACTACTTTTTGTATTTATATGAAAATTATATTTTCTTATTGAAATGATGTTCATATATTTTTAAAAATTGATAAGTTGAATTTTTATTGTGTTCTTTAGTATATAAATTTTTCTAAAACAATAAAGTAAATTTTCTTTACATTTCATCTTTTTTTTACGGTAGTACAATTTAAATTTTCCATGTGTAGATTTCAACAAATATATTTTCTTTTAATTTGAGTAATTAATTTTGTCAATTATTGACGTAGCTATTTATAATTCATTTGAAGCTAACATTTTTAAAATTTATTTTCTATATGTATCCATGCAATTCATGAAATAAAAGTAAAATACCAAATAAATTCTCAAATAATTTTTTTTTTCCAAAAAAAAACAAAGAAATTTCTTAACAGTTACTCCTCATTTACTCTTTTAAGCATGCTTGAGTATGTGTTACTATTAATATGGAATTCCTACGGTTAACTAACAAATCAAATTTTTCATGTATACAATTTAGCAACTCTAATTTCACATAAAATAAAAAAATATCTTCTCTTTTAATTTTATTATGTAATTATGTTAATTATTGAAGTAGTTATTTATATTTCAATTGAAGTTATAATTTTTATATTTTATTTTCGATATATATATATATATATATATATATATATATATATATATATATATATATATATTTGCATGAAATTCATGAAATAAAAAAATATCAAAATAACTTTCCAAATAAATTTTTGAAAAAAAAAACTGCCCAAATAATTTTATATGCATGAAATTCATGAAGTAAAACATAAAACATCAAAATAACTTCCTAAATAAATTTTTGAAAAAATAACTGCCCAACAACTAATGATAGTCATATTTTTGACAAAAAAAATATTTTTTTTGTCACTTAATAGATAGTGCATTAGTTTGTCTTTACACTAATAGATAGTGCATTAGTTTGTCTTTACACTGAGTGCACAAATCAAACACGATGTATATAACTTTTAGTATATTTCTTATGAAGGAGTCACCTTGGGTCTCACATATAGGAAGCTCACCCTCTATATCACAAAAAGGCAAAAAAAAAACCAAGAAAAACATCATTTTATGAGATTTTTTGAATTTATATTTGTATTAAATATCAACTTTTTTCTTCTATTCATTAGGCTATAAGGGAGATGTTCCTCAATTTTTTAATTATATTAAATTTAATATCAACTTTCTTCTCTTATTTCTTAATCTACATTCTTATTTTATGAGATCCAGTTTTTCTTTATTTTTTCTTTTTGATTTTATGTGAAATTAAGTATTAGATATCAATTTATTCATTATTATTCATTCTAAATTCATGAGATGAATTTTTTGCTTATTTTTTTTTGTTTTCACAAATTTTCTACATAAATAAACTTACTTAGTCATTTTAATTTATTACTTTTGATCATGATACTGATGTGCTAAATGCTATAAAGGAATGGTGATAGAGCTCTAACACCAAACTTGCCTACAAGACTTCAATAGCACTACATCAAGCTTCAGAGTATTTGATTGTATCCCAACCTTTTTTCCTTGATTAGTTGGTGATCTTACTACTTATTCCAAATATTCTTTTTATAGGACAATTTAAATGAAACTTCTTACACTAAAGATATGGATCTTTGTGGGGTTGTAAATCCGTAATGAAAACTTAATGGGGTCGAGTGTTTAGGCATCATCGACTAAAATATTTCTTTGGTGGTTTGTATGTATTAACAATACTCATGGTATTGTGACCAACAAACAATACTCATGGTATTTATTATCTTAGGCATCCCTAGAATAAATCTATCATAGACACATAAGAGTCATAGTTTATGGGTTTGTAGAATTTGCTCAAGCAGTATAATGTAGTTGTTTTTTTTATAACCTTAAGATGTCGTCTAAATGTAATTATATATTTCAATTCTATGTATTAATTTTTTTATTGAGCACCCTTAAAAGGATCTTCTATTTTTTTAATGAGTTTTTATCTTTCAATTCTGTGTATCATATCTCTCGATTCGATGAACGTAAATTGTACATTGTTTTTAATATTGAAGTTTTCTTAACTAACATTTCTATTTGCTTCCTCTTTTTATGATTCTATTGGATTTCTTTAATTATCGATTTATTCATTTTTATTAACCTATTAAATAATACCGTTAAATTGAACTATTTCCACCGTTCCATTTACTTCAATTAGCCAAATAAATGAATTGCTACGATAATTATAAAATAATATATGAAATATTAAAACAATCCGTGCAACGCACGGGTATTCCCCTAGAGGTGGATGCTACAAAGTTCAGACAGGTGGTTGGGGCACTGAGATATCTCTGCAACACCAGACCTGACCTCAGTTTAAGTGTAGGTATGATTAGCAGAGTTATAGGCAGGCCTAGAACATCACACCTAGCTGCTGCAAAACGAATCCTAAGATATGTCAAAGGCACTATGGCATATGGAATTCTGTTGCCCTGTAAATGCAGAGACAATGAGAAATGTCTCTATGGCTTCACTGATGCAGATTGGGGAGGTGACAAATCTGATCGAAAGAGCACTGCTGGCTCTGTGTTTCTGCTTGGCACAAGTCCCATCTCATGGAGTTCAAGAAGGAATCAGTTGTGGCATTATACTCATGCGAAGCTGAGTATATTGCAGCTTCAATGGGAGCCTGTCAAGCAATCTGGCTAGACAATTTGATGCAAGAACTGATGATCAAGAAGGAAGGTGTTGTGGAGCTATATGTGGATAACAAATCTGCAATTAGCTTGGCCAAACATCCAGTGGCACACGGAAGGTCGAAGCATATAGAGACACGCTATCATTTCTTAAGAGATCAAGTCACAAAAGGAAGGCTGAAGCTGAGCTACTGCAGATCAGATATGCAGGCAGCAGATTTGTTCACCAAGGCAGTGAAGGCAGAGACATTCAAAAGGCTAAGGAGCATGCTGAATGTGGTTGATTGTAATAAGTTTACTTAGATAGATTTTGTTGTATTTTGTTGTTGCGTGTTTGTGATAGAAACTAGCTTAAGGGGGTGTGTTAAATAAGTAAGCTAGTTCGACACCTGCTAGTTCGACTCACAGAACTGATCTGTCGAAGTGATCTGTCGAAGTGAGGGAGTCGAAATTACACTTTTATTCAGTTGTATGTTTACTATTGTTTCCTGACTCAGCGTGCTTACATGGACTGAGTATATAAGCAGCATTCACAGTGATGCAATAACAACACTGCTTTCAGTTTACTCTTAACCAATTTTCAGTTACATCTTCTTCCCTCTCTCTCACTGTGTGTATGAAAAATTCCAACATTATTGAGTGTATTCCTTTTTTAATATAAAGAAATTTCAATAAGTTTTATAACATTAATTATTAAAATGATTCTCTTAAAATAGTGAAATTATTTTCAAATTTCATTGAATATTAATTACTATACTCAGTATACTTAATAATAATAAATATAACACTATTTAACATGTTGAGTTAATTGACATGAATTTTAACAATAGATACATATGAATGTGTATGGCGAAAAGTTGTTGAAAACAAAAAAGTACCGCTCTTTATTCTTTTCATAATTTTAATTTCATCACTAATTAATCATTTATAAATAAAAACAAACACTTAAAAAGAAATTAAAAATAAAAGTGAAATTAAGAAAATAAACTTTAAATTAATTTAGAAAAAGAAAATAATATGAATTTTTTATAATAATAAACAAAAATGAATTGAAAGAGAAGGAATATTATATTAAAAATAACTATTTTTTTTTGAAATGTCATACAATATAAATAAACATAAGGTTGATAATTAATAATTGTTTTCTCTACAAAAATAATTAGAGAAAACCTATAGTTAATACTCGAAACTTTAGTTAGTTATAAAGATAGAGAATGGTTAAACATGTGAAAGTTGCTAGATGGAACTAATACCAATAGCAATTGAAAATAAATAATTATAACACAAATATTTTTTTATCTAGAATATAATATAAATGAAGATTAGTTTAATACTAAAACATATTTTTCCTCTGCAATTAAAAAACACAGTCCAATTGAAACCCAATATTTATTTTCTTTAGAAAATAAAAGGATGAGCTTCATAATTATTTTTTTTAAAATTTGCAGTTGTTTTTTTATTAAACTATATATCAAGCTTTTAAACTAAGTGGTCTTGTTAAACTTTCCTATATATTCCATCATACAAAAAAAGTTATAGGAACTTTTGTCACCGGATAATTATTAAATTTATTTAATATATAACTTTGGTTTGTAAAAAAAAACTTAATAACATTCTCATAACTACTAAGTAGTTAAGAATTCTGGAAAAAGAATTAGAGTAAAATAGTGCTTTTTTATGTAAGATTGTGTAAGAAGAAGTGGACTGAGATAGTACTATTATAAGTAAGAAAAATTCAATGAAAACAACAGTAACAAATTAAATCATTTGAAAAAAGAGAAGTCTCTCCATACACACTGACTAGGGATCGAACCCCTGACCAAATGCTTAAGGGGCCCAAGCAACTTACCACTTGTGCCACACCCACTTGGTTTGTAAACCCACTTGGTTTGCAAAATAATATGACGAAGTAGGATATGTTATAAATGATTTTCACTTAATTTTTATTAAAAGGTCAATTTTTTTATTATATTTTACATAGATATAATGGAATTTGTTATTATCAGTTTCAATATTTTCACAAAAAAAATCATCAATTTTGCATCAATATAAAAATAGTTAAATAATATTTCACTAAGTCATCATTTAATAAGTTAGTATGTGGTTCAATGTTTTTACTATTTCTAATTAAAAGCTAAAACTAAACTCTCCTATGTAAACTATAAAATAAGAGTTCAAGTTTTTCTTACATAGGAATGCCCGTGCGTTGCACGGGTTGTGATAATATTTGTCATTAAATGTTATTAAGTATACACACACACACACACACACACACATATATATATATATATATATATATATATATAGTTAATATAAATTATGTATATCAACAAATTTATTAATTTACTATAATTTTGTAGTGTTATTTTTATAGATATCAAGTATGATTATTCTTATTCTATGACATGAAAAGTTACCCACTTATAGGTTTCATAAATAAAAGAAGAAAGTTGATGTTTAATACATCAATAAATATAAAATTGAGGAGCATCTTAGAGGTTCGATCAGATAGATAATTTTTTTAAAAGAGTTAATTTTAATTATGTTTTGAAAAACGTTGTTTTAAATAGGTTAATTATAATGATCTATAATCTAATAACAAATTCTGTTATTTTCTAAAATTGCGATTAGCAAATATTATTTTCATCTATTAATTTTAAATTTCTTATATATATATATATATATATATATATATATATATATATATATATATATATATATATAAGTTACCCTGTGTATAGATACATTAGTGTAATATAATAAATAATAATTGAAAGAAGAATTTTTTTTAAAACTTTGTAATGTTTAATTAGTGTTTAGGAGAACTGGTGGATGTCTCACATGAAACATTTTAATCTAAATTGAGGTTTAAAATTTTGATAAATAATTTAATTTAGATAATAATTATTATTTTATGAGTTAGTAGAGCTTTGAAATTCTTGTATGCATCGAAAGGGAAATATTTCACCTTAATATGATTTATTTCTTTAATTTCTAATAAACTCAGGAGGAGTTAGTACAATATGGGGTTGAAGATGTAATTCAAAAAATTAAAAATAATACATGCTTGATAGAAATCCACTTTTCTGGTAAGCTCTATTATACTTTATCAACCTTGAACATGCATTTGTGAATGTTCAAAGAACATATCAAAAAACTTTTAGATATAACACATAAAAAATTGCCCAATATTAAACATTTTTTAAAGAAAATATTAAAATTAAACATAATCCATACATCAAAATAACATAAAACATCCAAAATTTTTGAAGTCTATGGCATTTAAACAGTCATGGTTCAAATCTTACAATACATGATCACCTTTTTGGTTAAAAAGTTCAAGGACAAGACTTTTAGTTGAAAAGAAGATGAATGGAATATGACTTTAAGGGGCTTTGACAAATTTTGAAACAAATCAACATTTTATGGAGACAAAACTTCGACCGGATTTAGTGAAGTTCATCGGTGTCAAGACCTAACTTCAAAACAAAACTGTAGGGTTCAAATTTGTTTCCCAATAAAGAGTAAAAGCAGTTTTCTAGTTGCTATGTCCCTATTAGTAAAGAAAATTGTCATAAAAGTTTTGACAACATACTCCATTCTCAGCAGAGACAATAAGGAAGAGCATTCAACCAAATAGAACATAATGACCAAATGGATCTAGGATCAAAGGTGATGGTTAGGATAGGTCAACAAGACTTCTTAGAATGAGTAGAAAAAACAATTCATAATTTATTTATAATCATATATCTTTTCGTTAGCTTTCCAACGCATCCAAGAACTCTAAAATCGGAGTTCTGGATTAGAAGTTACGGATGAAATAAGTTGGAAGGCTGTCGAGAAAACCGTAAGAGTTATAGCAGGTTTCAGAAAATCTGTTTTCGTGCTTTCCTCTCTATTCTAAGTACTTCTAACTTTCCCTAACTATCATGCAATGCCATGGAACATCAAAGAACCCTCAATTACAACACAATTTGGTACATGCAATGCAATCATTTTTTCCATCTAGGAAAACGAGTATCCAATGATCATTCCACATAAAACTTTTGGTTCTTATTAGTTCAAAAGAAAATTATTTATGCATTCAATATCATAGTTTCTCTACACAAAAGGGGCCATGAAGTCAACATACAAACATACCATCACACAGTCAATCAAGTTGCGACCATGAGTATCACTTAGGTGTAAAATCATCAATTCATCATTATTCCATACAACCAAACTTTGAACTTCATTTCTAAGAAACTTAGGCAATGGAAATCATAGAGTTATGCAGTCAAACTCTCAATATTTCCAACGAAATCAATCAAGGCTAATCAATCATTTAATTCTCCCAAACCACGTCATACTTATAAGGCAAATCAAATTAAATCACGGTGTATCTCTTTCCCTTATCTTCACTTTGATTTTCATTATTTTTATTTATCGTTACATTTGATATTATTGTGGTTAGTGTTCAATATCACTGTAATTGGCTCTGTCATGGTTATAGCTTGCTTAGGAATTGCATATAGTATAAATCCTATTTTCCGCATTCGATTTAAACGTGCATCGTTAACTTTATGAAAATCAGAAGATTTCATTTTTAGCATATAACCTTATTCACCCCCCCTCTAAGGTTATCATATAGTCCAACAATTGGTATCAGTAGCTAGAAATTGCATATAGAGCTTAACATCTCACAATTTTTTATTATGGGTTCATTTATGAAAGAGGGGATGTCCTTCAATAGGCCACCCCTGTTCGATGGGACTAACTATGACTATTGGAGTAATCGAATGAAATGTCACGTGCAGGCTATAGATTTCACTTTATGGAGGATCATTGTTGATGGACCACTCACTCCTATGAGAATCAAGATTACTAAACCCGGTGTTGCTGTTGAGGGAGATACTACTAAATCTCAAGCTACTGGTAAAGCTGAGGAAGTACCTATTGAAGATATTTATGCCATTGACTTGAGTGAGCTGAGAAAGTCTGAGCTAGAAAAAACATCTCTCAATGCCAAAGCAATGAATATTCTTCACCTATCTCTATGTGAAGACGAGTATGGAAGGGTGAAAGGATGTCAGACAGCCAAAGAAATTTGGGACTGTCTGGAAGCAACACATGTTGGTACGAGCCAAGTGTAGGATACAAAGATTAGAGTTCTTACTTCTAAGTATGAAGCTTTCAAGATGAGGGAAGGTGAATCTGTTGCAGCTATGCACCAAAGATTGAACCTGATAGTGAATAACTTGAGAGCACTTGGGAAGAAGTATTCAACGAAAGATTTGAATGGGAAGATTCTTGATTCCTTGACTAGTGAGTTCTTTCCCAAGACTTGTTCTATCACTGAAGCCAAAGATATTGGCACTTTACCTCAAGAAGACTTGATTGGGTCACTTCTTGCATTTGAGGTGGTGTTGGCTGCTAAGAAGGCCCAAGAAAAAGAAGCGGTCAAAGAAAGGAAGTCTCTTGCTCTTGCTGCTGCCAAGACTCCGAAGATGGCAAAGAAAGAGGTTGAGCCTGATGAAGAATCTGATGATGAAGACATGGCTATGTTTGCCAAGAAATTCAAAAAATTCATGAGATTCAACAAGCTTGGGAAGGGTGACTATTCAAAGAAATCTGGGTAAAACAAAGTAGACAGTTATGAGAGAAGAGATCATCAACCAAAATGTTTTGAATGCAACAAACCGAGTCATCTCAAAATGAATTGTCCAAAGCTAAAATCCAAGTACCAACAAAAGAAAGCCATGATGGCTACATGGGACAACAAAGATACTGATGGTGATACAGATGAAGAAGAGGAGGTTGCAAATGCTGTTTGTCTTATGGCAAATGACACACCTGAGGCTACATGGGACAATCTTGACACTGATAGTGAAATAGATGAAGAAGAGAAGGCTGGCAATGTTGTTTGTCTTATGGAAAATATAACACCCATAAGGTAATCCTTGCTAACCATAGTCTTTTTGATTTACTTGAGCATGATGACTTATTTGATGATGTGTGTAGTAGTCAAGATTTGAGTGAGGCTTTTGAAGCTCTTTAGAATGAACATGAAACTCTTTTGGTTAAATCTAACAATTTGACAAAGAGCCACAAAAACAAGCTCACTCAAATTGAGACTCTTGAGAATGAGGTAGCTAAGTTGAAGAATGAGCTACATAAAACTAAACCTTTCAACCTTGAGCTTCTTGAGTTTAAACAAAATTTTGAAAAAATCAATGTTGAAAATGAAATTTTGAAAGAATCCTTAAAAAGGTTTGAGGTTCGTGAAAAGACCTTAACCAAGATACTTCACTCCCAACATGAATATGTTGATAGGAGAGGTATTGGGTATGAAGGTAATTCCACCTCCTCTGTTTTGAAAAAGAAAGTGATTTTTGTAGCTGCCACTTCAAGTAAGACACCTACTATTTTTTCTTGCACTTATTGTCAAAAAGGGAACCATAGCTCTCATAGATGCCCTATTCGTAGATTATGTGAGTATGGTAACCTTATACCTGCTTGTAAGAAACCAAGGTGGATTGTGAAAACAAACCCCTTGAGAACTAACCCCCAAGGACCCAATAAAATTTGGGTACCTCTAGGGGAATACTCGTGCGTTGCATGGTTTGTTATAAAAAAATTTTCCACAGTTTATATGTAAAAATGTGTAAGTTGTTAATATAATTATGTATATTAAAAATTGTATTATATAAATATGTTGGTGTATTTTTAGTTTACAAAATTATTTATTTTATGCAATTGTCTTATATATATATAGCTAGATGCGTATTTTAATATAAATAATGGAATGTAAATTTATAAGATTAATTGTTGAAAATATAATTCTAATAAGGGGCACGAATTTAAAAAGTTCGTTGAATATTTTATTGTTGAAAATTTGTAAATTTATTTTCATGTTATTTTTTAGAGTAATTACAATATACTTTTCATTATACTTAATAATAAGAAGTAAAATATTTTTGATCAAAATGTCAATTATTGTTGCTACACTATAATAGACAACCGTTTGCAATTTAAATTTACAGAATATTTTTTATTTAGTTTTATTGAATTTATTCACAACATATACAAATTATTAATATCAATCATGTTAATATAGAATATATTATGATATAAATATGATTTTAATTTTTTGTTTCAAAATTATCTATTTTAGGAAATATTATTATATAGGGTATGCATGTATTTTTAAATATTAATAATTGTTAATACTTTTTATATATCAATTTAATTGTTTTGAAATATATTACAAAAGTGAAATGAATTTTAAAAAGTTTATTAAATACTTTAAAAGAAACATAAATTATAAAATTAAGGAGCATCCTAGAGGCTCCATAGAGATTTATTTTACAAAATATTTATACAATAAATTAGAAAACATATATATATAATGTTATTTTAATTTAAATACATAAAATGTTAATAATAAAATATCTTTATAAATTTTGATGTACAAAAACTCTAAGAGGAGGTTTAAAAGTTTGATAAAATAATTTAATATTCTTCGTCTTTCACTATTTTAAATAAAGAATTCTAATATATGTTTCTCTATCTTTTACGCACAAAACTTCCTAATGACATATATCTTCCTTATTGTTATAGTAGCATGTATGTATTTGTAATATACCTTGTGATAGCAGCATGTATGTAGTTTTTCCGAAAATATTCTAAATAATCAAGAAGCTTAATGGTACTTAGATTAATAAGAATTTTATAACCAATATACATATAGATACGTTTTCATCAAATAACACCATATTTAGGTTGATAATTCTTTACTTCGATGTATATTCAAAATGTCCCAGACTCTTAAAAAATTTCATGGCATCCTTCTGTGGTGCTGCATAGTTTGTTGAGAAAACTAAACATAACGTCAAAGTAATGTGTAAATTTAATAGCTAATGAAATTGATTTGAAATAAAATGATCTACTAACTTCAATAATTGTTGTGGTTGTAGGTACCTAACCCAAAAGTGATAAGGTGAAAATTGTTAACGATGTAAAATGTAGAACAATGGTAAAAAGTGCATGATTAGTTGTGTTTATAAAAAACTATAAACTAAGAGAGGAAATACATGAATTAATTTTTTCAGTTGAGGTAACATAAGTAAATCATTTAAATCTAGTACATCATACAATTTCACATAAGTATTAAAATTAAACCTTTTTCTAAAGAACAATATTAAAATATTCATGATTTCTCAATACCTATAACTTTACAAAGAACTAACTAATCCAAATTTATCTTCTCGTCTCTTTGTCAACTTCAAAGCTATCAAAAACACGAAACCCTTTACCCTTCGTGAATCTCACTCTCTTCTTCTACTTCTTTTTTTCATTATAATATTTTTTGTCAAAACATCTCCCCCTCATCATCCAAAATTATCTCCTTTAAATAATCATTACTTGCTATAATTGACTAAAACTCTACATCTTCCACTCATGTTCTACTAAATATCACGAGTTTATTGTCAATTAAAGCAATAACTCATATGAAAGTGGAACCCCTTCCTTTCAATGCATAATGGTTACATAAAAAAGAATTGTAAAGGTCAACTAATTATTTAGTATTTCAAAAATATATTATTTTGATTAAATATGGAATGATATGTGTGTAATATTTTGAAATCAACTAAACTATTATAGTTGGTAAATATATTTATTCAACTAATTTAGATTTTAATCAATTATAATAGTAATATAATTTCACAAAAACAGTTAAATAACTACATTATTCTATAAATATAATTGAATATCTAATATATATTGACTATTTCATATTTAGTTATATATGTAGGTTGTAGAATCAATGTCGTTTCAATTTTTCATATTTATTTTGACTCTTGCAAATATCACATGACATCTTTGTAAATTTCTCAATACATTAATAAATCAGAAAATTTGAAATTTAAGTCCACATATTTACAAAGGAGTATTCTTTCGTTAAATTTCTTTATATTTATATTAAATGTTATCAAAAACAAATCCATATGTATTGTATTCTTCTAAATCTATCTAAACTATTAGAATTACTAAATATTAAATATGTCTATTAAATTAATTTAGATTTAACCAATTATAATAATAATAATAATAATACAATGTCTTTGTTAAGGAAATTTATAGTTATAAATGATATATCGATATTTATCTATGTAGAAAATTTGATAAAACAAAAAAAAAAGCAAAAACTTAATCTCATGAATTTAGTAAAATAAGCAAAATTTGACACTAAATTTTACACAAAAGAAAAAGTAAACAAAAACTGGATTTCACGAAATTGTAAGGAGATTAAGTAATAATATAAGAAATTCGATATTTAATTTAAATATAATTAAAACAAATGAGGAACATCTCCCTTATAGCCTAATTAATAGAAGAAGAAAGTAGATATTTAATAGAAATGTAAAATCAAAAAATTAAAATGTATTATGATATATAGTAGCCGAAGAAAATGATATTTTTCTTGGTTTTTTCCTTTTGTGATATAGAGGGGTAGCTTATTAGAAGTGGCACGTAAGGTAGCCTCCTTCATAAAAAAGACACCAAAAGTTATATACATCGTGTTTGATTTGTGTATTTGGTGTAAAGATAAACAAAAGCACTATCTATAAAAAGGTATTCTTTTAGTCTTGAACTGAAATTGATGAACATTCAAGAAACATAAGCAAATCATTTAGACCTAGCACATCGTACAATTCCAGCAAAACTATTAAAATTAAACGCATTCCTAAGAACAATATTAAAAACTATATATATGATTTCTCAATGTCTATAACTTTACAAAGGATAGTTGTTTCCATTGCGTGATTCAATAACTGATCCAAAATTTTCTATTTGCCTCTTTGTTGAAGTCTATGGCATTTAAACAGTCATGGCATCAAAAATTATAAATAATATAAAACATCCAAAATTTATATTGTTTATCCTTTTTTGGAAATTATAAATAATGATAGTCATATTTTTAGTATTTTGACACTTGAAATAACAAAACTTTTATATTGATGTAGATTTAGTCATATTTTAAGTATTTTTTCAAAAAAATAAGAAATGAAAATAATCCAATATCACCAAGCAATTTAATTTTTGATAGAATATTCAAGATGTTTGATATTTAATATTTAAAAAAACTAATATAAATTGTTTTACTATATAAAATATTATTTATTTTAATGATAAAATTAATAATTTGTAAGAGTAAATAAAAAGTTTTAAATCATTTATTAAATTAACTTGTATTTAGGAGATCAAAAGGCAACTAAATCAAGACATCAACTAATAAATTAAGAGTAATAAATAAGAGAAGAAAAAAAATTAAATTAAAATTAATTTATTAAATTGAAATAAAAAACTTGAGATTCATTGTGGAGGCTCCATTGGGGTCTCCTTTACATATATATATAGATAACTCCTTATTTACTCTTAAGTTTTAAGTGTTAATATGGAATTCCTACGGTTAAAAATTGATTGTATATAAATAAATAAATAAATGATAATGCATTATTAGATTTATATAAACTATTACACAATATTAAGCAAACCAAAAAAGATTTATATAAATTATTGGTTTATATAGTTTTCTAAAAACCGAAACTATATATATGTAATTAGGCTTTTCATATTCATAGTTAATATCAATTAAAATCCACTTGAATTATAATTATTCCCATTCATTTTCTTTGCAAAAATTTGTCTACTATAAAGAATGCTTCAACATGATGTACCCTCTCTACCATTCTGGACCCATTTATTGAGTATTTCATCACTTTGGTGCTTTCCTCTCAACTCTCTACTACTAGGTTCGATTGCATATGTAACTTTAATTGTTCTTCCACAAATTTTTATGCCGACTCTCTTGGTTTCAATCTAAGCAGTTTTTTTATTGTCCACTTTTACGTATATTTATTTTCTAGATTATTATTGTGCTAACTTTTTGGTGGTACCTCTTTTATTATGTATTATGGTTTCATATTTATCTTATACTCTTTATTTGTCCCTGTCTATTCCTTGATTTCCATGGCTTGATAGGGGGTAACACCATCCATGACTTCAATAAGGGCATAGCCATTGTGTCAACATTTCAAGTGGGTACTACTTTAGAGGTATGCTATTTTCTCTTTTCCAATTTTATTTATGTCCACTTTTTATGGCTCATTTACCACTCCTACAATCATGAGGTACCATCTCAGATAAATAATCTAACAATCAAGATAGAGATTTATGATATACGTAGAAAATTTGTTCCTCATGTCAATACTACCTTCTACATCGACAAGTACATAATTGAATAAAAGTACTCTATTTATATGGAACTAGGACGATTTCTGAAGCATTCCCCTGATCTATGTGCAAAGAAGGTACATGTCAATACCTTTTACCTCAAAGGTGGGTCATTTCTTCAAGCTTCTCTCTAAATTTGGGTTGGAATAAATCTTCTGAAATTATGTGCTAAATTTTCAAATGATTTTAAGAACACTTTAAGTCTTCTTTCAAAAATACTATAAATACCTAAGAAGATAGGTCACCACTTATCTTTTCAGTTTTTACAACACATTTGTTTGGTTGCTATGCTTATGTAATTTTTTGCTTTTACATCACTAATATTCAAGCTTAAAGAAAACCATTGTCTTTTATGTGTAAATTTGTATTTTATTCGTAAGCTTTTATTGGTTGTTGATTAAGTATTGAGTTTGTTATAGGTTTCAAAGGAAGGGAAAAGAAAATGGAGTTTACATGGATAGAGAAGAAATTAAAAAGGCAAAGCAAAGGATTTGAGCTCCATGCTCTAGACACATCTAATGTAGTCAAAAAGACAAAGAAAGAAATCGATTAGTTAGCGAGTCATACAATTGAGGAACAATTTTTTTGTCAAGCTATAGACATGTATGGATTATGTTTAATTTTAATATTTTCTTTAAAAAATGTTTAATATTGGGCAATTTTTTATGTGTTATATCTAAAAGTTTTTTGATATGTTCTTTGAACATTCACAAATGCATGTTCAAGGTTGATAAAGTATAATAGAGCTTACCAGAAAAGTGGATTTCTATCAAGCATGTATTATTTTTAATTTTTTGAATTACATCTTCAACCCCATATTGTACTAACTCCTCCTAAGTTTATTAGAAATTAAAGAAATAAATCATATTAAGGTGAAATATTTCCCTTTCGATGCATACAAGAATTTCAAAGCTCTACTAACTCATAAAATAATAATTATTATCTAAATTAAATTATTTATCAAAATTTTAAACCTCAATTTAGATTAAAATGTTTCATGTGAGACATCCACCAGTTTTCCTAAACACTAATTAAACATTACAAAGTTTTAAAAAAAATTCTTCTTTCAATTATTATTTATTATATTACACTAATGTATCTATACACAGGGTAATTTATATATATATATATATATATATATATATATATATATATATACATATATATATATAAGAAATTTAAAATTAATAGATGAAAATAATATTTGCTAATCGCAATTTTAGAAAATAACAGAATTTGTAATTAGATTATAGATCATTATAATTAACCTATTTAAAACAACGTTTTTCAAAACATAATTAAAATTAACTCTTTTAAAAAAATTATCTATCTGATCGAACCTCTAAGATGCTCCTCAATTTTATATTTATTGATGTATTAAACATCAACTTTCTTCTTTTATTTATGAAACCTATAAGTGGGTAACTTTTCATGTCATAGAATAATAATAATCATACTTGATATCTATAAAAATAACACTACAAAATTATAGTAAATTAATAAATTTGTTGATATACATAATTTATATTAACTATATATATATATATATATATATATATATATATATATATATATATATATTTGTGTGTGTGTGTGTGTGTGTGTGTGTGTGTGTGTGTGTGTGTGTGTGTGTGTGTGTGTGTGTGTACTTAATAACATTTAATGACAAATATTATCACAACCCGTGCAACGCACGGGCATTCCCCTAGTATTATCTATGTAAGAAAAACTTGAACTCTTATTTTATAGTTTACATAGGAGAGTTTAGTTTTAGCTTTTAATTAGAAATAGTAAAAACATTGAACCACATACTAACTTATTAAATGATGACTTAGTGAAATATTATTTAACTATTTTTATATTGATGCAAAATTGATGATTTTTTTTGTGAAAATATTGAAACTGATAATAACAAATTCCATTATATCTATGTAAAATATAATAAAAAAATTGACCTTTTAATAAAAATTAAGTGAAAATCACTTATAACATATCCTACTTCGTCATATTATTTTGCAAACCAAGTGGGTTTACAAACCAAGTGGGTGTGGCACAAGTAGTAAGTTGCTTGGGCCCCTTAAGCATTTGGTCAGGGGTTCGATCCCTAGTCAGTGTGTATGGAGAGACTTCTCTATTTTCAAATGATTTAATTTGTTACTGTTGTTTTCATTGAATTTTTCTTACTTATAATAGTACTATCTCAGTCCACTTCTTCTTGCACAATCTTACATAAAAAAGCACTATTTTACTCTAATTCTTTTTCCAGAATTCTTAACTACTTAGTAGTTATGAGAATGTTATTAAGTTTTTTTTTTTACAAACCAAAGTTATATATTAAATAAATTTAATAATTATCCGGTGACAAAAGTTCCTATAACTTTTTTTGTATGATGGAATATATAGGAAAGTTTAACAAGACCACTTAGTTTAAAAGCTTGATATATAGTTTAATAAAAAAAACAACTGCAAATTTTAAAAAAAATAATTATGAAGCTCATCCTTTTATTTTCTAAAGAAAATAAATATTGGGTTTCAATTGGACTGTGTTTTTTAATTGCAGAGGAAAAATATGTTTTAGTATTAAACTAATCTTCATTTATATTATATTCTAGATAAAAAAATATTTGTGCTATAATTATTTATTTTCAATTGCTATTGGTATTAGTTCCATCTAGCAACTTTCACATGTTTAACCATTCTCTATCTTTATAACTAACTAAAGTTTCGAGTATTAACTATAGGTTTTCTCTAATTATTTTTGTAGAGAAAACAATTATTAATTATCAACCTTATGTTTTTTTATATTGTATGACATTTCAAAAAAAAATAGTTATTTTTAAAATAATATTCCTTCTCTTTCAATTCATTTTTGTTTATTATTATAAATAATAAAAATAAAAAATTCATATTATTTTCTTTTTCTAAATTAATTTAAAGTTTATTTTCTTAATTTCACTTTTATTTTTAATTTCTTTTTAAGTGTTTGTTTTTATTTATAAATGATTAATTAGTGATGAAATTAAAATTATGAAAAGAATAAAGAGCGGTACTTTTTTGTTTTCAACAACTTTTCGCCATACACATTCATATGTATCTATTGTTAAAATTCATGTCAATAAACTCAACATGTTAAATAGTGTTATATTTATTATTATTAAGTATACTGAGTATAGTAATTAATATTCAATGAAATTTGAAAATAATTTCACTATTTTAAGAGAATCATTTTAATAATTAATGTTATAAAACTTATTGAAATTTCTTTATATTAAAAAAGGAATACACTCAATAATGTTGGAATTTTTCATACACACAGTGAGAGAGAGGGAAGAAGATGTAACTGAAAATTGGTTAAGAGTAAACTGAAAGCAGTGTTGTTATTGCATCACTGTGAATGCTGCTTATATACTCAGTCCATGTAAGCACGCTGAGTCAGGAAACAATAGTAAACATACAACTGAATAAAAGTGTAATTTCGACTCCCTCACTTCGACAGATCAGTTCTGTGAGTCGAACTAGCAGGTGTCGAACTAGCTTACTTATTTAACACACCCCCTTAAGCTAGTTTCTATCACAAACACGCAACAACAAAATACAGCAAAATCTATCTAAGTAAACTTATTACAATCAACCACATTCAGCATGCTCCTTAGCCTTTTGAATGTCTCTGCCTTCACTGCCTTGGTGAACAAATCTGCTGCCTGCATATCTGATCTGCAGTAGCTCAGCTTCAGCCTTCCTTTTGTGACTTGATCTCTTAAGAAATGATAGCGTGTCTCTATATGCTTCGACCTTCCATGTGCCACTGGATGTTTGGCCAAGCTAATTGCAGATTTGTTATCCACATATAGCTCCACAACACCTTCCTTCTTGATCATCAGTTCTTGCATCAAATTGTCTAGCCAGATTGCTTGACAGGCTCCCATTGAAGCTGCAATATACTCAGCTTCGCATGAGTATAATGCCACAACTGATTCCTTCTTGAACTCCATGAGATGGGACTTGTGCCAAGCAGAAACACAGAGCCAGCAGTGCTCTTTCGATCAGATTTGTCACCTCCCCAATCTGCATCAGTGAAGCCATAGAGACATTTCTCATTGTCTCTGCATTTACAGGGCAACAGAATTCCATATGCCATAGTGCCTTTGACATATCTTAGGATTCGTTTTGCAGCAGCTAGGTGTGATGTTCTAGGCCTGCCTATAACTCTGCTAATCATACCTACACTTAAACTGAGGTCAGGTCTGGTGTTGCAGAGATATCTCAGTGCCCCAACCACCTGTCTGAACTTTGTAGCATCCACCTCTAGTTCATCAGCATCTTTGTCGAGTCATAGCCCTGCCTCTGCTGGTGTTTCGACACTGTTGCAGTGTAGCATATTGAACCTGTGCAGTATATCAAAAGCATTCTTCTTCTGTGACAGCAGCATACCATCATTAGTACTTTGAGATTCAATTCCTAGAAAATAAGAGATCTCTCCTAGGCCTGTCATTTCAAAAGTATTCATCATTCTCTTCTTGAACTCAGCCACCTTAGCTTCATTGTTTCCAGTAACCAATAAATCATCAACATAGAGGCATAGGATTATCACATCTCCACCATCTGACTTCACATACACCCATGCTCAGAAATACATCTCACATACCCCATGTTGATCAAGCTCGTGGAGCTTGTTTTAGGCCATACAATGCCTTTCTCAATTTCAAGACTTTGTTCTCACTTCCTTGTTTCACAAAACCTGCTGGTGGTTCGACATAAACCTCCTCTTCCAATTCTCCATTTAAGAAGGCAGATTTTATATCAAGTTGATGTATCTTCCACCCTTGCATACTTGCATGAGCTACCACAACTCTCATAGTTTCAAGTCTTGCAACGGGTGCAAAGACCTCTTCATAGTCAACACCATATCTTTGTAGGAAACCTCTAGCCACCAATCTTGCTTTGTGCTTCACCACTTCACCTTTAGGATTTACTTTCACTTTGTATATCCATTTCACACCTATTGCTTTCTTTCCTTTGGGCAATTCGACCAATTCCCAAGTCATGTTCTTCTCTATAGATCTGATCTCCTCTTGCATAGCTTCCAGCCACTTAGAATTTTTCATTGCTTCCTGCCAAGTTACTGGTTCTGTCTCAACAAGAAGTGCAAAGTGCACTATATCACCTTCATCATTGACTGAACTATCAGTCATTACCTCACAATCACTTAGCCTTGCAGGAACCTGCCTTTGTCTCAGTGATCTTCTAAGTATCTCTGGACTACCTTCTTCACCATCATTCTCTTCGACAGGCTCAGTTTCACCTTCCAGTTCTAACTCTGTTTCACCAGCAGGCACCTCAAATAGATTCTGTTCGACAACAGTGGATCTCTCTCCCTTGTCACCCCACTTCCATGACTTCTGTAACGCCCAAATATTTAATTATTAATTTCAATTAAATATTTAGGTATGTTATTGGTGTAATCGTATTAAAATATTAAAATGGTGTTTTAATTAACTTAGGGCGTGTTGATTAGGAATTGGGCTAAGCTGTGGAGAAAAGCCCGTGATCCAAAAGCCCACTAGCTAGGCGCATAGGTGAAGCGCTTGGGCTAGGGTTTTGCTCATTTGCGATTTTGTTTGAGAAAAAGAGAGAGAGGAGTCGCGAATAGAAGAGAGGAGAGTAGAAGAGGATTCGGCGCACATCCAAGAGAGAAGAAGAGGAGGATTTCGCGAGTTCAAGGAGAAGAAAGAAGCTGTGTTGCCGAGGTTATTGTTGGTGACTTGATCAAGAGGATTAGTGTTCTCCTACTATAAGGTAAGGGTGGGGTTCTTCCTTATAATAGGGTTTCATGATGGGGTTATGTGGGAATAGGTCCTATGATGCCTCTTGCTTGATTTTGATGTTGGTTTGATGGTAGTTGAATCATGACTATGTTGATTGAAATATTGGCTTGTTGGTGATTGTTGTAATTCTAAAAATTGGTGTTCATTGTTGTTATCACGAATTGCATGCTAAGTGTTCGATTAATTGTTGTTTGATGTTGTGATTGACAATTCATGATAATTGACATTGGTGGTTAATAATTGTTGATTTAAATTGGTGAAATAACGAAAATATTGACCCCTAGGGCGCCATGGGCGTAGTTTATTTTGTTTACACACTATAAGAATATGATGTATACATTAAACTTGAAACCTATAACAATCTCAATACTTAATCAACAATCAATTAAAGGTTATGAATAAAAGACAAATTTAGACAAATAAACTTTGGGACGCTAACTACCACAATGGCTTTATTCAAGCTTGAATATTAGTGATGTAAAAACCAAAAAATTTACATAAGTCATGTAACAACTAAACAAATGTGATGTAAAAAATGAAAAGATAATTGGTGACTTCTCTTTTTAGGTATTTATAGTATCTCTGAAAGAAGACTTAAAGTGAGAAAATGAAAAAATTGTAACTTATCTATATTAAAAACCAACTATAATAATTAGTACTAATCATGATATAAATTTAGAGACACCAAAAGGCAAATATAACTTATCTATATTTAAAATAAACAAAATATTATATTATATTATATTATATTATATTATATTATATTATACTATATTATTTTGTTCTTAAACATATTTAATTAGTTAAAATTAAAATATCATTTTCATAAAGATATAAATATCTAATTTATATCATTTTCATAAAGATATAAATATATCATTTTAATATCATATAAAATATTTTAATTAAATATTTCTCTTTTTAGAATTTCAAATTAAATATTTTAATTAATTAAATATTTAAAATATTTAATTAGTTTTAATATATTTTAATATATAAATTATTATTTATTCTAATGATAAAATTAATAATTTGTAAGAGTAAATAAAAAGTTTTAAATCATTTATTAAATTAACTTGTATTTAGGAGATCAAAAGGCAACTAAATCAAGACATCAACTAATAAATTAAGAGTAATAAATAAGAGAAGAAAAAAAATTAAATTAAAATTAAATTTTTAAATTGAAATAAAAAACTTGAGATTCATTGTGGAGGCTCCATTGGGGTCTCCTTTACATATATATATAGATAACTCCTTATTTACTCTTAAGTTTTAAGTGTTAATATGGAATTCCTACGGTTAAAAATTGATTGTATATAAATAAATAAATAAATGATAATGCATTATTAGATTTATATAAACTATTACACAATATTAAGCAAACCAAAAAAGATTTATATAAATTATTGGTTTATATAGTTTTCTAAAAACCGAAACTATATATATGTAATTAGGCTTTTCATATTCATAGTTAATATCAATTAAAATCCACTTGAATTATAATTATTCCCATTCATTTTCTTTGCAAAAATTTGTCTACTATAAAGAATGCTTCAACATGATGTACCCTCTCTACCATTCTGGACCCATTTATTGAGCATTTCATCACTTTGGTGCTTTCCTCTCAACTCTCTACTACTAGGTTCGATTGCATATGTAACTTTAATTGTTCTTCCACAAATTTTTATGCCGACTCTCTTGGTTTCAATCTAAGCAGTTTTTTTATTGTCCACTTTTACGTATATTTATTTTCTAGATTATTATTGTGCTAACTTTTTGGTGGTACCTCTTTTATTATGTATTATGGTTTCATATTTATCTTATACTCTTTATTTGTCCCTGTCTATTCCTTGATTTCCATGGCTTGATAGGGGGTAACACCATCCATGACTTCAATAAGGGCATAGCCATTGTGTCAACATTTCAAGTGGGTACTACTTTAGAGGTATGCTATTTTCTCTTTTCCAATTTTATTTATGTCCACTTTTTATGGCTCATTTACCACTCCTACAATCATGAGGTACCATCTCAGATAAATAATCTAACAATCAAGATAGAGATTTATGATATACGTAGAAAATTTGTTCCTCATGTCAATACTACCTTCTACATCGACAAGTACATAATTGAATAAAAGTACTCTATTTATATGGAACTAGGACGATTTCTGAAGCATTCCCCTGATCTATGTGCAAAGAAGGTACATGTCAATACCTTTTACCTCAAAGGTGGGTCATTTCTTCAAGCTTCTCTCTAAATTTGGGTTGGAATAAATCTTCTGAAATTATGTGCTAAATTTTCAAATGATTTTAAGAACACTTTAAGTCTTCTTTCAAAAATACTATAAATACCTAAGAAGATAGGTCACCACTTATCTTTTCAGTTTTTACAACACATTTGTTTGGTTGCTATGCTTATGTAATTTTTTGTTTTTACATCACTAATATTCAAGCTTAAAGAAAACCATTGTCTTTTATGTGTAAATTTGTATTTTATTCATATGCTTTTATTGGTTGTTGATTAAGTATTGAGTTTGTTATAGGTTTCAAAGGAAGGGAAAAGAAAATGGAGTTTACATGGATAGAGAAGAAATTAAAAAGGCAAAGCAAAGGATTTGAGCTCCATGTTCTAGACACATCTAATGTAGTCAAAAAGACAAAGAAAGAAATCGATTAGTTAGCGAGTCATACAATTGAGGAACAATTTTTTTGTCAAGCTATAGACATGTATGGATTATGTTTAATTTTAATATTTTCTTTAAAAAATGTTTAATATTGGGCAATTTTTTATGTGTTATATCTAAAAGTTTTTTGATATGTTCTTTGAACATTCACAAATGCATGTTCAAGGTTGATAAAGTATAATAGAGCTTACCAGAAAAGTGGATTTCTATCAAGCATGTATTATTTTTAATTTTTTGAATTACATCTTCAACCCCATATTGTACTAACTCCTCCTGAGTTTATTAGAAATTAAAGAAATAAATCATATTAAGGTGAAATATTTCCCTTTCGATGCATACAAGAATTTCAAAGCTCTACTAACTCATAAAATAATAATTATTATCTAAATTAAATTATTTATCAAAATTTTAAACCTCAATTTAGATTAAAATGTTTCATGTGAGACATCCACCAGTTTTCCTAAACACTAATTAAACATTACAAAGTTTTAAAAAAAATTCTTCTTTCAATTATTATTTATTATATTACACTAATGTATCTATACACAGGGTAACTTATCTATATATATATATATAAGAAATTTAAAATTAATAGATGAAAATAATATTTGCTAATCGCAATTTTAGAAAATAACAGAATTTGTTATTAGATTATAGATCATTATAATTAACCTATTTAAAACAACGTTTTTCAAAACATAATTAAAATTAACTCTTTTAAAAAAATTATCTATCTGATCGAACCTCTAAGATGCTCCTCAATTTTATATTTATTGATGTATTAAACATCAACTTTCTTCTTTTATTTATGAAACCTATAAGTGGGTAACTTTTCATGTCATAGAATAATAATAATCATAGTTGATATCTATAAAAATAACACTACAAAATTATAGTAAATTAATAAATTTGTTGATATACATAATTTATATTAACTATATATATATATATATATATATATATATATATTTGTGTGTGTGTGTGTGTGTGTGTGTGTGTGTGTGTGTGTGTGTGTGTGTGTGTGTGTGTACTTAATAACATTTAATGACAAATATTATCACAACCCGTGCAACGCACGGGCATTCCCCTAGTATTATCTATGTAAGAAAAACTTGAACTCTTATTTTATAGTTTACATAGGAGAGTTTAGTTTTAGCTTTTAATTAGAAATAGTAAAAACATTGAACCACATACTAACTTATTAAATGATGACTTAGTGAAATATTATTTAACTATTTTTATATTGATGCAAAATTGATGATTTTTTTTGTGAAAATATTGAAACTGATAATAACAAATTCCATTATATCTATGTAAAATATAATAAAAAAATTGACCTTTTAATAAAAATTAAGTGAAAATCACTTATAACATATCCTACTTCGTCATATTATTTTGCAAACCAAGTGGGTTTACAAACCAAGTGGGTGTGGCACAAGTAGTAAGTTGCTTGGGCCCCTTAAGCATTTGGTCAGGGGTTCGATCCCTAGTCAGTGTGTATGGAGAGACTTCTCTATTTTCAAATGATTTAATTTGTTACTGTTGTTTTCATTGAATTTTTCTTACTTATAATAGTACTATCTCAGTCCACTTCTTCTTGCACAATCTTACATAAAAAAGCACTATTTTACTCTAATTCTTTTTCCAGAATTCTTAACTACTTAGTAGTTATGAGAATGTTATTAAGTTTTTTTTTTTACAAACCAAAGTTATATATTAAATAAATTTAATAATTATCCGGTGACAAAAGTTCCTATAACTTTTTTTGTATGATGGAATATATAGGAAAGTTTAACAAGACCACTTAGTTTAAAAGCTTGATATATAGTTTAATAAAAAAACAACTGCAAATTTTAAAAAAAATAATTATGAAGCTCATCCTTTTATTTTCTAAAGAAAATAAATATTGGGTTTCAATTGGACTGTGTTTTTTAATTGCAGAGGAAAAATATGTTTTAGTATTAAACTAATCTTCATTTATATTATATTCTAGATAAAAAAATATTTGTGCTATAATTATTTATTTTCAATTGCTATTGGTATTAGTTCCATCTAGCAACTTTCACATGTTTAACCATTCTCTATCTTTATAACTAACTAAAGTTTCGAGTATTAACTATAGGTTTTCTCTAATTATTTTTGTAGAGAAAACAATTATTAATTATCAACCTTATGTTTATTTATATTGTATGACATTTCAAAAAAATAGTTATTTTTAAAATAATATTCCTTCTCTTTCAATTCATTTTTGTTTATTATTATAAATAATAAAAATAAAAAATTCATATTATTTTCTTTTTCTAAATTAATTTAAAGTTTATTTTCTTAATTTCACTTTTATTTTTAATTTCTTTTTAAGTGTTTTTTTTTATTTATAAATGATTAATTAGTGATGAAATTAAAATTATGAAAAGAATAAAGAGCGGTACTTTGTTGTTTTCAACAACTTTTCGCCATACACATTCATATGTATCTATTGTTAAAATTCATGTCAATAAACTCAACATGTTAAATAGTGTTATATTTATTATTATTAAGTATACTGAGTATAGTAATTAATATTCAATGAAATTTGAAAATAATTTCACTATTTTAAGAGAATCATTTTAATAATTAATGTTATAAAACTTATTGAAATTTCTTTATATTAAAAAAGGAATACACTCAATAATGTTGGAATTTTTCATACACACAGTGAGAGAGAGGGAAGAAGATGTAACTGAAAATTGGTTAAGAGTAAACTGAAAGCAGTGTTGTTATTGTATCACTGTGAATGCTGCTTATATACTCAGTCCATGTAAGCACGCTGAGTCAGGAAACAATAGTAAACATACAACTGAATAAAAGTGTAATTTCGACTCCCTCACTTCGACAGATCAGTTTTGTGAGTCGAACTAGCAGGTGTCGAACTAGCTTACTTATTTAACACACCCCCTTAAGCTAGTTTCTATCACAAACACGCAACAACAAAATACAGCAAAATCTATCTAAGTAAACTTATTACAATCAACCACATTCAGCATGCTCCTTAGCCTTTTGAATGTCTCTGCCTTCACTGCCTTGGTGAACAAATCTGCTGCCTGCATATCTGATCTGCAGTAGCTCAGCTTCAGCCTTCCTTTTGTGACTTGATCTCTTAAGAAATGATAGCGTGTCTCTATATGCTTCGACCTTCCATGTGCCACTGGATGTTTGGCCAAGCTAATTGCAGATTTGTTATCCACATATAGCTCCACAACACCTTCCTTCTTGATCATCAGTTCTTGCATCAAATTGTCTAGCCAGATTGCTTGACAGGCTCCCATTGAAGCTGCAATATACTTGATCAAGAGGATTAGTGTTCTCCTACTATAAGGTAAGGGTGGGGTTCTTCCTTATAATAGGGTTTCATGATGGGGTTATGTGGGAATAGGTCCTATGATGCCTCTTGCTTGATTTTGATGTTGGTTTGATGGTAGTTGAATCATGACTATGTTGATTGAAATATTGGCTTGTTGGTGATTGTTGTAATTCTAAAAATTGGTGTTCATTGTTGTTATCACGAATTGCATGCTAAGTGTTCGATTAATTGTTGTTTGATGTTGTGATTGACAATTCATGATAATTGACATTGGTGGTTAATAATTGTTGATTTAAATTGGTGAAATAACGAAAATATTGACCCCTAGGGCGCCATGGGCGCCATTGTCCTAGTTGCTGTTTTTGGAGCCCTGGCGCTGTGTTGCTGTTTCTGGCGCCCTGTGTGTGGGCGCCGTGTGCCATGTCTGGTCGTGTTGCGTTTTGTGTCTCTGCTGCAGAAAACGGCGCCCTGTGCCTGGGCGCCACATCCTGTGTGTTGCGCTTTTCTGCGTGTTGCTGTTTTAGGCGCCCTGCTGCTGGGCGCCGTGCCTGGTGTGTGTTCCGTGTTGTGTTGCGTTGCTGTGCCGTGTTCTGAGTTGCCTGGGCGCCAAGGGCGCCAGATTTTGTGACATGTTGTGTTTTCTATTGTGTTCTGGACTGCCTGGGCGCCAAGGGGCCATATCCTGTGCCATGTTGCGTTTTTGTGCTGTTCTGGGTTGCCTGGGCGCCAAGGGCGCCAGTTTCTGTTTGTTGGCCAGTTTCTGCGTGTTGCTTGCTAGGGGCCCTGCTCCTGGGTGCCGTTTTCAGGGTGTGTCTCAGTTTTCCCCTGTTTTATTTTTGCAATATCTTTTGACTCAGGAGTCCGATTGAGACGTTTCAAAATGTTTTGGAAAGCTTATTCAGAGGCCTAGCTGAATATTCTAATTTGAGGCAAAGTGATCTATTTTTCTGGAAATTTTTAACCGTTGCCTTAGCCGTTAAATGTTGTTGTTTTGGAAAAACAAAATTGTCGCGTCTCAAATATTTTGGAAAATTGTCGTCGTCCCAAATATTTTGGAAAATTGTCGTTGTCTCCGTTGTTGGGAAAAATCATCGCGTCTCAAATGTTTTGGAAAATTGTTGTTATCTCGGTGTCTTGGTGTTGTTTGAGTTGGGTGTGAAGGCTCAAGTATTGGTGTTGTTTGAGTTAGGTGTGAAGGCTCCAAATCTTGGTGTTCCGTTGTTTCGGGTAGTTTGGTGTTTCGGTGTCGTTGGGCTAGGTGTGAAAGCCCAATTCTGGTGATATTCGGTGATTGATTTTTGGTGTGTCACCTTGTGACTAATTTTTGATGATTGTCTGTGTGCATTCATGGTGTCGCATACAGCATACGCATTTATTTCGGTGAAGGCCTTTGGTCTTGGAGCTGGGTGTGAAAGCTCAAATTTTTCTAAAACTAGTGAGCCGGGTGTGAAAGCTCAATTTTTCTGAATTGGTGAGCCGGGTGTGAAAGCTCTCAATTTTGGTGACGCCTCTATTTACAGGCAAAACTTTCGGTGATTTGGTACCACATGCATATGCCCGTCGGTGTGGGTTACATTCATGCACTATCATGACATTTGGTGACTGATTGTGGTGTTACAATTTGACGTGTGTTTATAATTCGATGTGTGTAGTAGAGTGGTAGATATAGTTGTCATATTCTAGCATATTTCCTGTTCATTTACGCTATTATATTGAAGATATCTCACCCCTTCTGTTTGAATGTTACCCCTATGCGGTAACGTGCAGGTGATCGTGAGTGAAGGCTTAGCTACCTTCGCTAGTCTGAGTCGGTGTCCTTTGCTTTGATATGTAACACTCAAGGGGGGATGAACGCTAGACTTTGGCTGTTGCATTTTATTTGTTTGGAGTCCATTAAGGATGTTATGATTTTACGTTTTGAAACTTATTTCTATTCCGCTGCGTGACGATGTATTTTTGACAAGTGTTATATATCGTATGTGACGTTTTGGTTATCGATGAATGTGTGACATCTCTTTTTGAAGTATGGAATAATTAATTTTTTTGTAACTCTGATTTTATTAAATAATTACCAGGTAGAAAAAGGGTGTTACATTAGTGGTATCAGAGCAAAAGTTCGGTCTGTCCGGCCAAGTTGTCCAGTCATAGTGTCAATTGACAATGGTGTGTTGTCAATTATATCTAACTGTTGTTTGTTTTGTAGAAAGTGAGTTGAAATGGCTGGGAGGAACGATGCTGCAATTGCTGCTGCTCTAGCTGCTATGGCGCAGGCTGTGGAGAATCAGCAGAATGCCGGTGAGAATGCTGCGACTCGCAGTCTGGCGACATTTCAGAGAGAGAATCCGCCCACGTTCAAGGGCAGGTATGATCCCGATGGTGCTTTAGCTTGGTTGAAAGAAATGGAGAGGATTTTTCGAGTGATGGATTGTACTCCAGCACAGAAGGTCCGCTATGGTACGCATATGCTAGCTGAGGAAGCTGATGATTGGTGGTTAGAGGCGAGGCAGAGGTTGGAGACTGCTAATGAAGAGATTACCTGGGAAGTGTTCAGCAGAGAGTTTAACCGTAAGTATTATCTGGAAGATGTCCGAGGGAAGAAAGAGATTGAGTTTCTAGAGCTGAAACAAGGGAGTATGTCCGTATCGGAGTATGCTGCTAAGTTCGTGGAGCTAGCAAAGTTCTATCCGCATTACACTGGAGCTACTGCTGAGTTTTCCAAGTGTATCAAGTTCGAGAATGGTTTGAGGCCCGAAATTAAGAAAGCAATCGGATATCAGAAGATCCGTGTCTTTGCTGACTTGATTGATAGTTGCAGAATTTTTGAGGAGGATAGTAATGCTCACTACAAGATTGTGAACGATAAGAGGAGCAAGTTTCAAGGCCGTAGTAAGCCGTATGAGGTCCCTGCGAGCAAGGGTAAGCAGAGAGCTGGTGCTGACAAGAGGACTAGTGGGGGAGATGCCCCTGCTAGCATTGTGTGTTTTAAGTGTGGCAAGCCTGGCCACAAGAGTGTCACGTGCAGAAGCGACGTGAAGAGGTGTTTCAAGTGCGGGAAGGACGGCCATGTGGTGGCCGAATGTGAGAGCAAGGTAGTGGTTTGCTACAACTGTGGTGAAGGAGGGCATATCAGTACACAGTGTCCGAAGCCGAAGAAGGAAAGGTCCAGTGGAAAAGTGTTCGCTTTAGCCGGTGAAGAGCCTACTGAAGATGATGGACTCATTAGAGGTACGTGCTTCATTAATGGTACTCCTTTAAAGTCTATTGTTGATACTGGTGCTACTCATTGCTTTATTGCTGCTGATTGTTGTAAGAAGTTGGGTCTTGTATTGTCTGCTATGAATGGAGAGATGGTTGTCGACACTCCAGCTAAGGGGTCGGTAACTACCTCTCTAGTGTGTTCTCAGTGTCCCTTGTCGATCTTCGACAGAGACTTTGTTGTGGATTTTGTTTGCTTGCCGTTGAGCGGATTGGATGTAATCTTGGGAATGAACTGGTTAGAGCATAACCATGTTCATATTAATTGTCGTAGCAAGTCGGTGAGTTTTGAAGAGGAGGAGTCTGGCCTGTTATCCGCTAGTCAGTTGCGGAAGTTGATGAAGGAAGGAGTTCAGTTATTCTCGCTGATGGCATCGCTGTCTGTTGAGAATCAAGCTATCATTGAAGAGTTGCAGGTGGTGCGTGAATTCCCTGATGTTTTCCCTGATGAGATTCCAAGTGTGCATCCAGAGAGAGAAGTTGAGTTCTCTATTGATCTTGTACCTGGTACCAAACCTGTTTCTATGGCACCGTACAGGATGTCCGCGTCCGAATTGTCCGAGTTGAAGAAGCAACTTGAGGATCTGCTCGAGAAGAAGTTTGTGAGGCCAAGTGTATCGCCGTGGGGAGCTCCTGTGTTGCTGGTGAAGAAGAAGGATGGAAGCATGAGGTTGTGTGTTGATTATTGGCAGCTGAATAAGGTGACCATTAAGAACAAGTATCCACTGCCAAGGATAGACGATTTGATGGATCAGTTAGTGGGTGCTCGAGTGTTCAGCAAGATTGATTTGAGATCAGGTTATCATCAGATCAAGGTGAAGGATGGAGATGTTCAGAAGACTGCTTTCAGGACGCGGTATGGGCATTATGAGTATTCGGTGATGCCGTTCGGTGTCACTAACGCGCCGGGTGTATTTATGGAGTACATGAATCGTATATTCCATACGTACTTGGGTCGGTTCGTGGTTGTGTTCATTGACAACATCCTGATTTATTCGAAGTCGGAGGAAGAGCATGCGGAGCATTTGAGATTAGTATTGGAGATCCTGATAGAGAAGAGGTTGTATGCAAAGTTGTCTAAGTGTGAATTCTGGTTGTCAGAAGTGAGTTTTCTGGGTCATATCATTTCTGGTAGTGGTATTGCTGTGGATCCATCTAAGGTTGATGCCGTGATGCAGTGGGACAGTCCGAAGTCGGCTACGGAGATTATAAGCTTCTTAGGGTTGGCTGGTTACTACAGAAGGTTCATCGAAGGTTTTTCTAAGTTGGCCCTTCCGTTGACGCAGTTGACTTGTAAGGGTAAGGCTTTTGTGTGGGATGCTCGTTGTGAGGAAAGTTTCCTTGAGTTGAAGAAGAGATTGACGACGTCTCCTGTTTTGACGTTGCCAAAACCGGGAGAGCCGTTCGTGGTGTATTGTGATGCTTCGAATATGGGTCTAGGTGGCGTGCTTATGCAAGATGGGAAGGTGATTGCTTATGCGTCGAGACAGTTAAGGATTCATGAGAAGAATTATCCAACGCATGATTTGGAGTTGGCTGCAGTAGTCTTTGTGTTGAAGATTTGGAGGCACTATTTGTATGGTTCCAGATTTGAGGTGTTCAGTGATCATAAGAGTTTGAAATATTTGTTTGACCAGAAAGATTTGAATATGAGGCAGCGTCGATGGTTGGATTTGTTGAAGGACTGTGATTTCGGTTTGAACTATCATCCAGGCAAAGCTAATGTCGTGGCTGATGCTTTGG